>JAEAOA010002243.1:812500-1027500 GCA_016746295.1 Potamilus streckersoni
ATACCTAAAGTAGAAAAAAAATCACATATACACATAAACTTATTGCACTGATACAAATATGTAAAATTATTGTGTGGTTGTCTGCTCAAAAATAATTTGCAATGTATCTTTATATGTTTCAGTTAAACCTTCAATGGCTCGACAACAAGAAAAAAAAAAGTAAGTAACACATTTTCAAATGCATCTTCTGTTTGCATGTTTCAGTTGCTCCACATGTGTGTTCCTATTTGGTTAATATTTTGCCTTTAATATGTATTTTTTCCTTTGTGCCATTTCAGTTGTGTTTAATGTATTCAGCTGCTTTCACTTGCTTCTGAAGTATTCAGTTGCATTTGAGGTGTTCAATACTTTTGTAGTGTTTGTGCTGCTTTGCTGTAGCTTGATTTTAATGTACTGAATTTGTGCACTTATTGTATTTAATTTCCTTATACACTTCACCTCTTTTACGACAAGGTTTGACTTGGTTAGCTCATTAATTAAGACTGTTATGAAATGGGATGTGTGTTTATTACAATATTTCTATGATATTATTGATATATTATAGTGTTCTACATATTTATACAGCTGAGAATATTTTAGGTGATTACTTCTTAAATATACATAGTCTAAACTGTTTAAACCCAGTTGAGGTAAAAAAAAATTTCCTTAAACGGGTATGTAGTGTAAGGGCCATTTTATTGCCATTATCAGATCGAGATGAAACTATTACAGATCAAATATGCCCCCCCTTCTCTCTCTCTTCCATAAATATGTATTTGATTTATATCCAGGGCCATATTAAATAAAGGAAATCCACAATTAAACAGCCTATGGATTTCTTATCCTCCTTGTATCTATATTCATGGATTATAGATATACACAATAACAATCTCCAATCATGTATACTGATGAAAATTATATATCCCTAATTTTTTTAATATTTGCACAAAATGTATATATGAGTTAATAATGCTAACAAAATTGTTTTGTAACAAAAGTATATGAGATTATAAGTATTTCATTTAGTTTCAGTTGATTGACTTTAACAGTTGTACGAGCCTACATCATGTATCTATCTATCTATCTATCTATCTATCTATCTATCTATCTATCTATCTATCTATCTATCTATCTATCTATCTATCTATCTATCTATCTATCTATCTATCTATCTATCTATCTATCTGTTTTCTTTTAAAACATTTCATGAATGTATATGTTTAGCAGTAACAACATGTTGTATGCATGTCAAAAACCATCCCAGAAAAGGCAATTTATGTATTTGTTGATCATTGTTTTATGAAACATTGTAGTGCCTACACTTTGTAAATTAATTTTAAGCAAAAACTGAATTAGACAATGTGTATCAAGGAGAAATAAAATTGTTTGTCAGCAGTGAGAGCTGTTTTGTGTATTTATGCATCATTTGGGAGAAAAGCCTAATTTATGTTATTAATAATTCACAAATAATTCTATGTGATGATGCTTGATTCTAAATTATCACATATTTAAACCACCTTTATGAGAGAGAGAGAGAGAGAGAGAGATAGAGAGAGAGAGAGAGAGAGAGAGAGAGAGAGAGAGAGAGAGAGAGAGAGAGAGAGAGAGAGAGCATACAATGGCTATAAGGTAAATGCTTGAGAGGAAATTATTTAACTTTTATAGCAAGGCCAAGTGCACACAAACACACACACACACACACACTCACACACCAATGACATTAGGATTTTTTTAAAAGACTGTTTACTCAAGGCTAAGAACTCTTTTCCATCATTGTTGAGGCCTACAATGGAGATGTTTTTTTTCCCTTGATTCAAAAAATATCCACGAGGAAACTTAAAACTGCTGGTGTTTGATTGTCCATTTACCCAGCATCAATACAAATTCTTTGTTGTCTTGGCCTATTGGCTTAGAGCCCCTTACTTTTCTACCAAAACCTTTACTTGAACTTTTCTTTGGGTTTCGAATTTAGTACATTGACTTATAAAATGGTAGGTCTCTGACTTTTGATGCCTAGTTGGTCATAAATGAAAATAGCATTTATATGTAACTCCAAAACTGCTGCCACAGTGGACGTTGTGATATTTTTTTGCATCTTCTAGTGTTGAAGAGCACTTTTGATTCAAAGAATAGTTTTAGGATCTTACAATCCTGTTGTTTCTTTGGATTAAAATGAGCTGAACTATGTGATGATTTTAATTTTAACAGGAAAATTTCCAACCTATACTTAGAAATATAGAAGCTTGCATTTGTGTATACTTTATGTAGATTATTCATTTTAAGCGTATTATTTTATGGCATATTTTTGAAAATACGTTATTCCCATAACAAAAACAAAAAACACAATGAAGTGATACTTTAAAGAATATAAGAACTAAAGAGGTCAGCATTTATGGTTTGAGATTATAAAGAAGTAAAGTGAGATACCGTGAGAGAATAGGTCAGGTATAATCTTAAATACACGTGCTCAGATATATGAAATGTTCTGACATTATTTACCATTTCACTGGCATTCCTTGGTGACTAATTTAATTATATTTGAATTGTGTTGTAACAGCGTCAAATATAGATAGATAGATAGATAGATAGATAGATAGATAGATAGATAGATAGATAGATAGATAGATAGATAGATAGATAGATAGATAGATAGATAGATAGATAGATAGATAGATAGATACAAGATGTAGGCTCGTACAAATGCAACAAAAGAAAAGAGTGAATTCAACAAGCTAGCTTTGTATATTTTAACAAAATAATTTAGTTCCCTAGAAAATAATGTAGAAACAAAAACTAATACTTACAGTTTGTGAAAAATAATCCAAAATTTAATCCTATGATTGGAATATATGTCTTATCACTAAACAGTTCTAATTGGATCTTGGTTTGGATCTTGATGAAGTCCCACTATGGACGACAATGACGTTACATCATGTATGTCATGATATAAACTGATCCTCAATTGAATCATAGTTTATGTTTCCATATAGAATTCCTGGAAAAACGTTCCACTGAATGTCTTTGTCCAAGACTTTGATGAAGAAGCACTTATTTTCCAGAGAATATAAATCATTCGTAAATAACAAAACACTCAAAAAATGGCAACATTACAAAATACCTCTGAGCGACTAAAGGTATTTTTATGACTAAACAAATCTAATACTAATTGGCTGTTTTAAGCATCAATATTAGATCACATCATAGTTCACTTTACAATCTACGTCATTTCCAACTTGAACATCGCAATGAAAAATGAAATTTGTCACATAGCTTAGAACACACCTATTTATAACATAAGATTCTCGCGCTAGAAATGAATAGTTAAAAAGCTGTTTACACAGAGGTCACACATGAGCTGGACATGACCTTGGGAAAAGCCAATCATTTCCACTTAGTGCTTACAAGTTTGCGAACCAAGTTCGGCTAAAAATAATGATGAAGTAACTATTACGTTCTAATTAGCTTAAAAGAATTTTCTGAAAAGATATTAAATCTGATTAAAATTACCACAAGACTAAAATATAACAAAACAAAAATAAAAAAAAAACGATTTCAAAACTAAGACAATAATTTAATTACATATTCGTTATATTTTCATTCGATTAGGAGCAAATGTACATTGGAATGACAACAAAATTGGTTCATATATAGATCCAGATTAAGATATTTTTCTGCCACTTAAGAAGTAACGAGATGGCACTTGCTTGCTTTTATTTTTTTGTTTAGGGATAACGATATATAAGTGAAGTTTTTTATATCATGGGGTACATTTATTTCATAATATGGTAGTTGTTTATTTGCTGTAAACAACAAAATGATACTTCAAAATCAAAACTTAATGAATATATTTGCCACACCCCATTAAGCACCGTTGTACAATTGTGTTTAAGCTTATGGTGTTGTATGATTGGCCATTTTATAAATAGGTTATGTATGTTTAATTTTGTTTCTGATTGAATTTTGTTTATAATCGCTGGTACTGCTTTGGGCCTACCTGAATAATGTCATTTTCTTTAAATATCGTTACTTAGATTTGTGCTCAGGAAATTAAGTTTTTTATTTAAAAATGATTCATCTGTCATGCTTTTGCTAAAATATTAGTTAAAGATCATACCATATCTACAACTTAGAATGTGCTGAAAATTAACTTTTGAGCTTCATCCTGGACTTTGTTGGGTCTTAGATTTTTTTTATTTTAGGTTTTTTACTTCAGAATTATTCAATCCTATCTTAAGATCAATAGTGTATCAGTTTTGTTAATATGATTTAGGTTATAATTTGAGAATAATAATTTACTTACACAGTGCTATTGATACTTTTAGACCAAGTCTTTTTTTAGTGTATTATTGTAAATTTTAATTTAAAGGCATTCTGGATTATATCATTCTGATACATTAAGACTTATCACATCATCACAAATCATTGGTATTGGTACATCATAATATTCAATATTATGAAGTTTACAAAATTGTTGGCTTTTTTATTTGTTTTTAGTGTTGTTAAGTTTAAAACCATAGCGTTGTAATGTAACACATTTATGACATTTTCTACACCCTTTTAATGGTAGGCAATCACATTTTCTGTGTAAACATTTAGATGGTGTTACAATTTATTTTCCTACTTTCTTCTGTAGTTTTAAATTCAGTTAGAATCTGTTTCTTTACATCTTTCCCATACTGACCTCTCTGGTGCCTAAAGGGTTAAAGCGTCTGCCTCCATGCAAGAAGTCGCTGGTTCGAACCCTATCCGAGTCATGCCAAAGAATCATAAAAATGGTACTAGCATCTGTTACTCTTGGTGATCAGCATTCAGAGATTGGGACTGCTCAGCTTAGTGTCGGTGTTATGCAACTAAATGAGACATAATGCGTCTTGTTTGCGACATGATACAACACTGCTACGCAGAGCTATAAATTGCCACACTGCAGACATTGTAGACATTGTAGCGATGTGACTTAAAATGTTTTATAGCAAGGTTAAAAATCCCAATTACACACACACACACACACACACAAGCACACACGCACACGTTTTCTTATTTTTATGTAAAAAAAAATGTATAATGTCCATGAACAATAAGCATTGCCATTTTCTTGATGTTGTACCCATATTGGCAGTAACATTTCCTATTTCTGCTTATGTTTACGACTGTCAGCTTATGCAATACTCTTTAAACTTGTTAAAGGTCAAAAGTTGTCGCATCTGTTGAACGTACTGGTATTGCAACAACTATAGCAGTGCATGGATATGATACATCGTTTCTATTTGATGGTGCATTATGTTTCTCCACATGAGCATTGGTGATTTTAACATGCAGTGAATGAAGTAAATGTATTGGTTTCGAATCAGATGCACCACAATGCTAAACTTACAATACAATACAATACAATAATGCTTTGAAATTACTTGCAATGGTAACCCCGTGGAAGTTAAAACAGATGCAAGTGACCTTAATACATGTTTATTTGGCTACGGTAATCATGCTTATATGACGCAGTAAATGGAGAGTACAGTTCCACGAACTACACCAGTGTTCATCACTACTAGTTAATAAATCCCATTCAGACCTTGTAATGACTTTTTGTTTTGAATTTGTGTTGTAGAACAATGGGATACCGGCAGTGCCTCGCCACCAAAGTCCCTTCTCAGGATATACAATTACAGCAATGCGAAGCTGATAACAAAGTAGAAGAAACTCAACCGGAAATCCGTATAGGTAACTATGTAATACGTTTTCCCTTAAACAAATGGTACAAACAAATCTAAGTACGAAACGATATCGTTTCTATTGCCCTTCTATTGACGTTTCCACGGGAAATTTACCGAACTATTTATCTGTAATATTGGCACAAGACAATTATTGTGTAGTAATCCCTCTTATGTTTAACTATATATAAATGATTTAGTATCAAATCTCCAATAAGTGCCTAAATGGGACAGTACAGCTCACACGATTTTTCAAAACCTCACGTGTTGTGTTGGGGAACTGAAGACCTTCCACTTATGGAATCCGTGACAATCAAACTGCCGTTTTGAAAATCAAGTGATTTTTTATCATATATTTGGACAATAAAAACGAAAGAGCCAAGATTTGTATATAATGTACATTTTGAAATTGTACCTATCTGACTGTATGTAGAGTATTGGCACTATGTGACCTTTGCCAGAAAGATATGAACTACTATTTGCCAATTACAGCATTTACTGTGTTAAATTACGAGTTGGACTAGTATATGATGGATATTAGAAGATTGTAACCTGATTCCCTTCCAGAATGTAAGGCAGGAAAACATATTACTGGTGGGAAAGATGGTCATGTCTTTACTGAGTTGTTTGCACGGCCTACAAGTAAGGTCATCCCAGAATATCGTCAATAATATATTATTAAATATAAATAAGGGAGAATAAATATTTTAACCTAAAAGTCTGTACAGAACATCAAATAAGGTATGATAGCATCTGAAAAAAGTGCGAAAGTATTTTAATAAAGAGAGAATGATAAGAACATTTTGAACATTGAGTCCACAAAATCAATCATTAGAAATAGGAAAGGAAAAGCAATTTTAGCCCAGTTTGTACACGAAAGAAAAACTAGCCCATCTGTATAGACACTTTGTGTCCATGACTTGAAAAACAAATGAATGAAAGCCAATATGTTATGTAGTTTATCTAAATAAGAACATTTACAGAAAAATATAGAAAATAGTTTTGTTTCGAGACAAAACGGTGATATACATGTAAAAATACTAACAAATAATTGTGGATGAATTATTTTGTTAATAATGACATTGACATGTAACACCTTCAGCACTTATGTTGGAGAATAAATGGATGTGACAAGGAACATTATGAAATTCTTTGTGACATGTTGTCAATTTTCATCTAACCATATGGTAATATGAATCATTGCTGCAGCAAGTTCATATTATGTCAGTTGTGCCAGTTTATATGCAACAACTTTGCATACGTTATCATCAACCTAGTTGCTTGCAGGTAATATATTGTATAGGATTGTGTGAAAACAGTATCTGAACTTATTTATTATCACACATCCAGTTTCTCACATAAAGGTATATTCTTTGTCATTGCTATCGTATGGCCGCCCATTGCACTGTTCTTATTTTTTAATTTTCTTATTTACTCTGTCTATTAACTTTTTTTATACAAAGGAATATCCATTTAATTGGGGTAATTGTCCAGGTGATAATTGGATAGGGTTTAATTACCTTTGGATTTTGTCCTAAAACCTGCCTTATTCCTTCTATATTATTAAGACTATGTATAAAGTGCATGCTTGTTCATGCATCAGCAGTGCAAATTGGGATTTTGATACAAATGTAGAAAAGCTATTATCATTTCACCTCATTCCATAATTTATCAACATAAATACATATAGTTTGACAAACATCCTGGCATCCAAATATATACCATTCCAAAATGATTTTAAATTTAACTTGTTTTTATGCCGTCTTTGGTAGCGATAATAAGCGTAAATATTTTTCTTGCAAAAGCAGAAAATTTCAAAGCACCTTAAAAGTATGCTTGAGTTATTGAAGTCACCACTAAATGCAAACATTCGAGGACCAAACAAATCCTGGTTACCATTGCAGCAGTGACATCAAATAATTGTAGAATATTGATAGAGATTGATTTATTTTTGGTTACATATGCTTAGTATTTATACAGAACATTCAGTGCTTCAAATGTAATCAGTTTTCTGTGAAGGTCCAGCAACGATTTATATATATATATATATATATATATATATATATATATATATATATATATATATATATATATATATATATATATATATATATATATAAGCAACATCCCTTACAGTGTTTGACACAAGCTTTAAGGTATATAGAACTGAAACATAGAAGATTAAACATTATATTAAAAGGCGTTCTCTTAAACAATGACATTCAGACCTATTGACTGTATATTTGGGCTCTCTTCCCGTGCAGTTATATGACACAGGGTGTAGTTTCCTGTGTCTTTAGCAGATGTATTCTTCGGCACGATTCTAGTTTCATCACTTTCCTTACTTAATTCTACCCTTCCTTGGTATTCTGGATCTAGATGGAAGTCATTTCTCACATACATACATGCAATAATTTATGTGCTATTAACTATGAATTGGAGCTGTCTTACTTCCGCACTGGCTTCTCTCTCAAATGTCCACATGAAAGTTACATCTTCGCCTATGAAATATGTAAATTGGTCGAGGTTCAGTGGTCCAATATAGCCCTGCAATTAGAATAAGAATATTTTCCTAATTGTTTCACTTTGTGACATATGCAGGTAAACATGTATGGGCAGGTTTAACAACAAAAGGATAATATAAATATATATTTTTATTATCTAAATAAAGCCAACTGTAAACTATCCTTCTAATGAATCTTCTTTATGTCCTTGCAGCATCTCCTAACTGATCAAGAAATACATCGCCGAATACATCAAGCTTCGATGTTTTTATGGATCAAGTATTATTGTAAACACAAGATTGTATGACCAGTATTGTTTTATTCTCAGCATGAAACAAGTCAATTTTTTTTAAAGAAATTTTCATAATTAGATAGGGCTAATTAAATTTGTATATCACAAAATACCAATCCACATGTTATATTTCCTTTCAGACATATTGTAAAGTACATGTATCTGCATACACGTATAACATAACAGATATAATTCCTTTCCTTAAATATAGAATTCTGATTTTCTTACCTGTCACAAAGACGAAAAGTATGCAAAGTTCTTTCACGTTTTTCATGCGTTCACAAATGTCAATACTAATGTCTCACGTGATTGTGACTCTAGTACCTGGCAACCTTTAAAAGTGAACGATGAGGATTTTGACAATACATATTAGTGTTGAAATCCACATCAGATGGTGGACTAATTCAAAGTTATAGATTCATTAAATTAACGCACATAACATGTATATATTTTTCCTTTACATTTTAAAGTATTTAGGAGAAATATGAATTTTAAAGCAGTGGAACAAGTTTTAAAAAATGATTTATTGGTGGATGCAATGTCTTGTTTTTATAAGATATTTTTACATATGGGTATTTGTGGCTATTTTGTTTAAATAATACCTACTTGTTCTACTGTCTCTTTCACAGTTATAAGGACGTGTTTATTAAATTAGCAGAATGATGTACCCATCACATGCAAGATGTAATAATAATACCAACAACTGTATTTAGAAGTTAACTCAATTAACAAAGCCCCCAAAATGTGTGTTTCTGGTCAGTCAACTGTCTTTGTTTTTCACTGACCAAAATCACAAAAAGTCACATTAAACATGTACAGTGTTAAACCTTGCTTGCCCTAATATGAACTAATACACCTGGAAGCCTTCTGTTAAGTTTGAAATATATTGTATTACAGAGGAATGTAACAAATTTGGCTTAGTATTAAAAAATTCAGTTTTCTGAAAATAACAATTTCAATCCATATGTAGAAGCTTCACTGAGAACATAAACGTATAACAAATATACTGAACTAAAATAATCATCCTTGAAAAAACAAATGTGTAAGCAGATAACAGGAGCTGTTTATTATGAGGCGAAGAAACAACAAACTTGCCAACCCTAGCAGACAGATCAGTAAGGGAGTTAATTTTTTCTCTATGTTTGACAAGTCTTCAGTAATGTAATATCATGTACTACTATTTTACAGTTGGGAAACATAATTTAAAATGTTCAATCTTTGAAACTCATACTGCAACAGTAAATGCTATATTCAACTGAAAGGTTTGTAAAGTATCTTTAGATCTTATCTACCTTTAATACAAGTGCACAAACTTAGGTTCAAACACTACGAAGCTCTATGGCTTGTTGCTATTTACCAACTTGACGTAATTATTGGAATTGTTTTCCTTTTCACGTGAAGTCAACGATCATATCTCCCAAATGAGACATACTCAAATTAACACGTCATGTCCAATAAATGTAATTATATCCAATTCTACTTTATTTATAAGCATCTGTATATTTATTTGTATTCTTCTATACTAATTAACACTTTTCAGGAAACTTATTTTCCATTCCCTGCTCAATATACATGGCGTGATGGATGTCATTTTTTAAAATATTTCCATGATCAGCACTTTGATCATGAAGACTATGCAAAAATTATGTATTGCTTAAAGAGTATAAGTTACTAGTGTAAAGTTAGTTTGCTTCCTAACTAACTCCACTAAATCTAATATTAAACATGGATCCAAAACAAACCGATGAGCCAATTATCCAGATTTTACAGCAACAATTTTATTAACAAGCTTTTGCTTTGTCCATATTTTAAGGGTCCTTGTAAAGCAACTTACTTAAAAATCATAACAGTAGGCAGGTCTGAAACACTGGGAGCATGCCTTCTGATACTGGAAATATTGTTCTAAACGAGTGGATTAGTACACTCAATTCTCTTTTTCAAAAAAGTTCTTTCTCTGTCTTTGGTATAATGTAATATTTACTTCTATAGATATTCAAATTGAAAGTAAACCCATCGGAATCTCTTTGCTGAAGTATCGCTTAGATTCACATGAATGGTTTCTCTGGACTCTATGCATAAGTTCGACCTTTCCAAGGAATGTTCTTTCCCGTACATGTATTGGTAAACTTTTTATAAAATTCATTGCATTCCAACAACAATCAATCCTCTGATAAAGAATTAAATGAAAAGTTATATACTGGGCTCTAAATATTTTTGCTTTGTTTGACATAGAGACATGGCCACAAATTAAATTACAACTGTCAAATATGAATGAATATAATGTTAGAAAAGATGACCTAAGCGACTTATATTTTAAGTAACTAGAGATAAATATTAACTGTTTTAGAAACATGTTTAATGTGAATAATGAAGTTCATATTCAATTACACAGTTAGCGGTCATATAAGGTTGACAACTTGGAGCTTGCAGCTATCTAACCTTTCTCCTCCTAGCTTTGTTGAAATTCATAGTCTATACGGCGTTTGCTGTATCTACTTTCAAATTGTATTTTAAATATGCTCAGTATTATGTTCTTCTGCATTTCGAAAAACCGTTGAAAGGGAAGGTGACCATCATGCCATATTATCCAGCAAACATCTGCCTTGTACATAACACCATCTTCTGATTCAAAATCACTCACTTGTATCTCCATTAAAAATTTAGCAGCTGCGATAATCCAATAATCCTCATAACTTTAAATATTGTTGTCTTCATTACTATCATTAGACAGTATTTACTGAACGAAAATGTAACGAACGGTGCCGAGAATCGGACATTTTGGGTTTTCTAGTATTTATTTAAATAAGCATTTGTAAAACATATTTCATAAAAGGTTCAAACAATGCTCTAATGCTTATTCCAGGGCACAATGCTACGATCAAGTTTTGTTTAGCAACCTTGTATGTCATGCTTGCAGAACCAATATGTTTTTAAATAGTTGCCTACATGAAAAACAGATTGGCCACGTTAAGAACGGTTAAATAAAATTCTAAACTTTGCCAAGCATATTTTCATATGCGGGACTTTCAATTAATTTGCTAGAGTTCTCGCGCATTACTGTTCTTCAAATGTGTTAATTCCTATTAAATTTGAACGATTCATACAATCGCACACCCTTCATTACCAAATGTTATGTATGCCTTCTGACGATTAACATTGGAGTCTCTTCAGTTTATTAAATAAAAACTGCATAAAAACACTTGACAATGCAAATCAATTCTTGCTCATAGAAAGCCTAAGAGTCTGCATATTTTTCGATAGAACTGACAGAAAATATAAACAGATGTTTTTCGTCATCTAAATGTAACAGATATAAGTGCTCTCAATGTACAAATATTAGAGAAAGTATATGTTTTTCTATGTTATAACAGCGACTGAATATCAACTGCATATCAATTGAGACGTTCTGTTTTATAACCTGTAAAAAAAATATAACTTGCAATATGGTGGACAAACACTTCAAAAAATTTCAAAGTGAGTGATTAAACGACACATCAAAAACAAATTCGCATGGATCTGTTATCCACTAATGTTTCAATGAATTTTAATAAATAGAATCACCCTTTAGGGGATTTTTCTTTCATGACAATTGATATTTTGCATGGAGAGATGATAAAACTGATTTTAAAAGTTATTGGGAAGGCCCCGAGTGGCCGAGTGGTCTAAAGCGCTGTCCGTTACGGATCACTGCCATCTCACCTCTGTCTATGTAAGTTCGAGTCTAGGATTCGGCGAATGTGGATATGTGAGAAAGTTTGCCAGTAGCTTCTCGTGGGTCAGTGGTTCTTTCCGGTAATTTTCCGGTTTCTTCCTCCACCATTAATACTGGCCGCCATGAATAGCCTATCGTGTGCTGAAAAATGGCGTTAAGCCCAACAACAACAAAAGTTATTGGATTCCTAGGTTTGATAAATTGTAAGTCATTGGCCTTAATACCAAGACATTGTATAAAAATTGTATAAACTTTTAATAAAGGAATTGATAAGTTACATACACATTTATCCTTTTCTAAAGATACAATTATCTGTGCGACTTTTTGTCTCTACATTCTTATTTCAGTGATTCAGTTTTCTTTAGAAACTTGTGTATATTTTTCATCCTGTTATACATATAAAATTGTTATGGTGATGCATATTATTTATGGTGTTCCTTCAATCACGTAAGTGTTGTTTTAAAATATAAAAATGTAATCCGTTTCTTTCAAAAAACATTTTGTGCTTTAAGAAGCAAATAGTAAATGAAACTAATTGCTCAGCATTATGAACATTTGTATTGTGTTTATGTCAAATACATACATACATACATACATACATACATACATACATACATACATACATACATACATACATACATACATACATACATACACACACACACACACACACACACACACACACACACACACACACACACACACACACACATACATACATACATACATACATACATACATACATACATACATACATACATACATACATACATACATACATACATACATACATACATACATACATACATACATACATACATATATATATATATAAATTGGTGTATGTCAACTCTTGTTACGTTATCGCTTACTACACATACTGTACTGGTCTGGGCACGTCAATAGTCAATATCATTATTAGATCTATCGAGAATATTTCGTTATTCTTAATATTGTACTATATACAAATAAAGCTAAATAAAACTTGTATATTAAAAAATTGAAAAATTGGATCTTGCAAAATTTTTTATTTTTTTCCATGCAATTTCATGTCTATATTCTCATAATTTTGTTGACCTCATATAGATATGATACATATTTTGATAGTATTGGTTTAAATAATTTTGGGGCCTCTGAATTCGCAATGAATCATTTAATGATCAGCAAATAACTACGACTAGAAAATCATTGCAGTTAATTTGTTGTTTTCTTATATATAAGTGTTGATTTCATCATTCTATTATATTAGGGGTTTGTGGCTTTATACTGGTGTGATTATATTAATGCATTGTTTCAAATAGATTTAAGTAGAATATACATAGCCCCTATATACAAAAACATTTTATTCCTCATTATTACTGCATCATTGCATAATGCAATACATATGCTAAAAATAGGAAAGTAAATAATTGACCTGCGTTAAGTAAATAATTGACCTGCACTGCCAAAATTAAAAGTACCATAAGACAACAGCAGGTTGACTCCCAAAATTCTGAAAACAATATACAAATTATATTTATAATTTTTTGGAATATAAATTTTATATACAAAGTGAAATAAATTCAATGCAATAAATTGTCAGAATCGATCATTTTGCAGAACGCAATCTAGATCATTGACTTACAGTGTAATACGCACCAGCACTGTACGACTATCCAACAAAAAGTTGTACAAGGATAAAGAATGGTCAGAACAATTATTAGTAAGAGTGATAAAAGTATATAAACACAATAAAAATATTGTATTAAAATATGAGTTTTACCGATCAATGGGGATGTAAATGATCTTGCAAACTGTAAAAAAATTAGTACAAAATTGGGTAATTAACAGTTTGAATGTTCTTTCACAATACTCCCAATAAATATGACTGCACACCAATTAAATTTATGAATATATATTAACTTCCCAGGAGTCAAGCTAGACTTGAATCTAGGGAGATTTGATTTCTCCTTATGGACTAAATAGTAAGAAGTAGGAACTAAGCAAGACATGCAATATAATGTTACAGGGAAGCGTTGGCCGTTAAGCTTGGTGACCTTTCAATGACAAACAATGCTCTCTCTCTCTCTCTCTCTCTCTCTCTCTCTCTCTCTCTCTCTCTCTCTCTCTCTCTCTCTCTCTCTCTCTCTCTCTCTGGTTGATAAAAACCAATTAGAGTTAAGGTTCAATTAAACTTAGGCCTCAAATCATTATCTGATGACGTTGGGAACAATTGCAATAAGAATGGAACTAGGGAAAAAACGCAGAATCGGATGTAAGTTTCATCTGAATTATTAACATTCACAAACTTGTTTGGCATTAAAATTTTCAGACTCAGATATCAGGTGCATCACTTCCAAATAATAACTCAATAATTCGATATCACAATAGCATAGTAGTATGTATTTGGACGAACATAAGTAATTTAAGTAACAGTTTTTATGACATAAGTTGACATTAATATTTATCAAAGTATCATGATTATATGTAACTAAATTATTGTTTAGTGATAGACATTGGAACATTAGCAAATATATATATATAATTATTATTATTATTATTATTATTATTATTATTATTATTATTATTATTATTATTATTATTATTTCCTTTTTCTTTTGAATTGTAATAAAATTATTATTTTAACAAGGTCTGGAAGAAAAAATTGAATACTTTTTAACCAAACAAGCTGCTAATTCTCTCTCTCTCTCTCTCTCTCTCTCTCTCTCTCTCTCTCTCTCTCTCTCTCTCTCTCTCTCTCTCTCTCTCTCTCTCTCTCTCTCTCTCTCTCTCTCTCTCTCTCTCTCTCTCTCTCTCTCTGGGTTATTTTCTCGTTTACCAATCTGGACACTCACTTTTAGTCGTCTCCTCCCTGCTACTGTCTCTCTCAACCAGAATCTTTATCGAGACCTACACGATACCTCGACCGAGGATCATATAAATGTATCATTATAAATCCATGATGAATCGCTTGCGCCTTTGTGAAGAAGATTTTAAACTTGATTATATCCATGCCCCATGAACATCAAGTATGATGGATGGTTCTTAGTGTGTGTGTGTGTGTGTGTGTGTGTGTGTGTGTGTGTAACAGAGCCTATTAAAGACAACCAGAAAATTGATTTTTTTATCTAGCATCACATCATCGTATACTATAATGTTATTAATACATCCACTGGGATCATATACCAATGGAGCTTCACCAATATTACTGACAAAATCAATAATATCATTAACGTCCTCGCCCAACAATTTCACAATATCATTCAAGTCTTTAAGCACATCGTGGCATCGCTGATCATCTAAGGATGGTGCCACTAAATACAACTTATCCCACTTGAGCCATCTCATTATCACGTTAAGCAAACATTGCATTTACTAGACCCAGATGGACCTATTATAATTGCTCCGATAGAATTTGGTAGCGCTGGATGATGCTTGATTGGCTCATGTTTTCGTGTCGCTGAACAATCAGTGATAACCATGTTGTAGAAATATAATAAATATTATGAATTAGTATTGTATTCGATGCAGAGCATCCATCCCCACAAGTGGATTAAAAGCAATAACGGCGGAAAATAACAAGCGTGCACTTACAGGCAAGTGTGTGAAATGTGGTACATAAATATATTTATTTCTAATGAAAACAGGCGGAGATATCGCTGCTTCACAGGGACAATTACTAGGTGCTCCATGGGCTAAGTATCCTGTTGAGAAGCATATTATCATTGTTGTCCTGTAAGCCGACTTGATATCCGTCTTGACGAACGAAATCAACCAAGATCTGGAGATTATCCAACAAATGTTATAGATCATTCGTATCTTGTTGATAATGCTGTATATAAAAATCTAGATCTGCAACAACTGCATATGTAGATGTTAAATTGATTCACACTTTAAAGTCTGTAAAAAAAATATATCAGGGAATCACTAGCTAATTGGTTGGTAAGATCTACGATGAAAAGTAAACTAGTGCTAGGGGAAGGTAATTAGTCCGCCTATTACGATTATAATAAAAGACTCAATTTATAATAATCAAAGATGATATTGGAGAGGTAGTGCAGCGATTAGTAAATTTGTTAATACAGCAAATGTTACACGTTTTCTTGTTACAAATTGGTTACCAGCAATATGGCGAATTATCTACCAACACCTAAAACAAATTCAGTACGCACATTTTGATATCAGCCTTTCCAATGAAGTTCATCGGGCAGATATTTTGTTTTTACCACATGATGCTATTACAAATGGCAGACGTCAATCAGCTACATAAAATATGCTTTGACCATCGTTGACGTTGCAAGTAGATATAAAGTAGAAGAACCACTATCAAGAAAGACAACATCTGAAGCTGCATCTGCTTTTGAGCGAAGTTATCAACGAGGATCTTTGAGATGGCCATTGCTGCTACAGATTGATCCTAGGAAAAAGTCTTGGTTCAGTGACCTCTCTGATGAAACAACATACGCTGAAATCAGACGAGGACACACCGCAATTCATCGCGATCAGGAAATCGTTGAGCGATTTAATTGAACACTTGCTGGGTGATTGTTTGGATATCAATATGCGAAGAAAATATCCACTGAACCCAAGTCTAGGATAAGATATATCGTAAACGGAAAGTGTAAGACTACCAAGTGTGATAGATGAGTTGAATAATGTAATTACACGTGGAACTTCTATAAACCCAATCAATACAACAATCAATAAACACATACAAATACAACGACGTAAATCTTTCTCGAAACAACTATTAACAGGTAATGTGACTGTAAGATATTTATACGCACCTGGTAAAATTGTATTGGTTGAAAGAGAAAAATTGATCCGATTTGTAATGTGACCACATATAAAATTTCCAGCCTGGTAAGAACAATAGGTAGACATGCAATTTAAAAGTAGATTTAACTACTCTTCAACTTGGATTTGTAGGAGATCAATTATAGATCACTCCTGAAAATACACAATTACCACAGCCTTCACTTCTGAGAAACTAGGACACCAGTGCCCCTACGTCGATTACACTCACGACAGGTCAGCGTCACATTTTCGCATGTATGTCCGACACTACTTTTAATTCTATCGACGATAATCTGTCGCGTGTCATTAGAAGGATACTGCCACAACATTACTGTCCCATCATGCACAGCAAGTTTTCTATTGTTGTTTCAGCGTCAAGATAAACTTATCATCAAGTCTTGAAGTTATGATTAATATTTTTGTCAGATTGCTGATAGCCAGATATTATTTTCCTTTGCTATATCATCGCAATTGCTAGCAAGGGTTTCCTGAATCATTGAGCAGTATGTTATAACCCTCCGTAGCTGAAACATTCTTCTAACTCTCAACATCGCTAGATAAATTAAATTTAACTATTCGATCCCATCATTGACAATCCAGAGTTTTATTTCTGAGATAGGTTAATCCTTGTGATGAATGAATCATTACAGCTTATATTATAGTTCACGGAGATTTTTCCATCGTTAACGCGCTCTCAACAGCTCTCACAGGAACCAAAACAACATCACTAAATACAAGATTTTGTTTCTTTAGTTGTACCAAGATTCTGAAAACGTTTCTTTATGTAACAAACATAATTGCTGTTGAAGCGTATCACGACTTATCTTCTGACTTGCAGCTAGCAAATCAGCAGACCTCATATTCCAAACATCACTCATTATATTCTTTGGAATTACCTAACGCATTATGTCACACTGAATTTTATCTGGCTGCATTTTTATTAAACGTTTAAACTCGTTCAGAAGTTCATCAACAGGTCTTTGATTATGGCTTATCTCCTCATAATAATTTACGAACTTTTCAGCCATTCATGCGAGGATGATGCAACAAACAGTGGCGGTTGATCATGATCGCCACATGTGATAACAGCGGTATCTTTCGTCAACAACCAATCAAGAAACATTTTGATACATCCAGAGACACAATGCGAATCTCATCCCAAATAAAATCTTAGGAATATATTTCTCACCCATATGTTCAGGAGTCCACGTATCTCCTTTCCCTCAAAGAAGCTGTGATAATTATGAGACTTAGCTCCTCGTTTGCTCATTTATATGGCAAGCTAGTGAGTCGGAATTAGTAAAACCATATCAAAATTCCAAAATAATTCAATTGCATATGTTATTTTACCAGAACCTCAGGATATATTGAAATAAACTGTCTGGCCACATTATCATATACCGATGGAGCGTTGAGATCTGTTTATCGTTGTAGTACGTTTATTTAGATTCAACGTTGACGGATTCAGTATTATTCTTCATTCACCCCATGATGCATCAGCGCCAATATGTAATTATTTTATCAATCCTCAATGTTTATAATTGATATTAAAAAATCCGTGGCGGGTCTAACCGCGGCTTCAGAAGATATGTTTATCTTCGATAATAAGTATATCGAAATGTACGCGAGCATTGAAGATCTTAAATGAGTAGACTGTGGTGAGTCACCATGAAGACGATTCACAATTGTACCTAATTTAGTTCCCTCCGATAAGTAAGTATTATTCCGATTTACAAATTATGAAATTAAGTTCAGCATCGTCGTAAATTAATCTTGTACAATGTCGTTTATGATCATATTATCCTAGATGCGTAGATTTAACAAATATTGTTCTGCCAATATCCTTTGCAAATTCATTTTCGAGATTGGTATCGTCCGGATTTTTATCAGGGGAATATTTCTTCTCTTGTAGTAATAAAACTTGTTTCTGCAGACGATATGATATAATTGCTTCACTTATTATTTTTATTTTATTTTTATCTTATTACATGTTATTGTACTGAAAATTTTATTCACTGGGTTTGATATTTCAGTTCAGTCTGTTTTGACGTATTAATTTCTTTCCTAGAGTGAAAATCATTGTTCGCAATCTAGGTTATATTTGGCTTACGTGTCAGTTCTATGTAAACAATTGTTTTTAATTCAATCTTATAGATTCGTTCAGTAGAATCAAATTCGTCCATGGTGTACGTGACAGCCAGCCAATGGTGTTACGGCGACGTTCATACTAAGTGATCACATGACCTCTTCATGTGATCTAAAATTGCGGATTAAAATTGATGTTTCATAATGATTTCAGTCCGTCGTAATTCTTACCTTCGGAGCTCAAAGTTATTTTGAATGTGACAAGTTTGAGTTAATTGTTTTATTTAAAATAATTTCAATGTTTTAGAAATATCTAGTGCTCATCAGAATTATTGGACAACGACATTTATCGGAAATTATTCAGAGTTATAAAGCCAGAATGTAAATTTTAGTGATTCAAGAAGGAGATGTTGTTACGACAGCGCTAAACAGGTTATAAAAGACGTCATTGCGTTCCATCTTGGAACTTCATCCGGAATCGACCTTTGATTCATTTAGAACATTTTGTATTAAGGGCTTATGTTTTTCAATTCTAGGAATTATTTTTAGATTTATTTTTTTATCTTGCTTTCTAGAGAAATAAATTATTTTGTTAAATTTACAAAGCTTGTTGTCTTCATTCTTTTCTTTGTCAGTTTTGAACTAGCCTAAACACGTAACAAAAGAAAATTGGGATCTCTTCCTTGGAATATATAAATTTTGGTTAAAATATTTTAAAAATTGTTTTTTCCTAAATTTAAATTTCGCCTTGTTTTCAGAAATTTTAAAACCCAAGTACTATTTTCCTTGCAATCTTTAGCGAAATAAACAGGCTTTTCACGATGTCATCAAAAGTGGAGATCTTTCTTTCAAATCATACTCAGAAACAGTTGGATTGTTCGAAAAAAGAAGAATTACATGAACTTGCAAAAACAATATTATCTTTCTGAGGCAAACCTTTCTAAAGGTAACAAGAAATTCAAAACATTTTGATCAAGTATTTGGTAGAAAAGAACCTTTTCGATAAAAGTGTTTTGGTTTTGATCAGTAAGTCTGTATCAGACTCTGTCATAAAGGTAAAGGATTTAAAATTAAAATTCGTGATGGAATTAGAGTTAAGGAAGCTTGAACTTCAGAAATTAAAAGAATAAATGTTATTGGTAAAAGAGGAGAGATAAACAAATGCAGTTAAAATCTGAGAAAGAGGAGAGAGATAGACTGAGAGAGAGAGAGAGAGAGAGAGAGAGAGAGAGAGAGAGAGAGAAAGAAAGACAAACAAAAGCAATTGAAGATACTAAAAAAAAACAAAAGCACTTGCATAAAGAAGAAAAACGATTGCAGTTGCAATTATAATAGACGGAGAGAAAGACAGATGCAAACACAAATGCAAAAGGAGAAGGAAAAAAGGAAATTTCAAAAAAAATGAAAGAAATGAAGCTGGCAAGTGAAAAGCACATTCCCACTGCACACACAAATTCAAGTTCTGATATTACAAAGAATTTTAGGCTAGTACCACTTTTAGTAAAAAATGAAGTAGAAAAATATGTTCCTTATTGTGAAATGGCCAAGAGAATTGGATTTAATTATTACAGTGTATACTTTTTGGCAAAGCCGGAAGTATAGTTGCATAACATTCAGGACAGCAAAGTACGGACCATGAATTGAAGAAGGAGTGAATCTTAAAGGGTTATGTGTTAGTCCCTGAGGCTTATCGGTAAATTTTCAGGAACTATAAAATAGAAGCTATACAAACTCATATCGAATTTGAAAGAAAAAAAGAAGTTATTTGACAGATGATGCTTAGCCAAGAAAATTGAACAAGATTATGAATGTCTTAGACATTTTTTATTACTTGAAGAGTTCACGAACTGGGTCCATAGTGATATTAATTCTTATCTTGATGAGCATAATATCGAAACCTTGGAAAATGCTGCTCTTCCTGTTGACATGTATATCTTAGTTAATAAAGCTCCTATTGTATGCAAGTTTTACTCAGCAGGCTTTTGGTAAAAATGTATTTCAGCATCATATGATTCCTTCTAAAACTCAATCTGGCACGGCACAACTTTTAAAAATCAATCTTCTCATAAGCTTGATTCAAAACCCTTGTATCTTGCCACGCGTGACTATCGCAAGAGGAACTGTCGTTATTTCTGATTGCTTCAAATTGAAAAAAAAAAGAATAAAAATCAAGATATCCCTATCCCTAATGCTCTTATTTCTAAGAGGTCAGGCTAACTGTCATGTATTGAAAGAAATACCTTTCTTGGGTCTCAAAATTCCCAGTCTTATTTTATTATGGAGAATTATGAACCATTAATTTCTAAGAGTTCTATCTCACTCTTGGGTTATTTGGCTAATACTATCCATATTAAAATTGCAAGGGATACAGGAGCATCTCAAAGTCTCTTATTATCCGGTATTTTGCCTTTTTCTGAGAAGTCTTCTTCTAATGATTATTCTCATACAGGGAGTACAGTACGGCTTTGTTAATATTTTTCTACAGTGGGTAAATTTGTCATCAGACAGTTTCAGGACCTGTGACCGTCAGAATTGTGTTTTTTTTTTACCGTTCAGATCATTCATTTATTACTAGGCAACGACCAGCTAGAGACAAGGTTGTCGTTAATCCACTTGTAACTGACAAGCCTTCTTTGGATGAGAAAGTCGATCCAATTGAAAAAGAATTCCCTGATTCATTTCCAGTTTGTGCAGTACTAGAGCTAGGGCAAAGGAAATTCTGGAGCATGATTACGATAAGGAAAGTATTCCTTTAGCTGACACATGTATTGGTCAGGCTTTTGATGAAGTTACTTTCACTCTTTGTTTGGATCAATCAAAAGGTATTGATACCAGTGATCCTCTTTTAACTACACGTTCTCCTTTTTCTAATCAGGGTTACAAAAGACAATCACTTATCGTCTAACAGGAAAAAGATCCTAAGATCTACTGTTTGTTTTAGAAGTCCATTATTGAAACTGAAGCAACTGAAGTACCCGTCTGTTATTTCATTAAACATGAAATTATTATGAGAAAACGAAGACCTCCCAAGGTACCTGCTAGTGATTAATAGTCAGTGAGTTATTAAGTTGTAGTTCCAAGCTCTTATAGACAGGAAATACTTACTTTGGCTCATGACACTACTCTAGTTGATCATTTAGGGATTAATAAAATTTATCACAAGATAATGACTCACTTTTATTTGCCAATAATCAAGAGTTATGTTTGCAAATAATGTAGATCTTGTCATACTTGTCAAATGGTAGGAAATCTCATTCAGAAAATACATAAGGATCATCTGCAACTTATTCCTGCATTTGACGAACCATTAAGCAGAATAATAGTAGATTTTGTAGGTCCCTTATCTAATACCAAGTCAGGCAACCAACACTTCTTGACCATAATGTGTGTGTCAACAAAGCTCCCATAGGCGATTCTTTTTGAGGGGTAATAATGCTAAAACTATAGTAAACGCTTTCATAAAGTCTTTTACTCAATTTCGATTTCTCAAATCATTCCAATCGGATAAATGGTCAAATTTTATTTCTCGCATTTCCAGCAAGATCTGTACTAATTAGGCATTCAAAAATTCAAATTCAAATACTAATACCCTGAGAGCCAAGGGGTTTAGAAAGATGTCATCATATTTTCAAAAATATGATTCGACCATATTGCTTTGGTACGGGTAAAGATTGGGATGAAGAGATTAATTAACTGTTGTTTGCTGTCAGGGAATCCGTTCAGGAATCTTTACGATTCAATCCGTTTGAACTAGTTTTCGGACACACTGTGTGTGGACCTTTGAAGTTGTTGAAAGAGAAATTTCTTTCCAATGAATATCTGTACTTAATCTTCTAGATTATGTTTTCAGTTTTAAATATAAGTTGTCAAAGGCTTGTCAGGTCGCAAGAGTAAATCAGTACTAAATTCAGTCAAAATTGAAATTAAGGTATCATAAAATCTCAAAGAAAAGGACTTTTCAGCCTGGTATAAGAGTTCTGACTCTCTTGCCCATTACACAAAATCCTCTTTAGGCCAAGTGTTATGGTCCGTACACGGCTGAAAAGAAAGTAAATGATTTAAATTACATCATAAATACACCTGGGAGACGAAATCAAAAGTACACTTCCCACTTTAACATGTCAATGAAGTATACTGAGAGAGATAGCCAGGTAAATCAGGCAATTATTTTAGTTCTACCTGTTCCACTCACTGTGGATATAAGCGAAGGAATTCAATCGGACTCTACTGATTTTGGAAAAACAAATCTTCGGAATTTGCAAATTATGAATAATCTAGAGCAGACACTTTCACATTGCAAAAACATGAGAGGAATGAACTTAAATATGAATATGAATATGAGCACTTATTTTCAGATGTTCCTACAAGCACAAACAGACAATTTCATGACGTTGAAAATGTAAATTCCAAACCTATTAAACAACACCCATTCAGGATGAATCCTCTCAAAATGTAATGCTTTAAGAAAGAAAATCAGTATTTGCTAGAGAAATATTTCATAGAGCCCGGTAAAAGTGAGTGGAGTTCACTGTGTATGTTCACTGATTATAGGAAGGTGAACAGTGTGACAAAAATAGATTCATTTCCATCATCAAAAATCGATGACTGCATTGATAAAATTGAAAATGCCAAGTATGTCACCAAATTTGACTTTCTGAAAGATTTTGGCAAATTCCACTAACGGAATGGGTAATTGAAATTTTGGCATTTGTGACTCCAGTTGGACTTTATTAATAGAAAGTGATGCCGTTTGGGATGAAGGGTTCGCCAAGTACTTTCCAACGTCTGATAAATATGATTACCTCTGTTCTAGATAATTGTGTCGCTTACATTGATGATGTCATCATTTATAATGAAACATGGGAAGAACATATAGCGAAAGTCCTTAAATGTTTTGACAGACTCACTGATGCAAGTTTGACAATCATTTTATCCAAAAGTGTGATCTGCCGTGCTTTTGTAACATTTCTAGATCATATTGTGGGACATGGACAAGTTAAACCTATTGATGCTAACGTCAAGGTTATTTCTGATTTCCTTGTGCATGTCAGTAAAATGCAACTGATGAGATATTTTTGTATGACTTGATACTATCGAAAATTTTGTTCCAATTTTTCTAATATTGCTGGAACCCTAAAAAATTTATTGAGCATGACAAATAAGTGTATTTGGACTGAAGAATGTCAGGTGGATTTTGACAACTTAAAGGACATACTTAAATGTGCACTAGTTCTTAGAGCTCCAAATCTCAGTCAATCTTTAAAACTTTCTGTTGATGCAAGTGATGTTGAGATTGGAGCAGTATTGATTCAAGAAGATGAACCTCGTGTTGATCATCCAGTGCGCTATTGTTCTAAGAAATTAAATAAGCCCCAAATAAATTATTCAACAATCGAGAAGGACTGTTTGGCTTTGATATTTCCATTACAGCATTTTCAAGTTTATATTAGTAGAGTTCCTTCTCCGATTGTTGTGTTTAGTGATCACAACCCCTTTACTTTCATAGACAATATAAAAACTAAAATTCATAAATTATGATGGTGGAGCTTCATGTTACAGAAATGTAATATTATTTCATGTACACTTCATAAGAGTTCTTCTTATATAATTTTTTATCTCGCGTGTAATTAACATATGGTAAAAGGAAAGCTTTATTATATAAATCTTTCTTTTTCTTTATGATGGAAGTATTACGTATATGTAATTTAATTACGTGTGTGTTAGTTTAAAATTTGTATTTATTTTTATTTTATTACATGTTATTGTAATAAAAACTTTATTCATGAATTTAACATTTTCTGGAAAATTCAGTTCAGTTCTGATTTGACCATGCGAATAAACAATATTGATACATTGTACATTGAGCTCACCTAGTTCATGATCTTGATTCAGAACTGGTAAACAGCTTTTACTAATTTCTTTCCTAGAGTAAAAATCATAAGTCGTATTCAAGGTAATATTTGACTTATGTGTCAGTTCTATGTAAACATTTATTGTTATTTTTATTCAGTCTTATAGAATCGTTCAGTAGAATAAAATTCGTCCAAGGCGTTCGTGACAGCCAGTCTTTTGTGTTACTACACCGTTTAAACTAAGTGACCACGTGACCCGTTCATGTGATCTAAAATTGCGGGTTAAAAATAATGTTTTATAATGATTTGAGTCAGTCTTTCTTCATACTTTCGGAGCTCAAAAATATTTTGTGTTGTGACCAGTTTGAGTTGAATTTTTTATTTAGAATAATTTCAAGTCCCTGTAAATATCTTGTACTCATCAGAATTATTGGACAATGATATTTATTGGAAATTATTTGGAATTTTAAATCTGAGATATTAATTTTAGTTTTTCAAGAAGGAACTGTTGACACGACAACAATAAACAGGTTACAGAAGACGTCATTGCCTTCCATCATGGAAATTTATCGGGATTCGAACTTTTTAGTGATAGGACATCTATCTATCTATCTATCTATCTATCTATCTATCTATCTATCTATCTATCTATCTATCTATCTATCTATATAAATATATATATATATATATATATATCTATATATATCTATATCTATATCTATATATATCTATATATATATATATATAGATATATATATATATAGATATATATATATATAAAGAATACAAATCATATGGCGAATAACAACCCTTTCAAGAGTACTGGATCCACCAAGGGATCAAGTGTGTCAGGGTTTAAATAAAATAGATGCAATAAACTGACGACGAACAGTACGAAACTAGTAACTAACTAGTTAGTTACTAGTTTCGTACTGTTCGTCGTCAGTTTATTGTATATATATATATATATATATATATATATATATATATATATATATATATATATATATATATATATATATATATATATATATATATATATATAGATTCTAGGATTATTTTTTGAATTAGATTCACAAACCGTACGTTTTTTTCTTCTTCATATTTTTACCTTGTTTTCTAGAAAAATAAATTATTTTGTTAAATTTACAATCCGTGTTTGCTTCACTCTTTTCTTTGTTAGTTTTGAACGAGCCTAGACACGTAACATAATCTATACAACAATGTTTGTTCCCCCCCCCAAAAAAAAAAAATGATATTAGCAAACCTTTTTCTGTAGTACTTCTAAATAGGAGACCAAATTGGCTTCCTATGTAGTCTTATGTTTATAAATAAAGGGAGATCCATCAAGTTAAAAAATGAAGATAAATAGGGTTGCTAACAATAAATTAACTTCATAACAAGGCAACGGACTTTGGAATCGTTACTTGGCAATGACGACAACTATATGGTTATAGCGGTATACAATAATAGTATTAGCAACATCACGAACGCACTATATTTCAACCACAAAAAGAAATGACAACAAGAAAAGAAATGAAAAGCATTTAAGTATCAAACTGAATAAGGGAGAACTTTAAAATGATATTGCACCTAATTCAACTCTTCTAAGAAATTTCATCTAAACAAGTATGTATGGATTTACTGACAATATGAAACTTTTAACACCGTATGCATGGTATAAATATAACAATTGTTTCTCCTTTTATATTTTTTTTTAAAAATAAAAAACAACTTTTAAACACAATTCAACAATTTACCGGATATAACAGATATTGTATATTATATTGCATTTAACTGTTAGTCCGAACCGAAAACGTCCGGATTTAATATTGGGTGGCTTGCCATGCGTCGGTTCCATTCTTATTTTTAAAATTCTATTTCCTTTATACATCATGAGGGTTTAGATAGACAAAATACCTTTTATGTGAGACCAGTGCAGTATTGATTCTTTTGCAGTTTGTTGGTTTTGGAAAATACCATGCAGCTACTTAGAAAGAATGGCATCACTTGGTGCCGAAACTTCTCAATGTATTCGGCACTTCGTGCCATTCCAAAACCCAAAAAGGCGAGTCTAACTCCCTTCGACAAACGTCTTACTGTGACAGGAAAACACGTGAACGAACATGTTAAAGGTGGTAGCAGGGACATGCAGAAAAGGGTTGCTTTACATGGTAATGAATAATACAATTTGTTCTTGCTTTTGTTTTTATCTGGAAAAGATCTGTTCAGAAATGTCAATTATCTAGACAATGTCATAGAGGAGTTGTTTCCCTTTCATTATTTGATTATTTTTACAATCTTGCACTTTAAAAACCCGCACACTTTAGTAAAAGTCACACAGGCCATATAGGTTTTCGACGCCGATCTTTTTTTTTAGTACTGGGTGTCATTAGAATTGATTCATCATACATTTAAATGCCTGTTATTCACTTTATTTGGAGCCTCATACATTTATATTTAAAATGTCATTATTTATATGTCCCAAGAAGTACATACGGCAAAATCAATGAAGTATGTGGACGTTTTTGGACGAGATAAACCTTAAGGTGTGATCTAGTACAATCTGGTTTGAATGTCCTATGCTGTGATATATCGGTAATAGCTATCCTTGTCAGTGCTAAAAAAAATATGGGGCCTCTAATTTCAGATCAGGCCCCTCCTATATTTCTAAATGAGGTGCCCATCGGATTTGTGGAAGAAAAATCTAATTTGCCTGAGAAAAGTTTCATCAACTGATTAGATGGGGAAATTTATTTCCAAGTTTTTGAAAGATTAATAGATTATTAATATTGATTATATATAAAATTCACATTTATTATCAACCCCAGTCCTTTTTCTGATGTTGAAATAACTGCAAATACTTGACTTTTTCATGTAGATATGTCTAAAATAATTTCAAAACAGTTTCATATTTTTAAAAATATCTATATCAGAAAAAAGTTATGCAATTTCTAAGTTTCAAAATATTTACAAATTTCTAGACTTTGTCTTATATAAATGTATTGAAATTATGTAGCTGTTATGGAACCGAAGTAAAATGTTCATTCCATAAAAAGTATTATAACTTTCTTTTTTATCAAGCTATTATTATGAAAACGATATTCTGATTGCATTTTTCCTGCTAAATTAAATGCTCTCATTAAATCTGTTGTCTGACTTGAATATTTTCATTTATATATCAAAAGCATATAAACCTTTCACAACTTTTGACAGTAAACTTAATACAAATATATCACATTTGCAATAGTTCATATGTAAAATAACTTCAAAAACAACAAAACTGCAGTTATTTGTAATTGTCATTTAAAAAATGTTGCAAGACCTAATTTCAAACATATTGTGATATTAAATAATGTCACTTATAAGTAAAGTTTAAATATCTCATACCTGTAATAAATTTCACTTTTAGACTTTCTATTTTTGTTTGTATTTTGAAAGCTTTATCGATCCTATGAAATGTTATCAATGTATTGGGATTTTAAGAACCAACTTTAAGTGTGCATGTATTTAATTTGCTACATTCATCAAAGAAAAAGAACAATAAATGTAAATAAAAAAAAATGTTATACCAAAATTTTGCATGTCTCAGTGATGTGATTTTTTTATGTGATTTTTTTTTTCATTATTTCATCAGAAAATGTCCCAGTACAGAATTTAAGCGTATGCAGTAAAATAATGAATATAAGGTAGAACATATTTTAAAAACCGATTACTGTTTGTCAGTTCAAATATTTACAGCATCGACAACTTGAGCCTATTTATAGTGCTCAAAAATCTACAGTTTGCATGCTCATTTTGTGACTGTATACTGTCTAAACCGTACAACAAGCGTTATTACGATAAAAACTAACAAAAGAATTCATCTTGCCATGTTCTTTTGGCACATCAATTTGTACGAAATTAATAAGTTTAGTTTTGAGACATCAGTTATGACATCATTATCAGCTGTTAGATTATTTAAACATGACAGATTGTTGACACTGGGAGATACATATCTTTTACAAATTTGATGCTCATTGTGGTTGGTTTATAAATGTTTCCAATATATAAATTTGGTATCAGAATGAAGCTTAGAATATGCCAATTTTGATGATATTTGAGACATTCATTTTACTTGCCAAAGTTTTGGTCAAATGGGCATAAAGTTTGAGGGATTATTTCTTCGTGTAGGAATATTATAGGTATATGCTACAACCACTGACCGAATTGCTTACATCTTCTCTGGGTCCCCGAGTGGCCGAGTGGTCTAAAGCGCTGTCCGCTACGGATCACTGCCATCTCACCTCTGTCTGCGTGGGTTCGAGTCTAGGATTCGGCGAATGTGGATATGTGAGAAAGCTTGCCAGTAGCTTCTCGTGGGTCGGTGGTTTTTTCCGGTGATTTCCTGGTTTCTTCCTCCACCATTAATACTGGCCGCCATGAATAGCCTATCGTGTGCTGAAAAATGGCGATAAGCCCAACAACAACAATAACAACATCTTCTCTGATTGGATGGAAAATTTCACGACTATTCATGAAACTTTAATAACCCATATTGTGTAACAAAGAAGAGAGGTGTCACTAGACCCTGACATGATCAATGCTTATTCCCAATGATACAAGAAAGCAGTTACTTTAAATGATTTTAAAGTAATAAATCCATTAATATAACATTGATTTGATTAAATATAAAGAGAAAACATGCCCATTAAAGATAATTTTATTAGCTTTTACAATATATAAAATGTGGTGCAATCAGATGATATGTACTGATGCTGAAACAAAAATTCTACACTTGGTCAACATTTTAATCAGATTTCCAGATAAACTGTCATCTTGTCTACAATAATCCTCCGAGGTTGCTACATTTATGAAGCACATCTACTTATCATAGTTCTGTCAATAACTGTAAAGTTTTTGTTTAAAGTGAAGTCTGTGATCGATGAATAGAGAACAAATTTCCCTGGTTACTAAACTAATACACATTTGGCTTTAATATATATGTGATTCTAAAATAACTTTTTGGTGCAGTGATACATAACCATAAAATGGGACTGAGGCTACATTGTGTACATTTGCGGTTAATTTAATACTTTATTGTTATAATCTGCAGAGTTTATCGGTAATAAAAGTAATGAAGGGATCAGATGTGGTCATGTTGGCTTATGAGTTGTGATTAAAAATCAACTGCCTTGGTGGAGTTGAGATTTAAAAAAAACCTGACATAAGAAAGTATTTTTATCTTGTTTTATTGCTAATATATTGTTCATGATGTTTCAGGTTAAGTGGAAATAATACAGCTATCCCTTGCTCATGCTTACACTAAAGAATGAAACACTGGATAAACAAATTATGTCACTAATAAACAGGAAAAGTGTCAACAAAAACTGTATTAAATCTAGACTTGCTTCAATTGCTAATGGACATAAACACAGTAGATCCAATTTACTACAACATTGTTAAAGCAGCTGGACAAAGGCTGTCCTCAGGATCTGGATGAAAATACTGCTTTGTTTGAAAGTTTTCCAGATCAAAATTAGCAAAGAATCAATATTATTTTTAAATTTTTTTTTCATATTTGAAGCATAGCAATCATAGCATTATGTGACAAATAATACTAAGAATGGGACAATTTTGGGCATGTGGAAATTGGAGTCTACACTTGCGGAATTTGAGTCAGCACTTAAAAATTTTTTAAAGTCACCAGCGCTGGGTCTGTGTTTAAAAAAATATTTTTTCTTTGAGCACTGCATGTTTATACTATCTTACATTATGACAGTTTGACTTGACATGCTCTTTTCTTGACCCAGCTCAGTACCTGGCCACCATTGTAAAAATCTACAGCGATCAATAATTTTTGTCAGAAAGCTTCTTGATAGTTAAGATGCAGAGCATTCCATAATCAGAATTGAGTAGATTTTTGGTTAAACAACATTAGTATTTAATTTCGAAAAAACATTTCATTTAATTAAACATGAGTAAATGTGCCACATGATCCATGTGACTTTTACTGTAATAAAGCTAAGTTGCTTGCAATTTATACAGTTAAGTAGCACCCATCTGTATTATATAATGGAGAGAAATTTATGGTTACTGTGTTGTATGTTTTCATTGCATTAGTTAAGTGTGTGTCAAAGATATTATTGGCTTGTTTGATGATTAAATGATTGATATTTTATTAAGTCATGATTTGGTTTTGGATCAAAAATATATCATTGCATCATTCATTTCATCCTCCAATGGTTACAGTATGTTTTATTTTAGATGGTTACCCTAGCTAAGACCCCAACCCCTTCCAAGTGATGTGTGTTTCCTATTGCACTGGTTTTAAAATTACAGTAAGTCTGGGTTAGTATGGTTATATATATATATATATATATATATATATATATATATATATATATATATATATATATATATATATATATATATATATATATATATTGATTAGTACATTTATATCTGATATATATATGCAGCTCAATTAGATGCACAAATCAATTGGGATTTTTTTTTGGATTGGGTGGTGCTAGAGCTGGCAACAAAATACAGATATGGTCAGCTGACTGGAAACACAACACATTTCCTTTTGGCCTAAGAGCAAATATAGGTTACAGTGACTGTGTTCTTCATTAGTACATGTATTCCTTTTTGTTTTGATTTTATTAGCAGATGTTGTATTTTAGTTATTGAATTATGTGGCCATGGCTTCTCATTGGCAGGTTTTACTTCACAGCAACTGAGAAAGAAAACTTTTGTTTGCACACTGTTTATGTGGCTATAAAGCATTATATTATTATAAGCTGTGAAATATATTACCATGGTCCCCTTCTTATAAGGGAAGAACTACTGACCCGCATGAATCTAAACCAAGCTGTCTCAGATACCTATATTAAACAGAGGTGAGATGTCAGTTATCTGTAAAGGCAAACACCTTAGACCACTCTGCCACTAAGGGCCTTCAGTTTAGGGCAGTAATTAAAAATAGATGTGTATAAGTGTTAGGATATGTGTTTTAGAAAATAACGTTCTTGTAACTTCACCATCAATATAATGGATGCTTTGATTTTTATTTTTTTATATTTTATATTCTAGTGGTGCCCCCGATTGGATTTCCACATCCAGCATCTAATCAGTTTAAAAAAGTAAAGGAAATGCAGCCTGAGTTTGTTGTGCCAGATCTAACAGATTTCAAGGCAAGTTTGTTTCAGTGTGTGAGGTATCTGTGTTATACAGTTAGCTAGAAATAGGGGAATACCCCTGTCCCTTTGTCCCCTACTTCCTCACTCAGTACCCTAAGCCAGCTTCATGGGTACTTTTCAAAGATATCTGGAATATCTGTTTAAACCTATTGTATTCTGAATAAATTTCATACACAATAAAGTCCTTGCCTGAGCATGAATAATTGGACAGTTATTATATACTGTCAATTCAAGTCCTTTTCTAAACCATTAGTTTTAGGCTTTTGCAAAATGTTACATTTTGGGGAATCCAGGGTTCTTCCACCAATTATACTGGCTGCCATGTATAGCCTATATTGTGCTGAAAAATGGCATTACACCCTACAACAACAGCAACAAAAACAACAACCAGACCAGGGAGTAAAATACCCAATTCCTTAAATTTTTATGTTTTCTTTTATTTGAATTGCTGTACATATTTAAATCATATTTCATTGAATAATTGTTAATGAACATTTGCTGTCACCAGTGTGTGAAACTCCTCAAAAAGTCCTGCAACCCCACAGTACCAGTATGGAAATTATACTGGTCTTGTCTATAAGCAACTGGTCCTACATTTCAACATACAAGAAGACAGATGTAACAAATGTCTCAATTGTAAATGCAGCTAGACATGAATATCCACCTTTAGCATGATGATTAAGATTACTAGACATGATAAATTAATAAACAACATGGATTTTATATCACACAGTCAAATTTATTATAAAATTATGAAATTGTGCTTAACATGGCCACTGTTTACTGACTAGGACAATAAAAATAACTGTCAGTTGATCCAGATTCATGCATAACTCATTTTGAAGCTGGTCATCAGAACATGTTGCTACCATCGATGACCAATCTAAATCACAGGAGGATCCTCATCCATTCATTTGTAATCAATGAAAAGTATTATAACTAGATCCAGCCTCAAAAAAAAGATGCTCTATTGTCCAAAGTGTATTTGCCAAGAAATTTGGTCTGCAAAAGGTGACTTCTGGCAGCGGATTGCTGGTACTGGATCAAATGCATCCACATCAGCAGACTGCAGCTGAACACATTATGGCATTGCCATGGACATAATCATCCTATCCCTTTATTCCAATTGAATTATGTAACATAACTATTTTAAAAGATTGATTTTATTTGATATTTCAATATTCGATTTGAATAGTTTGTTTTTCCTTGGCTGTGTTTTGGTTTTAGCTTCTGGTGGCTTTGTGGCATCCAGATGCCTCTATATGTTCACTTTGTAATTGGAACTAGAATGTGTCATTAGAAATGATGTCAACACAAAAAGTTTTTATAAAAGGAGTTTGTTATTAGTCAGCAGAAACAATTCTTGTTATTTGTTTCACACTTGGTTTCTTTTATTTCTTTTAATATCCTAAATTATACAATTTGTAAACTAACTTGCTTTGATATACATAAAAATCCAACTGTTTAGAAGGACTAGCTATTTATATTTGGCCTCAGTTTGCCAAATAATTAACTGTTATTGGACTGTAAGATTTATGGCAAAAATTTAACACTCTGGTTTTTGCTGTTGACCAATGCTGGTGACCAACTGTTGATTAGAACAAAATCTCAAAACAGTCATGTGAAGCTATGAGAAACTTGGTGCATGAATCAAGAATGGATATGAACCTAGGATGGCCGATAATACAGCATTATACAGTATACTTATATTATTTCTACCCAAGGATTACTGACATAAAACATCCTCTTCTGAAGTTGGTTATCTTTTATTGTTGACTTTAGTTTGTGTTCTAATTAGATGATCTAATAAAACCTCAGCTTTTTCTCAATTTTGTTTTTTTTCCTTTTTCTTCTTATTATTATTAAGTCACCTGTAAAAATATATATGTCTCTTTTTTTTAGTATTTTTATATATGAAAGTTTTCAGCAAAGTAATTAAGAGTTATTATTTCCCTTTCAGGAACTAATAATATATTCCAATTGCATAGTATCAGTTTCTGATGATTTTGTATAGTTTTTATCCATATTGATAGAAACATATTCGTAACATCACCATCTAGTAACATCAGATATTAATTATCTATCTGAATTTTATACTAACTTGTATTATACAGAAATAAATATCAAAATATTTTCCTTTTCTTAAATTAATAAAAAGTTTTCCAACTTGAGTTGACTCATGCAACACCAGCACAATTTCAGTTTTTGGCAAGCAAAGCCCCCTTCCCACCATCAATATAATTTTCTTCTGAACCAGAGAGATCTTTTTCACATTACCACCCCTTGTGCAACTTTTTCAACTTCTGCCAAAAGTTTAATAATTTTTGTTACTGGACAGATATAACTGATATGCCATAAAACTTGGCTGGAGATGCAAGAGAAACCTTGAAAATGTTATTTTGAGAATACACATGCAACAAACAATGTGGGAATACATTTTTACTATCTGTTTTTTGGGTCAGATGCTCTTAAAGTTTATTCTTGTTTTATTTTCAATCCGATTTGAATTTTTATTTATATATAACTAGCAAATATAACTGGTTTCTTAACATCACCTCTGGTTTTAAATGATGACCTTTTGCTTGATCATGCTCATTCTGTACTAAGGGTAACAACTCTTGACAAAACTGCTTTTTTTTCTGAAATGTAGCTGTTTATTTTTACTGTTTTACTCTTATTTAAATTAGCTAATTATAATAAGTTAGTAGAATTTTTACTACCTCACAAATCCCAGATAAAACTTCTTAGCTAAAAGTGGCGGTCAAGCAGGATAATTTCCCATTGGTATTGGCAGAAGAACTCTTGAATATTTCAGTTAATAATTCTGCTCATACAGAGAGTGCACTTTCAACATGAGAGACCTCACAAAAGCTATAATCAATGTTGAGTATGTGCGTGTATGTTTTTAATTTTTAACAAAGCTTTAACAATTTGTTTTAGTCAGATTGCTATGATATCCTGAAGTATGGCAGTTTATAGTGATGTCTAGCACTGGGGCTTCATGCCACAAACATGTAGCATGACGTCTCCCCCAGTCATATTATCCTGACACCAGGTCGACCAGTCCTAACCTGTTAATGCTGAGCACATATCGAGGCAGTTCTTAGAACCAATTTTAGGTCTTGGTATGATACAGCCAGGGTTTGAACCCATGACCTCCCACATACAAGGAGGATGCTCTAACCCCTAGGTCACCAGAATGGTCAAATCAACATTGATAAGTTGGAGGAGTTATATAAGGAAATTATACTACATCTCTATTTTGACAGAGTTCTGCTTTGACAATTCTAGCCCACACTTTGTTGTCCTTACACAAATGCATTTAGGTGTTTGCATGGGTTGTCCTTACAACTTTGAAACCAAGATCATGCTGTAGTTTTATTATGTTAAGATGCAAGTCCCAGAGACATGTAGAAAAAAAGGTAATGTCTTTAAATAATGTCTTTTGCTAAAACATTCTTTGTACACAATATTTCATTGCATTAACTTGTATTGATCATCTTTGAACATCTTACAGGTAGTATGATAAATAAAATTGAGTCAAATTGATTTCTATTGACCAGGTAACACTATACAGCATAGCTTCGCACCCACCCTCTGTTCATTAGTAAGAAACAGATGTAGAGGTTTATTCATTCTGCTGTATTTGTCTTACAGATCAGACCAAAGTGCAAAAATGCACAACTAAGGACAAAGATACTATAAACCTTCATGATAACATGGTCTCATTGGTGAATTTTTTGGCAAATAAGGGAGATAAATCATCAAAGAACTCTCCATTTATAAAATGTCGAAATTCTACACAATGAGAAGCAGCCCAGGAACCTATGTCACCACAGTACAAGTCATTGCTGGCAATCCATTTAGGCTGACCTATACAGTTCCTGATGATGAACAATTCATGAACAAACAAAGCAAGCATCCTTTCACTCCACCGATACATGGATCAAACATCCCATTACACATTCCATCATTATGTCTCAGATGATGCCCTCCGCATTAACATGGCCTATTTATGTTGAGACTAGCCAAGGCCTGCTAAAATGGATCTTCAGGGACAAAGACCTCAGTACAATAAGCTCCCAGAAATCAGTCTGTTGTCCTGTCTGTTGATCTCAGTGTTTAAAGGCAATTATGGAGGCCAGTTTATCCCACATATGGCTTCACTGCATTCTCCATTTATGATGCTGAGCTTGCTACCTCAGCCTCTGACAAAAGACAGCTATTTCTCTCAACCCATTATCAGTAAAAAGGAATTTGTTAATCTCTTACCATTTGGCAGTCATTGTTTCTTATTGAGGGCGCTATACAAGAATTGTCAGCAGCAGATCTTGACATTCTTCACCAGCAGAAATGACAATGCCTACCCTTAGGTTCCTTTTTCACTTCTGGATCTCACTATGGTGTAAAAAGACTCAGTCTTCAGAACTTTCAATGGAGAAGTTTTCTGCCTTTTAAGCCCCCGAGTTCTGCCCTCCTCCCACTTCCTTGTTAACCATCTGGATAAAAGCTCCTGTATTTACTGATCTTATCATGAAAAATGAAGAATCCAACTTTAAATTACTTTCACAGTCAGGCAGAATCACATCTTGATTTATGTCATCATTGCATTGCGTTAACTGTCTCTTTTTCACACAAATATGCCTTCCATAAACTTTTCATTGGCAGTTCTATTCTTGCCATAAACAGGTTTTCCATGTGTAAACCCCAGCAGTTGACTGGGACATCACAGCTCTGGGGATGACAAAACCATTCTCTATTTGTATGGATTGAATATCTTTCAGTGACATTGACAAATTGGTTTTCAGTGTGGTACCCATGGGTTCTATGTTGGACTTGGTATCAGTGGCTATCTTCCAACATGTGGAACATAGAACAATACTACTACAAATTCCATGGTACATGCATTGGACTTGATCTCCAGAATGGCCCAGGTCTTGAACAGATTTGCTGAACAGTTTTAGTCAATGTCATCATATTAGCTGCATATTTACAACTGGCAGAAGGAGATGTACTGTATTCCACCTCTGCTTTCCTTAAATATTATGATAAAGCTAAGCTGTTATCACAACCATTATTCTCAAACCTACCTTTTAATGACCAGATTGATGAAATGCAAAAAAAAAACTACTACAGAGGTAAATTTTCCTGCCCGAGAAATGCATCATAAGTACAGGGATGTTTTGGAAAATCAACAAAGGAACTAAGGGACATGCCTTAAACACAATCTTCAGGCATGTAGTTTTTCATGTCAAAAACCACAGTTCTTGTGAACCAGTAGGCAAAAGACAGAAATAATGATTGCATACACCACAGTGCAATGTCTATACACAACTGCCTCCAGCTCTCCAAAAAAGGACATATCTACACTGCATTGCCCACAGATCCCAGTTTGAGAAGATTTAACTTCTTTGCTGCCAAATAGGACAGGATTTGTCACACCAATCACTGGACTCAACAAGTGGTTTCTGTAGGACTTTGCATCTCTTTCAAAATGCTTTCTTCGCTGTCCAGAGTTCCATCAGCTGCAAAGATTCCAACAGACCAAATCAAAGCCACCACCTTGCAGCAAGAAATAAACAACCTTCTCCAGAAAAAATGCAGTAGAAGTCATGTGAATTTAAATTCTCAGGGGTTTTATTCCAGTGTTTTCTTGGTCCCAAAGGTGAACAGCACTCTGAGCTCTGTCGTCGACCTAAGCACTCTCAATCAATTCATTCATGCCTTTTGGTTCTCAGTGGAAACACCATGGCACATTTTGAATGCCGTTAAAGAGGGAGACTTCAGAATCAGATTGGCTCCAAAGGATGCATACCTTCATGTTCTACTTCACGAGGCTTCCTGGAAATTCTGCATTTCACCTAGTGACACAGTTTATCAATTCTGATTGCCTGTACTCCCATTTGTACTTAACATCAGTCCCTAAGTATTTATTTGCCTGATGAACTGTGTTATGCCTCATGCCATCTCCAAGGTGTCAGCATCATGTTACCTGGATGACATCTTAAAAAAGAACTTAAGGAGAATTATATACTAAAACATGGTATGCTAATCCTTGTCATACTGCTTCCAGTCTGTGTTTTATCTTCAACAAGGACAATTTTGACCTTGTGCCATGTAAAATGTTTCATCAGAATTACACACACGTGTAAACTAGAGCAAATTTCCTTCTGGAAAAGGCATTGAAGTCAGGATGGTGGCTTCATTATTTGAGGGATTCTCTCTCCACATGGGAATTCCTTTGACTTCTAGGCTTGTTGAATGTGACCATGGACCTCTGCATTCTAGGTTACCTTTTTATGTTCCCCGTACAGATGATTCTTTTGTCCAAATGGAGGCCAAAAGTCTGCAGATTGGAGCACAAAAATGAGGTACCATCTGCAGACTTTGTGTGACCTAAGTTGGCTGAGAGCGGATATACCTCTACAAGTATAACTGACACAGATCACAGTCTGTTTGGATGCAAGTACAGATGGCTGAGAGGGCACATCTACTACCATCTTTTTGGGACGCTGGTGGAGTGTGGTCTCCCCAGGACAAGCATTTACATGTCAATATTCTTGAGATGAAAGCCATATTGAAAGCCTTTCACTGGTGGCAGGAATTTTTGCATACTGATCCATGTTAATCATATTCCTAGATACCTAAACATAATAGCAGATTCTTTGTTCTGGATCTATTAACTGACATAGAAAGGTCTATCAGTACATTGTTTTTACTCAGGTATGTACCTGATGGGAATGGCCATTGGTGGACCTGCTTGCAACAAGGTGGAATACCACGCTCCCAACTTTTGTCTCACCAGTGCCAGATCCTGAAACCTAGGCAGTCAATGTGCAATCTGTAGATTGGAACAACTTGGACACATATGCCTGCCCTCCAATACAGTCGATTCCAAAGGGGATAACAAAAGACAGCATAAGTTAGCCTCATTTTCAATGCACCACTCAAATTGTAGAAATTGTGGAACAATGACCTCCTCAATTGAGCAGCAGAAATTGCCCAGAAAAATATTGATTTTCCCTCTACTCAAATAACCAGAATGGCAGTTGATTCACTCCATCTCAGAGCTACTTGTATAACTGGATCATATTAACCAGGCCCTCAGAAATAAATGGTTCACGAAAACAGTCGTGGAAAGAATCGCTCAAGCAAGAAGACCCTCCACCCTGAGAGTGTACAAAGGCAAATGGAAAATTTTTACACAGTGGTATACACAAGAGAACTGTCTACAACTGCAGGGGTCTATACCTGAAATAGCTAACTTACTCTGGCTCTTTGACAAGTGAAACTTAGCATCAAGCATAATCAGAGGTTGTTGGTTTTTATCCCTAGCTCATTTGGTCATCAGAGAAGAGAAGCTATTGGACAAAATAAAGGCGTATCAGACCTCCTTTCAGCTTCAATTACAAATGACCAAAATTCATTGGCCCTGTGCCCATATGGAATCCATCATTGGAACTAACCTAGTTGAGCATAACACCATTTGAACCACTTTCAAAAGCATCTTTGGCTTACCTTTCATACAAGACATGTTTTCTTATCATATTAGCAATAGCAGGCAGAATCTGCAAAAGACATGCCCTATCAGGGGACTGGACGCTTCCACACTAGACCGCTTACAGGAACCAGTATGAGCCTTAAAGTGGTACCACCAAAGGCAGAGCCTATACATTGAGGGAGATCACATCTATTTTTACCTCTCAAATAAAGCCAGGATAACAGAAGCTCTTGTTCTGCATTAAGTGAATTAGATGCTCTGCATATCGAGAAATAATTTCAAGTCAAATGTATTTTTTACGGGTTTTTTTGGCTCACTAGGTTAGAGCAATTGCCACAAGTGTCATGTTGGACCGGAATACATGTACTATCTATGGGATTGGGATCTAAGTCCACATTTCTCCAGATTTTACCTTTGTGATCTTTTCATCCCAAAGGGTTCATTTCAATCTGTTGGGACCTATAGCCACGGCAAAAGTGGTCACCTTCCCATATTATTTGATAGCTTCATAAGACACATCTTCACAATTCTGGATTTGCGGGTAGGAAAATCATTTTCTGAAGCTTTTTCCTGACAGATGGGAGTTCTCTTTGTCAGATTACCTAGGAGCTGCCTTGCATACTTTAGGGGACTGGAGTTCTCATCTCCCGGGTAAAGGGATATAACTCCCAACACCTTGTACCAATTTTCCTACTTTATTATGATTAGGTAGTGGATTTAAAGAAGAAACTATTTTTTTCTCGTAAAATATGTTCTTCATGAATATTCACCCATTCATAATACACATACGTGTTCCAGCAACTCCACAGTTACACCCATATAAAGTGTATGCTTTACACTCCATTAGTAACTGAGATATTCATGGGTTTTGCAGCCAATATGTATATAAAAGGGGAGTTCACTCTGCCTAGCCAGGCAGATAACTTTAAGTTTGAAAAGTTATATATGGGATTTGCAAGATATTAGTAATTCTCCTAAGGTATTTTGATTGGTTAACTATTCACATAGAAACATATTTTACTAGAAAAAAAAAATTTCTTTGGAGGGAAATATTATTTTGTGTTAATCAGTAAACATAGAGTCACATTTGTTAGTTAACAAAAAAAGTTATTTATTAAATTTTTTATACAGGGTCTTTAGCCCAATAACAACTTTGCTTGTGTGATGTACATATACTTGAGGAATGCTGTGTCCATTTACATTTCAAGAATATTTGATAAATTTGAATGAACAATCATGAGCCAGTTGACATATTATCAATCATTTTTAGCTACATAGAAAATTTGGACAGATGCTCACAGTATGCAATCATGTATAATATAGTGCCAGAATATGAATTCTCACACTATCTTTATGTCACATTCTACAATTCATTTGCAGTAGTCATGTATCTAAAATACAATCACTCAATTAGTACAAGGTTATTTTTTTTTAGATGACAAAACATTTGCTTACTGTAATACATGAATGAAGGACAAACTTAAGAGTAACACACTGTTATTCCCATATCATATAAAACATGCAGATCAGGGTCCATGTTCTTCAATTGAAAATCAGATACAATGAACATTAAAGACTCTGATCTGATGATGCATTATGGGATAGCAGATTAGGGTCTGAACTATTGCAGTAGGCTGCCTATTATACAGTAAGAATATTTATTTTTTTATAAAAACAGGATCTGGGTGTATTTATGAAGAAATAAGATGCTCAAAATTGCCAGTAGATTAAATCATTTACAAAAGTAAACATGTAAATGGGGATAATAACAATGATGATAATGAGAAAATGCTAACCACCTATTCATGTTTTCTTGTTCTCTTTTGTTTAGTTGAAGCCCTATGTGTCCTACAAAGCTACACCAATTACTGAACCAAAACTTACAGCAAGAAGGCTGTTCAACTCTTGTTATGCCCAGCAAGTGGAAGCGGATTTAAAGGAAGGAAAACTGAAACAACCCATTGAGAAAACTAGATCAGACTCAACTGATAAGAAATAGTTGTCAGATTTGTTTCCTGTAAAGAATAGCCTGTTGTTTGTTTCTGATAAAATCTTGTGTGTATAAATCTGAGAAAAAACTTTTGGTCTAGTCATATTTTTAGCTATACCGGTCTTAGTAATGCTTATGCGATAGCTTTCCATTTGTTGTCCAGTGTCAAGTTTCCTTTATCACAAATTTGTTTATCAGTGCATTTATTTGCAAGGGTTTATTTCCAAAAACATTATTAGTGTAATTCTTTAGTTCTATGTTGTTAGAACTTTTAATTTATTTGGTATTCATACATACATACATACATACATACATACATACATACATACATGCATGCATGCATGCATGCATGCATGCATGCATGCATGCATGCATGCATGCATGCATACATACATACATACATACATACATACATACATACATACATACATACATACATACATACATACATCATACATACATACATACATACATACATACATACATACATACATACATACATACATACATACATACATACATACATACATATATACATACATACATACATACATAGGGGCCTCGAGTGGCAGAGTGTTCTAAAGCGCTGTCTCTTATGGATAAATGCCGTCTCAGGATTCGGCAAATATGGATATGTGAGAAAGTTTGCCAAAAGCTTCTTGTGAGTCAGTTGTTCTTTCCGGTGATTTCCCAGTTTCTTCCTCCATCATTAATACTGGCCACCATGTATAGCCTGTCGTGTGCTGAAAAATGATGTTAAGCCCTACATACATACATACATACATACATACATACATACATACATACATACATACATACATACATACATACATACATACATACATACATAAATGAATGTTTACAAACCTATTCATTGCAGAAATAAGTAATTAAATCATAGTTGAACTGATCATGAATTAAATTTGTTCAGGTCTTGCCAACATTTTTGAAAGCTACAAAACTTATTCATTTGAGGTACAGTTGCCTTGTGGGTCATTTTGGTGCTTGCACTTACTATATTTTGATGACCTTTTTATTGCTATTTCTGAGAAATGGGCCTATTGACATTGGGTTTTCACTAAAAGACTCATTACAGTATCTGGTTGGTCACTTTACCTCTGTATGGGAAGATCATATTGATATGAGGTTTTGCTAAAACATTTCTCACTGTATATTGTTGGTTCCAATGAAAATTATGCCATGTTGACCTCCCACTATTTATTAAATCTTGTTTCAGTTACTTCTCCAGAACTCATGACCATACTGACATATGAAAACAAAACTTGAGCTTTACTCTCTATAGTTGTTCCTGTATTAACATGATGCAATGTAAACTCCAGATATTTGCTTGGAAGGCAGGCAAGAAATTTTTATGGCTGCTTCTTCTAAATGGATGGTCATAGTGATGTTGGGAATCACTAAAAAACTAATACAGTATGTATGTCTGACTGAAAATGAAGCCTGTCATTTGCTAAAAATGGTGTTAAACCTCAAAAAGTACAAAAACAAATTACGCCATTGATGAAAATGGTGCTTTTCTCACCTACAACATGTCACAGTAGTGGTCATCTTGAAGATCATGTTATCACTGCTCCTTTTGCAGATATTGACATGTGCTTTTCACAAAAATGCTTATTGCAGTAGTAGTAATTTTAATAGAAATATGTTGCAGATTTGACCACGAACATAACAGCATTTGTATGACTACTTTAAAAAACCAGACCCAGTTGACCTTGTGGCCAAGTCATAGGTCATTGCTTGCATTTTTATTCTTTCCTGAGATTGTGAAAATAATCACTGTTACACACACAAGTGGATTTTTTCCATACTTTGTATATAATTGCTTTCCAATGAACAACTTCAAAGTCAGCATTTAGACACTGATTGTTTTAGGTCAAAGGTCATAACTTATTCTGTTATCTGTATTGGCTGTTAATCATGGTACTACAGACAGGTATTAAGGAATCTTTATCATTTAACCCATATTGTGCATACATCTTGAATGATATCACTCCAGTAACTTTGATTTTTCCCAGCAACTATTGCATATCAATTTAACTGAAGCTGCGCTGTTATATCTTGTCATTGTCTGAGATGATTTCCATGATCTATTAATGATATAATGCTCAATGTCAGAGTTTGTAACAAAATTAAGTGTGCATTATATACAGATATGCTTATTAAATCAGACATAAGAAGCAGTTTTTCAATCACATTTGGTTTGTTAGAGTTTCTCCATAGTATCAGAGATGGTTTCAATACTTGGTAGTTAAAACAAAGAAAAAGACATATCTTGGATTCCAGGAAAAGTCATATGGCATGAAGAAAAATAGTCCTGTCAAGAGACTTGTGCTTCTCTATTTACTGTTTGTTAGAGAAATAATTGAATAGTATTAAGTTTTCTCTGACCTTTCCCACTTTTCTTTCAGCATGTAGACAGCCGTTTTGCAGTTGGAGGTCAACATGTAATTATTGAAAACCTGAAATTCACCAAAATGACATAGTGACATCCATTAGTAGCTTTAAAATGGGATAAAGCCTTGCATAATTAGCATTATCTTTAAATCTGATTGCTGTTAATAGGCCAGGGTTCAAAATAATGTAAATTATTGAGTTCAATCACGTTTGGGGCCAGAAACATTTACCATTTTAATGTATTTTTGTGATTTATGCTTTGACCCCTGGTTTTGAGATGACTGCCAGTAAAACAAGCTGGAGTCATACCCTTCAAACCCTTTACCTGTTGCTCTTTGATCCATGATTTCTGTACATTGCCTGGGGTCCTATTCTGTTATACAATCATAGCTGGGGCCCAGGTGTCATACAGACCCTTTTCTCAGTCATCTGTAATTGATTCCATTGAAGCAATGCTAGTAAGAATAATTATGAAATTAGTTCATTACTTATTCAAGAATTGTTATATATGGGATGTTTGGGGAGACATTCATTTGATGAAACAAGATTAATTTAAGCACATTACTACTAACCTTGATTGTTTTTTATACCAATCTACATCAACCTATAGGCCAGCAAATATGGCACTGCTGGCCTTGGTTGTTCTATACTACTATATAAAGTCTTGAAATACCAACTGTATGCAATGTTTTCCTTATGATAAAGTCTAAGGTCTTCTAAATATGGCAACTTTTTTTTAATTTAAAATTGATGGTGTAAATAGGTGCCAGAATTACTAAAAGTACCATATGATCCAGTATTTACATTTTTGTACTACTTGCACTAATAACCCTTGGCGAAGCATAGTCAGTTTATATAAATGCTTATGCTTCACTTTAATGGTGACATTTATAACTATTGAATGTCCATAAATATTGAATGTAAAACTTTTAAATATGAAATGAAATCCAGGTCAATAAGCAAAGCAAATTTTTACCTTCCAATGGAAATTTTCACCATTTTGCAAATTATATAAAGGTTATTACTTTTTGTTGCTGCTGTGTGCATTTAACACCATTTTTCAGCACACTATAGGCTATTCATGGCAGCCAATATAACTGGTTGACAATGTATCTTGGAATACTCTGGTAAGATTCACCGGGAAACAACTGATAAGCTTTTATCAATTATCCTTCTTGACCAAACCTGAAATTCGAACCATGCAGACGGAAATGTCGATTTCAAAGTAAAGGCAATCACTTTAGACCACTCAGCTACCCAGGACCCCAGAGGCTTGTACAAAAAGTACTTTATGGTTCAGGATTATACATTATATAATTTATAATTTATATATTTATACTACTTATGTTAGTACCCTTTGTTCAAGCACACTCGGTCTATAAAATATTTTGATACACTTACAAATATTTAATGTGGCCAAATTCCAAGTATGAAAAGGCACTTTTAAGCAGTTTGTGATTTAGTGTGTGTGATTTAGATTTTAACGCTATACTTATATATATATATATATATATATATATATATATATATATATATATATATATATATATATATATATATACCAAGTTTGATTGAAATGTGTGGATCAATGTTATGCTTTCAAAATAAAAATGTTAGAGAACATTGCAATAGTTACAACATCCCATTCACATAAAGTTGAAAGTTTGACATTTTGTGAAGTGACTCCTTCTGGATGGGACATTAGGTTCAAGAGTCACTCGGTTATTGAGAACTTTTACAGAAATTGAGGTTCTGTGTTGTCTTGCTTATATTTCAGAAAATGTTGGCATTTTAAAAAGATATCTATTAGCCAACAAAATAAAAGTGACCTTGCAGTTGTAAATGTATTTACTTGAATGCCTTTATAATTTTCAGAAAAAGAAAAGTTAAGTATTAATTTTTGAAAATTGTAGAATCTATTTAGATTTTTTCATGGATAATACAGAATGTTATGATCTATATTTTAATCCTTAAAACCTGTATATTGTTTTGTGTACAACTGTTGCGAACATGACCATAACACAGATGCTGACAAAGAAATTCAGTCTGAGGAAGAAACTTGTGAAACTGGAAGCAATCCATTGCAGGTTAACCTCTCAGCAGATACAATTTATACACACTTGTATAGTCCATTATTACATTTGATTGTGCAGCATGGCATAGCCATTCGACCTTGTATTAGAATCAAGCAATAAGTTTACATCCCAATTCCTGTTTTAGAAGTGATTGTTGCCCATTAACAGACAGGCCATTAACAATTTTTACTTTTTCATTAGTTATTGCACAACTTAGAAGCACTTTCAGCACTAGATCTTAAAAGTGTAACAACAGTAAAACATCATTCTTTTGCATGACCGTAAACACTTGATCAATAAAACTAATGCAAATATTTGTTACTGTAAATCACTCATATTTAGCGAGCATAAAAGTACAGAAAATTTAGCAAGACATTAAGCAAAATTTGGCTAAATTTTTTGTATAGAATTCAGAAAATGTCAGACAATTGTGGACATTACTTCAAACGTGCATTGTGTCAAAAAAACTACTGGCTCCATTTGGTTAGACCGCTCCGGTGGCCTAGTGGTTACAGCGTCCGCCTTGGATGTGGGAGTTTGCAGGTTCGAACCCTGGCCGAGTCATGTCAGATACTTATAAAAATGATACTAACAGCTGCCTCGCTAGGCACTCAGCATTAAGAGTTTAGTGTTAGGACTGGTCGGTCTGGTTATAATTCATTCATTGCACTTTCAGAATCTGGTATTGTCTGGCAAAATTAGTTTTCCCTGTTTTATAACTGTAACATTCTGTACTTCAACTAGTTCAGGCTGATTTTTGGACACATGGGAGCAGTCATTTTGATTAGTGATGGTCATTTTGAATTTTTTTTATCACTATTTAATCTATTGTCATTATCAGCATGGGGCTTTTACCAGATGACATGATGTTAGATTGGTCCTAAATGAAAATGGTGCAGCTCAGACATCCAATATAGTTGTCAGAGTGGCAGTCTTAAAAATAGTATTAATACTTCAGAATTGATGTCCGTATTGAATTTTCTCGGGAAGATATCTTATCTGTGTGATGAGTCAAAAATAAAAATGTTTCTGATCTAACATCCAATATGACAGCCATAATAGTTGTCTTCAAAAATCTTGCTATCCATATTTATCCCAGACTGCTAGTCATACTGACAATGTAGTTGCTCCTAAACACTGCTTAGATGTCTGTTGAATCCTCTATGAAAATTGTTCCAGCCTGATATCCAATATGGCAGCCGTCTTGATAATATAATGTTCGTTACATTCTATAAAAAGGAAGCCATGTCATAATGAAGTTTTTGCCCCAAAAAAAAAAAATTCCTAAGATATCTTGTTCCAAACATATAGTGATGCCGATCTGATATCAAATATGGCCACCAAGGCTGCCATATTGAAAATCTTGCTGTCATTACTTCATTTAAATAGAAAGCCATTTTGGCTTGGGGATTTCACCAGATGAGTTCTTATGAGTATAAATGGTCCTCGATGATAATGATGCTACCTGTTAATCAATATGGTCACCATGTTAGCCGTCTTAATATATTTACATAATTAATGACATCCAGTTTTCACCTGGCATGTGAACATTGATTATAAAATAAGAGGTTTCTTTTGCCAAAAAATTTTGAACAAATAAGGAAACTGGGTGTTTGATAAGGAAAGATATATTAAGTCTTTTGTAAATCTATTTCCTTCAAAATCTGACAAAGGACTATGTGAGTGTGCTACACCTGCATTTTCATCATTACTACTACTACTACTACTACCACCACCACCAAGGATGCTGTTGCTGAATCTGTTTTCACTACCACAAATGTTGCTGTTCGTACATGTGTCAGTATTAGCCCGCATTTAAAAAAAAAAAAAAAGAAAGAAAGACGCAGCTGTCTCCCTTAACAAGGAAGCCGAAGTAAATCGAGCATGCTAAAGGCCGCGCATATGCATATATTTATTTCCGAGTGTAGATTCATGATGTATGCGTGCAAAACCAAACGGAAGTTCTTCGAAAGAATGGATTTATTAGATCCTGCGTACCTAAGAGCAGACCTATTCATCTCAACTGATTGTTGGTAGCTTTATGCCCGGACCAAAAGAACAAGCATTTTAAAGCGGCTTAATTTCATAAGGAGCTAATTTCTAAAGTGGTATAAACAACAACATAAACAACTGAGAGATCTCAATTTACGTGCAAGTTCTTATCAGGGTATCGGGTATTCGTCATTACTGTCATTTAAATGTCATTACTTCATTTAAATAGAAAGCCATTTTGGCTTGGGAATTTCACCAGATGAGTTCTTATGAGTATAAACGGTCCTCGATGATAATGATGCTACCTGTTAATCAATATGGTCACCATGTTAGCCGTCTTAAAATATTGTCATCGCTAGCTTTCCCAAATAAAATGCTCATTGAAACAAAGTTTTCATAAAAAGTCTTATGACTCCTAGTTAGTACTTTATGAAAATGGAGTCATCGTGCATCAAATATGACTGCCGTCTTCAAATCGTGTAACTACTTACTCTAAATGGAGATCATATTGGTATGGTGGGGGGGACGGTCACCAAAGATTTAAAATGATGTCTGCTTGACCCAAACTGAAAATCGTGCCCACTTTAAATCCAATATGTCCACCACAAGAGCTAAATTGAAAATCTTTCCATCACTGAAGAATGTCAGTAATAGTTTATAGGCGTATCAGTTAAATGAAAGAAATAACTTTAGCTTAAATTTCTGGAAATTCTTTTCGGCCCCGTAAGGTGCCATTCCTTTGAAAAATTGGATATGTTGACAATATGATGTGTTAATGTAGTTAATTTCCATCCATAGCTTTAGGAAAAGATGGATACGAACAGATCATAGGTCGGACTGTCGCAATATTCCTGGTAAATAAGGCCAGTTGATTGTAATCGGCGAATAAATCAATCAGTAATATGCTTTTCACAAATGTTTGCGTTATTACATTGAACGAATGTGTGCTTTCTTTGAAATATGTCAGCACATTAATTCCAACTTAAATGATCGATTGATCGAAGAAAAAAAACCCACAAAAACAACATTCAACAAAATGTATGTTGATAGGCTGGTAAATAATTTCCTTTATTGAGATAGTCACGTAATATTATCTATACGTCGGTATGAGTATAAAAGCTTTTAAACCACTGTTTACTTTAGGCTTGAGAGATAATATAGATTTATAGAAGTTCGTTGCGTACCATTTGCATACAGATCAATTCATTTTCGATCATGCACGATTCAGGTAGAATACTACCGAGGTCGGATGGAACATTCGTGATGATTAACTTTTGATATGCGGATTTTATTTATAATTTATTCTCATTAATCGTGAAAAGGGACCAAATATTCAGCCGAAGAAAATATCGAAGCGGACAAAAGTTTGATTTGTAATCAATCTGGAAGACAATCCTGCATGGTAAGCTGAGTTCTGGTCCCTTTTTTTATAGAGAAAATATTTATTTACTACAATATCAATTGGGTTTTACTGTTTGCATTTGCAAATGAAATCCTTGAAAGACTAATATTGGGAATCATGCGTCAATTCAGTATAGTAAGATTTGTTAGGTGACCTTGTTTTAATACCGCTAGTGAACATTTAAATAATACCGCCTTACCACGCGATTTGGAATTGACGGGTTGTGGATAATGAGAGTATAACGTGACTAGTTGTAAAAACTAATCGGCATCTATTGAAGTACGCACAAATATGTTTAAGGCTTCGTACGTTAATTATCCCACCATTATAATAATGTTGTTTAGTAATCATTCTAACAATTCATTGAGATGCAAACTTCGTTATAGCTAGCTTAGGTTACAGCCTTTATTGCCTTCCCCATATTACTCGTATCTGGAACTTAAGAGTTAGGACTAAATAGACATTTTAAATTGAGTTCCCAACTTCAAGAAAGTGTCATTTCTACTATAATATACTGCCATTATCTTAGTTTCGAGTGCCTTTCGCAGTAATAAAATTATGAAGACTTGATGTGCCTTATAACATTGCCAAGAGCGTGATCGGTTGTATCAACCTTAATTGAATATAAAAAGTTCAGAAAGGTAGGTTTTAAAGGTCATTTCGCATTAAGAACGAATATTAAATGCCATCTGGGAATGATCGGCAACCCCGCTGAAAAGAAGATATTCCCACCTAGCTTACACCAACTCATTCCATTTCAGTGGTCGCAGTTTATCACTCACTTTGAATATTAGCAACGAGCGGTATCGATTCTCTTCGCACTGAAGATTTTCATTAAAATTGTTCTCTCAGAAATTCCGATAATTGGCATATATTTTAATTGATTTTGTGGACCGAGACTTTTGCTGACGTTAGGAGAGAGAGAGAGAGAGAGAGAGAGAGAGAGAGAGAGAGAGAGAGAGAGAGAGAGAGAGAGAGAGAGAGAGAGAGAGAGAGAGAGAGAGAGAGAGAGAGAGAGAGAGAATGAAAAAAATATTTAAAATCCTTCGCTAATTCTGTTCCCAATATATCTATATTCATTTAAAGATCACATTAGATTTTCTACCGCGCAATTTAATCGATTACGGACATATTATCTTTTAAAATACCACAAGCTCACCGACCGTCAGTACAATAAAATTACTCGAGCAACAATCCAGATAGCTACTGTCAATGTATCATAGCTAATAGTTTTAAAAGTATGCATCCCTGTTACAATCTTTGAGGTTTTATGTTCCCATTGTAGTCATTTACACCATGCATTTGGGTTAATTCTGGTTCTTTTCTAAAAAAAAAAAATACATTTCTTGATGGGAATTGTGGAGGCTCAACTCCCACTACCCTGTTTCTGTAAAACTCGAGTAGACTTTCTAAAGATAAACTGATGGCATAAAGTACATAAGTGTCCTAAATTATTTTCTTACATCAACATTTTTTAAAAATAAAGCTCTTATTTTGTTCGAAAAAGACTACAAAATGACCCAGATGAGAATCAGTGCTAATTATTAGCAAATTTAAATTGGCCTTGACACAATATCTGTTACCCCAAAAGATGCTAGATATTGCTCATTTTGTGTGAACATAATATAATATATAAAGCATTTCTCATGCCTTTGTTCTAAGTATGAGAACATTGCAAAAATCCATTTTCAAAATTTAGTTAAATTTACTAAGGCATTCATATGGACATATATAAGTTATGTTTCCATTACGATCTAACACCTCTAAATTCTAGTTATGAATATGGCATCATGGAAAAAAGTAAACAAAATAGGTGTAAATTGAGAATGTGTAGTCCATAAGTCATCGGTCAACGTGAAAGCTGCTCTCCAATAAAGTTGATTTGCTATAAACGTATTTTGGCCTGCTTAAAAATATGTATCAATTTTGTATTATAAAGGATGAGTGGATGACAGAAGAGAGAGATCAAGAGTTGAATGATGCCCATTTTGTAATAAATATTTATTATCTCATTTTATCATTGTCATACCCTTTTGTTAGACGAAAGGCAACGCATTGTTAATTGTTCATCCGGCAGAGAGAGAGAAAGAGCATTTGTGTGTAAGTGTGTGTGTGTGTGTATCTGTGTGAGAAACACACACACACACACATACATACATATATATATATATATATATATATATATATATATATATATATATATATATATATATATATATAATGACAAAGATCAGTGCAATAGTTGTTTTATTATGAACTATCTGTAAAATCAGATATGTGACCTTGAATTAAGAAAATAGTAGTTAGTCTATTTCCACTCCATTTGGAGATCAATGTCAACTAGACTTAGGTTGTAATTTCCACCTGAAACGCATGCAATTTGCAACGTAAGTGAGTTTTCATATGTGTTTGTTATTTCTAATTTTTATTTCTGTTTTGCGATTGTATTCCATGATGAATTAGAGAGAGAGAGAGAGAGAGAGAGAGAGAGAGAGAGAGAGAGAGAGAGAGAGAGAGAGAGAGAGAGAGAGAGAGAGAGAGAGAGAGAGGGGGGGGGGGAGAGGGGGGGAGACTAGCTCTTATTTTATGTAAAAACTGGTTTTTCTCTAGGTTATCAGAATGTTTACATTTTGCTTAGCAAATTCCATCCAAACACTCATGATTATTTGCTTGATCCAGTGTTTTTCAAGGATAGTTAACAAACATTTGATTTGCAAAGTGAAATATATGTCCGAGAATAGAAAAGTAATGGTTGACTCAGGTGGTATGCCTATAATTGTTTCAATATACCTGAATGTCGTTTGTAAAACCCGTCACGAAAACGTTGTGATTGATACCTGAAATAATTGTGCTGGTCGTTTGTTTATTAATTGCTTGGTTTAAACCAAACATTTATGCAACCAGTATACTGCATTACCTTCAAGTTTAAATGTGAACATTGCAAGTTTAATATCCTCGTAGTATAGGTACTGTCTATAACTGAATTAACGTCTGCTTTAATATACGCAAATGCAAAGAGGATAAGAAAGACTTGGCTAGCACCTGACTTGGTAAGTAGACGGATTATAAAGTCGTACGGAGTTTTTGAAGTGATCTAGATATCTTTAGCTGTTATAACGTTGGGCGATTTTTTTAAGTCAAAGAATCACACGTAAACAGAGGGTACTGATTGTAAACTTTTTAGACTACCTTAAGTTGGTAGGTTCTACACGTTTTAAATGGGTGACACGTGCGTCTGGCAAAAAACAAAATAACGAATCTGTAAGAAAAGGATTTAATTAATGATGGTTTTAATTTCCGTTTTCAGCTCAGCTTCATCATTGATTACAAATGTCTATAATTTTGTAATTTTAAACATTATTGTTCACCTAAAGTTGTTCCAGCGTTTAATTATAACCGACTATACACTGTAGTTTTTAGCTAGTGGTAAGACGACAAACCTAAACTATGCGCCTTTTTTAAATTTAAAAGCTAAATAAACCACTACATAAAATGAATTTCTTCTTAAGCAAAATCATGCCGAATTTAATTTTACAGGCTATTTCTAATTTACTGACTGCAAAATATTAACCACAGTAGGTTGTTACCGAACTACCTCTGATATTAACACTTCAGATATTTACCTTTCATTATGTCTTGCTCATACATGTTTTAAATACTGATATAGCTGGTGTGCCTTTACAGAGACATACATGTGCTCTTTATATTTCACAACGGATACATCAATGATCATTTTCTGTGAAAACACAAAAATAGCCACTCCACCATTGAGACTGCACACGGGATTTTACTTTACCTGAAAATGCAGCATGAATTCTGTAGAACACTCTTTTGAACTGCAACAAAATATCTTGTGGAGATATATGGGATCTTTGGAATTTATTTTTATCTTTATTCGACCTGAGGAATATTTGCTTAACTTATTTACAAGTACCTACGTGAACCTGTTTGGATTTTACTTGGCCCATCAGAGATAAACTGATCCATATGAAGATTTCTTTTTCTTACAGGTAAGACCTTTGCTATTTTTAATGCGTCTTGATACTTTATATGACATTTCCAAGGATTATAAAGTTGTACTTTCGCCTTCTGTAGATGATACAAACCACAATATCGTTTCCTTTGCAAAATGTATTGCAAATACTGGTGCTCTCAATGACAGTGTTAGTTTCCTTTCTTTTTGTTTTTCTTTTTTATTTTTTATTTTGTTTGTTGTATTATTTAAAGTCATAAACGCCACTGTTGTACTCCCTCTCCTGCTTCTTCCTTTACGCTTTTTTTCTTTCTTACTTGCATTCTTGCTGTTGACATACCATCAAATTCCTTAGGCTCTTTCTTCGACTCCTCTTTCAAACCATATTATCTTACCAGTCTTTAATTCAATCCATGTTATCTATATTTCCTCTGTCCTTTCGTTTATTTCTGTCTCTTGCCTTTCTCGTTATTCTTCTCTTGAACATGTACTATTTCCTATATTTAACTGTACCTAGGCCAATACGTTTCATTAAAATCTTGTTTAATACACGCCAAATTTTGTGTCGATGGAATTTCATCAGTTCACAAGATCTATGAAATCCTGATCAGTTCCTTAGCTAATATTTGACTTTATATCCATCTCTGCATAGCTACTATTTGAGTTTATATCCATGTATGGATGGATTCTATTGGTGATTATATTCTGTTGTGCATAATTGCTATTTGTGTTTATATCCAACTTTGCATTCGTTGCAAATAGCAAATGAAGAGCAAACTAAATCGGGAATTTTGTTCAAAGAAAAAGAGCGCACTTATATAGTCGTTTTCAATTAAAAACGATAAATTCATTAAAGAATCGTCGTGTAAATAGTTTGCCATATATATATATATATATATATATATATATATATATATATATATATATATATATATATATATATATATATATATATATATATATATATATATATATATATGGTTTTTCAACATTTTTATATTTATCTTGACCTTATATCCAACCATGAACCATTACTTTCCCTTTATAATGATGATACACTTTTACTAGAAATTTCATGAAAACTTATTTTGTCAAGCATCTATTTTTATGTTGTATATCATAACATAACACATATCAGGTTGTGCATTTAGGATTCGTCATGTACAATGCTTGGTGTAACGAACTGGCTGATTTAACTTTTCCTGTCATCCGAGTATTTTCACGTCATGCTTCATTAAATCTTGTCTGTGTTGCCATATCATTATCAGATTCACGAGCTGAATGCCAATGACGTAGTTGAGAGTGTAAATTCACTCGTATTGATTGTAATATATATTTTTTCTAGAAAATGCTGATTGTGACCCTAGGTCAAGTACACTTGTTTTTGTAGAGAAATATTATTCGCAGATCTTGAGGAAGAATCTGTTGTATTATTGTTGAGTTCAATAGTTCATTTGAAATGAAATTTTATTTATTTAGCTTATTTATTCACTTGAAATACAAATTACAATTCACAAATAGCATTCGTGGAAATAGAAACTTGAATTTATAGAAAAATTTGAAATAAGGAATTTTATTATTGCATTGTATAATTGTGCTCCAACTAAAGACTGTTGGCACATCACTACGACACAGGTCACCACTGGCGCATCAACACTTTCAGATTTGGATTTATTTTGTATTTCCATTAGCGTATATCAAAATCTGTAGTCAGTATGAATCGTGTCTATAATTCTTGGATTGTTTGTGAATTAATTTGAAATACCGTCATTTTTTTCTCTACATTTTCACTTTGTATTCTTGGAAAATAAATTATTTAATTTTACAAACCTTGCTGCTTATCACTCTTTGCTATTATTTCTTTTAAGACCATGAATGATCAAAATCTGTAGATTTCATTAGATAGCATTGTCACGAGTACAACTACGTAGCGAATTCGCACACCTTCCATTATAGCGTTCATCTGAAGAAGAAATAATTCCCAAATTCGCACAAGTCACTTGCATGCAAGAAAATCATACAGCATGCTTGTCTTCCATTTGGACTTCTCAAGGTTATAGATGACAGTGTTATTAACGTTGATCATTACACAGTAACAAGGTGGTGATCATTTTTTAAATAGGGAACATAAGCTGCTTAGATCTCCAAAATATTCGGTTTAGATAGGTTTTTAAAGATTTGAAGAAAATTTCTATGTTCTGTCCCCTTATGTGACGAGATAGATTATGGAACATGTAATTGGAAAATATTACATCCTAGCTTCGCCGTACAAAATCATTCATTTTGTAAAATTTGCATGTGTTGTTGAAACGGAGCTTGTGTGCATCAATGTCGTTTCCAAAATAATTCCTGTAAAACTTTATTTTCTTTATAATTGCTCATATAATGAATGTTTCCCGTTTCTTCAATGTAGGTTTTGGCATAGATTCCTATTCATTGATCAGGCTATTTTAAGAACATTTTATTCCTGCTATGTTTATCTGGTCGTTTTGACATCTCGACATCTGGCGAAAATAAACAAGAGCCATGGCTACTTAAATAAACGTATGTATGTAACAAATTTTCTTCATTAACAAAAACTGAGTAAATCTAAATGTATGTCTTTGTGCTTGTCAAGTATTGTTTTACATAAGCGTTGCTTTTACCGGGTCCTTGTCGTACAGATAAGCCTACGACTAGATTTAATTAACGGTAATAAATCTGTTACAGCGTGTTAGAAATTTAACAACTAAAATACATTTGCATTTTTGAAATAAATTTCATTTGTATCTTTTTAAGCGTAAAATTAAAATTTAATATCGAAATTTAGTTTTGTGTTTGTAATTGATGGGTTTCTGTTTACTATTAATTAATGATAATAAGAAAAGCAATTGGTCTTGAAGGAATTCCTATATCCAGCGGCTCCATTTTGATGAGTATCCCTACATATACTTTTGAATGATTATATGCACTGACATATACTTTTAATCCGATGTTTCTTAGATATCAAGATTTTTTTTGGATTTAATTACGAACGCAGTTACCCCAAACTTCGACCTCTTGTCAGATATTGGATATTATTCTATTTCCGATGTAAATATTCATACTAGACGATTAATTAAAAACATACCGTAAAGCACATACATACATACATACATACATACATACATACATACATACATACATACATACATACATACATACATACATACATACATACATACATACATACATACATACATACATACATACATACATACATACATACATACATACATACATACATACAAGCATGCATGCATGCATGCATGCAGGCATGCATGCATGCATGCAGGCAGGCAGGCAGACAGACAGACAGACAGACAGACAGACAGACAGACAGACAGACAGACAGACATAGACATACATACATATGATAAGTGTGTGTTTGTGTGTGAGAATATATATATATATATATATATATATATATATATATATATATATATATATATATATATATATATATATATATATATATATATATATATATATATTTAATTAAAGAATTAGAAGTTTAATGTATAAACTTGTACTCTCTTCAAAATATTTGCTTTGCTTGAAGATATATCTTGAAGGTAGTACATGGATACGGGTTTTTCCGTTTTCGTCTAGTCTCTCTACAGTAAATATTTGGCAAACACGAAGCAATACTTCAGAAATATGCAGCCTAAAATTTTATCTATGGCTCGACCGCTCCTTTGGCTTATTGGTTGGAGCGTCTGCTTCGAATGTGTGGGTTCGATGCCAGGCTGAGTCATACCAAAGACTTACAAAAATGGTACTAACAGCTGCCTCGTTTGGCGTTCATTATTAAGAGGTTGGTGTTAGGACTTGTCGGCCTGGTGTTAGGATAATGTGACTGGGTGGGACATCATGCTACATGTCTGCGTCATGATGCCCCTGCGCTAAGACATCAAAGAGAAACAAAATGGTTAACATGCGTGAATTATTGAATATTCATCTCGTTCTATTTTAAGTGGCTCCAGTTTTCACATAAGGCAATTTTAGAGAACAATTTATGCCACCAATTGAAATTGAATGCTGGTGTATAAATCCATATACCAATCAATGTCAAAGTCACTTATTTAATATTGTAATACCAAACTCAGCAAACTAAAGTACTGAGCACTACTAAGAACTACATTCCTTTTTATAATAATGCTAATAATGATAAAGCAAAAACACGAAAGAACATCCGAAAAGTATGATGCAGTTCAGTATGTTGTAATACATTAATTTTATTGTGAATAGAATTTTGCATACATAAACATTGTTCAATTAATGTGTGAAGATTATGTGATGTTAATCGTTGAGGTATGAGATGATGTTTGAGCTACGAGACTATGACATAATTGATCATGTCGTTTTTATATGTCACTAAAAAGGTCTACCATGTGTCCTTTTTGAACGTATGTCATCCACCCACCATTGTTTAGATTGCCGTCTGCATATCATATTAACGTGTACTCTGTGTTTTATGCTAATTGTGAGTGTGAAACCTTGCCCTGGTCATTGTGATGTTCTTTCTTCACGAATATTAATGAATGCATCAATGTATTCATCTGAAAGACAAATACAGTGCTAAAAGCCGGGAGACATCAATTTTAAGTGGAAAGAACTTCATGTGTTAACAGTTATTCGCCCAAATCATTTCCAAGTTGGACCATGCACGTGTCGTGATGGAATTTCACATGAATAGTTTAGGAAATTAATCACATTACCTTCCTTCGTTTTGGATTATCAAAGCCATGCATACGATGCTAGTCCATATATTAGTGACTTCAAACACTTTGTGAGTTTTGTTACTGGAACAGCGGAAATGCATGATAGAGGATAGGATGGAATCAATCTGCCGGGCCGAAGAATCACATTTCACTTGTCAGACTTTTATTGAACAATAAGTTAGAACTAATTTTACTGTTTATTATTGTAAGTTCTTGGTCATGAAGAACTCGTTATTTTACTTTAATGTACAGAAGTAGCATGCACTTTTTATGGACTATTTCATTGCATCACCAGTACATTGTACTCTCACTCGATTCACATTGAAATTCACTTGTCCGTTTCTTTCATTTCTACGTAATTGCAGGCATGAATATACAAGTAAGGTTAAAAGTAAAAACGCACACCACGGACATTGAGAGGACAACACAATTCTGTCTAAATGTTGTGTTCAGAGGGATTTTTCATGCAGTTTGAACAGTTGACATGGTTACCGCCATGGCTAGCCCCGAGATGGACAAACAATGATTGGCTATCTAAGGTCATGTGACACGAACAGGCGTCTATAAATATGAGTGTAAACAGTGCATTGGCAGAGAGCTGTCCGAGCGGCAAAGTATAAACATCTAAGTAGAAAAAGATTTTTTCCACATGTCCCGAATATAATCCAAAACCATAATTTATTTTAGAAAACCAATATTAACTTTGGCACTTCAAAATCCCCAAATTGAATCATATTGTTAGGAAAGACATTAAGTAGATTTTAAGTAGATTGCTAGTGAATTGAAATGCCTATAATTCTGTTTAAAGCCGCTGCTATCTCCCACCACACTGCTCAAGTAAACTTGTACTAAATTTATTATTCCTTTTTATTTAATTCACGCTACCATGTCAGAATGTGTTACAGTCAATATAATAAATTTTGCTGTTAATATACACAGGAATGTAATACTAGAATTAATTTCACCATGATATAGTGTATTATAAAGTTGTCTTTTGGCAATTAGACAAACAAGTCTGCTCTATATTATCTGAAATTTATAGTGTTGTGACTGACACTGTGGTTTGTAAAGTCGCTATGCGGGATTGAAAAACATGTTTTATCTCACTTATATTTTTATTTATTAAAATCCTTTTAGGTCCCAAACTCTGGTCTTTTCGATAATTAACATAACATACGGGGTGTTACAATATAGTAAACGGATATCAGTCAGGATTATTGTTCTTCAATCTTCAAATATTGAAGTTTCAGACTGAAATGGCGATAAGATCACGCAATCTTATTGTATTGCCTTGTACTCGCTGTCTTTCGTATTTCGTCCCAACAATTTTAAGTTGCAAACCATGTGTCTGATTCGATTTTGATCGAGGTTTGATTACATAATCTAGATCAACCAAGAGTTCGATATTTAGTCAACTTCGCGCATATTTAATATGTGGCTTTCTACAGTTTCGTATTTTGCATAGGTTGGAATTTTAAAGAAAAAGAATTTATCGGGTTTCCTCACTGGTTATACTGGTTATATAAAAGGAGCTTGTATATCATAGGTATTGTTCAAAAAACCTGTAATTACCTTTATTTTGGTGTATGATTGTTTGGTATTATATGGGTTATAGAGTTTACAACTTGGCCTTTCTCCAGATGTTAATCTTTCGGAAAAGTTCTAGCTCTTCTTGGTCATTTTCACTTCCTTAACTTCAGAGGTAAATTGTAAAAATAAGGAAAAAGATCCGATAACATTTTTATTTTTATTTTATATATTTGGTAATTCATCCATCGAACTTTCAGAAGCTGGTATTGTCTAGTCTGGCAAAATTCACTTTTCATATTTTAATAGCTGCTACGTATAGTGAACTTTAGAAAAAATTAGGCTGAATTTTGATGTACAAGGGAGGAGACAATTTAGTTAGCAATGTGCTAAGCTCATTAGCGATATCCAATAGTACAGTATCCAAAGATAGAAATGTCAGCCATATTACATCAAAGTAGCATAGAAGTATACCAACATTCTCTCCACTGTGCATGTTTTAAATGCAAAAAACTTCACTTTACATATGCCACTGTCTCAAAAACACAATAACTGGTGACCGCCCCTATTAACATTTACTTGCATCTGATTGGCTAAGACTGTTACTACTAAGGAGGCCACATTTCTAATCCAATTAGGATCAAACTTGGAATACATGTTTTCTGGGACTATATCTCGCCTTAGTTCGCTAAAGAGCAAGAATCATGCAGAATAATGAAGACATATTTTATCTGATTGGCTAAGGTTGTTTCGAATCTAGAGATTATAATTCTGATCAGGGTTTGTAAAGTTGAAATCTTTGATGGATACAACGATGATTAAGATCCAAATGCACCTCATGATCTGTGCTTGCCAGCACCTGATTTACTCTTTTTCAAGTCGTATTTTTATCCAACAAATGTTATTATGAATTTACGAAAAAAAAAAAATGAGTTGATCTCACATCTGATTGACTTTGCTTCTTACCATTTAGAAATGGTATTAATGAATCAATTGTGATGATACTTGAAAAGGTTGATACTATCAATGTGGTTTTGGTTATTGTATGAGCGAAACATATGCATATTTATAAGGCAATCTTGCTTCTTGGCTGCGCTTGTCAGCACTCTAGCAACCGCATTTATTATCAGATTTTGATCAAACATTTTCAATAGGTTAATATTATCAAGATGTTTAATGACTTTATGGGGAAAATGTTCGCTTATTTATGGTGTAATCTTTTATTCGGATTATCTCAGCTAGTTAGTACTCTGGAGACCGAATTTAATTTGGGTTTATATCCAAGCTGGTAAATAAAAGATACATCATATTGACATATTCAGTTTTTCACCATTCATTCAGCGAAAAACCTACCCATAGTGCAGGGTATCTAGTCGAGAATTGGTTTCAATACAACTATTTTCACTATACATGCCGTTCACAAATGCTTCACCTTGAGGTTAACAAAAACACCTCTTGTTGTTATTACCTGGTTACTGTAGTACAGTGCCTTAAATTAAATAAATAAACATTCCTCGAGGTTTTCTCAAAATAAAAGAGGAGTATTTTAAATGGTCTGCTCATTTTGTCACTATTTTTTTAACCTGTAAAATAAATTTAATGTTGATCGATAGACATTATTTCTTTAAAATATACTGAATATATGTGCTTGTGAAATAGCACAGAGAATGACTGACATAAAATGCAAGGTGAACGATTCTGCTTATACTCATACTATTTATTCACTTAACTATCGTCAACACCTATTTTAGTGATTTCATGGTGTTTTTTTTAAAAAATAAAATATTGTCGTTGTATACATTTTTATGTATTATTTAATATTGTAAAGCACTTACAGTTTCTCAAAATGAGGCGCTGTACTAAGTCGACACCATAAAGCACACTGTACAATCCATGTGCTCTTAGTTGTTTTCTTTCTGATGTTGATACCGATTTGAATAAAGTCTGAGGATACCATTCTGTCATATCCTACAATTGGGTTCATCTTATTGAGTTAGTCGCGAATTTACGGAAGATGACCAAAGTTCTGCACTGCAACACCACTGTCTGCCGTTATGGAGTGGGAAAAGTGGTTACTGTGAAGAGAGCCATTGATGAAGATATTCGATACAACTGTGCAATATATATATATATATATATATATATATATATATATATATATATATATATATATATATATATATATATATATATATATATATATATTGCACAGTTGTATCGAATATTCTCATCAATGGTTCTCACAGGCATTTCATCAAATGTTTTTAATACTGTTTTTAATATACGGAAAAATCATTTAAAACTCAAAATTAGTTTGTGCTACATGGGTCTTGCATTAGTTGACGGTTGATCAAAACAGATTCGGGCTGAACTCACCAAATATGACAAGAATGATCATAGACGTTTAAATGAGATTATCAACGGTTACCAATCATCGATTTTCATTCTTCGACCTGACGCAAGAAAAACATAATGAAATTTTGGACCTTAGAAAGTGAGCGGAGATCACAAACTGCATGCTAGACGTAGTTGAACATATGAACTTTACACGCAACTCAGGCATTATTTTCGATTCCAAAGGTGTGGTCATCCAGGTAAATGTGCATGACTGTGCCAAAGTCACTTGACATTTTATGCCTCCAAAGTGTTGCCAAAACTTTACAAAATACAGACAAAATACCCGTCCGCGCTCCGATAACCAATATATCTATCTACACCATGACAACGCACCACAGCATCAAATAGGTCGTCATGACAGACGGCGTGAAGGAACTCAGCCTACAAACTGTGTCACATTCTCCACGCAGCCTGATTTACTTTCATGTCTTCTTCTTTGGGGGAGAGGGGAAGGTGCTTGATTTTGTTTTTGTGCTGAATCCCGTTATCAAAATTCGGTTGACGATTTGAAAGCCGTCGTGCGGTTGGAAGCTTTCTAGTGTAGGAACATAATACCAAACATTGAACACAAAATGAGATGTAAATAATAACATCGACTGAGAAAGCGTGTAGAGGCGCATGGCGAGTACTTTGAGGAGACGCAAAAAAGCACTGTTCACTAATTAAGAAAAACATGATGTGCATAACGCTAATATTAAAAAAAATTAAAAGCGCATCGTAAGATCTGTGACGAAAAAGGAAATATTAAAAGGGTGAGAACTCATAACAAAGAAAAAAAGGAAATATCCCATTAGCGGATGGGTGAGTTGAACAAAATCGTTATAGTTTAGATATGAGTATGCCACCCATGATTCCTTAATGGTGTCCAAGAACATACACCTTGACCATTTTAAATTCATAAAACTTACCTGCTTACAAGTCGGATACAATCACAAGCTGTATACACCATGATCTGCCTTGACATAATGCGCTGTCTAATCCTGGTCTAAATAACTTGTTAGGAGTAATCAGTAGACCAAACAACACCTACTCTAATCTGCCGGTACATTATGCGCCGGCAGATCAGGGTTCGAGTTGTTCACAATTGTACCAAATCGACAAGCGAGTATGTTAAAGTCATTCACTTTGTTTGCTTGATATGGGCAATTACTGACAAAACTAGCTGTTAGTTTTGTTGAATTCTTATAAACTGTAATCTAGAAAAGCAACTCTAATCTGTACCCAGCTCTTAAGTGGTGCTAAATCGTGGATTCGAAAAGATAAACTAGACCAGATCAAAACAGGGGTCATTCCAATTAGGAGAATCCAAGATAATTACTCCGTCTTGTACATTAAATTGTTGTACCAACAGGGCTAGAACACGGTCTTATTCGCTAGGCACAGCGCAATAGAATTACCAATAAAAACTTATCCTTTTTAAACTTTGGGGAAACAAACATACTATACGGTAGAGGAATGTACAAATTTACAAACAAATGTATCCCCCAAATCAAACAGACGAAAACAACAACATCAAACACACAAAACAAACAATAGTAACAAAACATAAACATAATTATAAAATATAAAGAAATATATATGTAGACACAAAGGTCTTTGTTTATAACGATAATGATTTTCCATCTTTCTCTTGTTGACATGCGCGTAACTTATCAATCAATCAATCAATAGCAATCAATCAATCAATCCTTATTCGTGGATAGGATTCTCTCGCACTTCAAAGTGATTCCCGTCTTGTACTCACTCAGAGTTCAAAATATATTAGATACGTTTTTTGTTCGTCCACTCATTACAAAAAAAAAAATGTTTATATTCCTCAGTAACACTTTTGAATGTGTTTGATATGTCACTGAGACGATAAATTTGGTTGCAGCATGTCCTATACGCTAACATTTTACCAAAATATCTAGGCCCGGCCCTAGGATGTGCGGGGCCAAAAGCAGCAAGAGATAAGGGTAGAACCCCAAGAAAAAATAAATGCATTGCTGAATAGTGCAGGGCCCATGGAGGTTACCTCGTTCGCCTTGCACTAGGGCCGGGCCTGAAAATATCATTAATAGATCGTTTCAACTTTGTGTGACCTTTTAACCGACCACAATATTTTTAACAAATTCTTGTCCTTTCCTAAAACTAGAAGCTTAATTAACTGTCTCGTGTTCTGACTTCGATGCGTTCATTTAGTCAAAAATGAATCATAGATATGCATTAATAAACAAATAATCAGGAGATATTATTTACTGACTTAATGTTTAAATGATGTGAAGCGCGCGAAGCTTTGTTATTATACGTTATAATAAAATGGGAGCCACGATATATCAGCTCTCCGAGCGTAGAACTCACAATCCGAGGGTTGATAGGTAGTTCGATAGCAGCCATGGCCAGCTCGTGTCGACGGCCTCAATGTATCCTTCGGAAAGACTTTTTTTTCCATTTCCTTGGTATGATACAGCCAAGGTTATATTGAAAGTGCCGTTAAAACTAACTAACATAGAGAGAAAACAGATATTTCAGAGTGTATCAAAAGCAACGTGTAATTCATTATGCTGTTGTCCTAATAAAACCCCACCAATAATAACTTGTACACGTGTTAAAATAAGTATAAAGCAAGAATCTTAGGCAATATTTGTTAATACATCAGCTTTTTTTTATATCCGCATCCAAAGAAGGGATCTTTGAGTAAAAACTCTGCAACTGAATCGCTCTTTCATATTTTTCGTGTACGTATATAATTTTCAATTAAAACTTTGAAGTTCTGTAGTTTATATCTATCGATAGATTGCTGAGCGAAAGAAATTAAATGTGTCCCAAGCAACAACTAGTACTGTTGAAGACTCTGCAGTGAAATATTGAGATGTAACTTATACAACAATTTTATCTCCATTAACTTAAACCTATTAAACGAAAATGTTTCGATTTGCGTGTATAAAATGCTTTGATTCGCGTGTACCGATGCAACCATTGATATTATTTCAAGTCTCTCTCTCTCTCTCTCTCTCTCTCTCTCTCTCTCTCTCTCTCTCTCTCTCTCTCTCTCTCTCTCTCTCTCTCTCTCTCTCTCTCTCACACACACACACATGTATGTATGTATGTATGTATGTATGTATGTATGTATGTATGTATGTATGTATGTATGTATGTATGTATGTATGTATGTATGTGTGTGTGTGTGTGTGTGTGTGTGTGTGTGTGTGTGCGTGCGTGCGTGCGTGCGTGCGCGCGCGTGCGTGCGTGCGCGTGTGTGTGAGAGAGAGTTCTGAGCAACCATTTTCAAATATTTCAGTCGAATCGTCATTTGTTTCGTTTAAATATGTTTAAATAAAAACTAATTGCAAAAAGTTATCAGCCTTAGATATCAGTAGTTTTATTATCTAGTTATCTACATGCTAATCATGCATCCTTTTTCAATTGGGCCGTTATCAGATGAATATAAAGGATATTCATTGGTGTGTGTGTGTGTGTGTGTGTGTGTGTGTGTGTGTGTGTGTGTGTGTGTGTGTGTTTGTGCCGGCAAGCCGACCAATGTATCTATGGCATTGAATTAAAATCTCTTTACATTTGAAAACACCTTGTTCCAAGTACAAATTTTGTGAATCTGATAATTTCAAATCATTGCGACCTAATGAACAGCTTTTAATTACTTGTAAACAAAAGTTGACAACTTCAATGAGCTTACTCGCCCATGCAGAATGCACCATGACGACAGGTAAATAATCTAGTGCATGCTGGGATATGTAGCTGTAGCCATTTTAATGTCAACTGAAACCCTCGAATAATGAGGAATTCCTTGCTGAAATCGAATCATCATAACATGATGTGACAGACATTCGTTGGACATATGAGCAGGTGATCATAAAACAAAATAATTATTGTAAATATAAATGATTTAGTAATATCGCTAAGCCATCCCCGACACACAATTGAGAAATCAGACTCGGTTGATTTCGTACTTGTAGTGGTTAAAAGTATTTAATCAGAAACAAAATCAGGATCACGGAATTTACTTAATAAATTTGTAGACCGCATTATACGAGGTTGGAAACGGCTTCACGATATTGCCAATATGCATAAGACGAATCATGGACAAGTCCTATCAAATATCAGTAGTTCATATTTTTTTTCAAAATGGGATGGGGGTTGAGTATGCTCTAAGAGTGTAAGTTTTAAAGAAATGCCATTATATTGCTTAAATATCCGCCTTTAGCTGAGATAATAATAATAATAATAATAATAATAATAATAATAATAATAATAATAATGATAATAATAATAATAATAATAATAATAATAATAATAATAATAATCTATAGTATAATGTGTCAAACTCAGAGCCAACATAAAGAATCATTTTGAAGTCTGACTGTACCCTAGACCAACAAGTAGGTATCTGCTATATTTTCTTCTAATTGCTGCTGTCCGAAAAAAAAGCAGAGACCTACTTGTTGGTCTAACTGTCCCCTAACTGATTGTTCAAGAGTTATTACTACACTAATGATTCTGTAGATGTCATTAGTGCGACACATCTGTAAGTACTTTAAACACAAATTGCTTGCTACAGGGTCAAGATTTAAATGCAAAAAATAGTATATCCATGGGAAAACCAAATGAAACCTCTTCAGTTGTATCATTTTTAAAAGTAATTTGAATGTTCAATTTGTTATTCAGATTCATAACAGGTTTCTAAATTAATGATGGTCACTATTTTTAATTTATTGTACATATATAAACTGTTTGGAAAAGTTTACTTTGAATGGATTATGTTTTTCCATTTGTTCATTTTCATGAAATTCCAATTTGTTAAGATTTTGTGTTTTAAAGTATTTATTTTCAATACGGAAGAAATGCAATGTGAAACAAAAACTCCTAACAGCTTAATTCATTTTGAGCTCAAATAATAATGATTCAGACTGTTGTGAGATAAAGATTTTTTTTCTCTATTCGCAAATGATATTCATAATACAATAAAAAATATTAAAAGAAAAATTGTTTATATGCAATATAATATAAAAACTAACCAAAGGTCTAGAGTGCATTCCATTAATCCAAATGATATGAAAATCCAAATATTAAGCAGTTTGCTGTTTACGTTAATTTTTTTAATAAAAGTAGATACTTTTAGTTAAGAAAAAATAACTCATAAGTGACAGTGTGATCACTTTCCATCAAAATTGGTTTACATGTAGAACATACTGTTGTCATTTTGTCATTTATTGTACATGTATAACTCAAGATTATACTAAAAAGGAGGTCACAGTGACATAAATATCTGTTTTTTCCTGCACAAGTTAGAAATAAAGTTTCTTTTATCATTTATCTTCCCATATATATGCTACTAATCAGTCACCCCATTTTATTCTGGTTTAGTCATATTGTCTCATACCTGCCATATTCCCAGAGAGTGTTAGTGGGTTTCAAAGACTCCACAAATGTGTTATGAGGATCCAAAGGGGTTCATTATGCATGGCCAAAAAGTGACAATATCTAGTTGAAAATAAGTTATTTTTTGATATAAACTTGTAGAAAAGTACAGAGATTTTAATTTGAGTTCAAGGAAATAATGTTTGTTTTCTTTGAAGTATTTAATATTCTTACAAACAAAACTGTTATCATTGTCAACACACTTTTACTAACACTTATATAATCCTTAAATGAGCTTAGTACAAATATTTCTTCTTAAAATCTTTTGGACAGTGCAATGTTTTCTTGTTTAGATGTTATATTTGTTGCTGAGAGTTATGAGTTCAGTATGTGCTGTCATAATGAAAGGTAATGCAAGTATCAGCTGTGATTATCTTGACACCCATTAGAGATAAGATGATACTGTTGTTCAAACTTTCAAGTTGATCTTCTTGAATTTTTCTCTGCATAGAAGACAGTCTGTCTGTCTGTCTGTTTGTTTGCCTGTCTGTCTGTGTCTGTCAGCATTGCTGTGAATGAATGTCAGATATACTCAGTGGTGTTGCTATGTTAATGGATGATGTACATATATAATCCAGAATGATATCAGTATGGTGTTTGCTGTATGTGCAAAAAAATTGTGTGTGTGTGTACTGTGTGTATGTGTGTGTGTATGTTTATGTGTGATTTAGAGTTATAATGTAGCTTTAAACATTTTTCAATCATGTTGCTACAATCTTTGCAGTGTGGCAATTTATAGTGATGTCTAGCATTGGGGCATCATGCCATAGGCATTTAGCATCATGTTCCACCCAGTCTCATTATCCTGACACCAGGCTGACTAGTCTTAACATTAACCTCTTAATGCTGTGTGCCAAGCTAGGTAGCTCTTAGTATGATTTTTATAAACGTTTGATATGATTTGGCCAGGGTTCAAACCTGCGACCTCCTATATCTGAGGCAGAAGCTTTAACCTCTTAGGTCACTGGAGAAGTTGTGTACAAAAAATAAAATTGTCATTACTGGGGTTTTCTCACTTAGTAGATGGATTTTCCTTTCTAGAATCAGAACTGCATTTCAACATTTTACTCTTAGAAATGATTCACACTTAAACACTATTCCAAATATAAAAATCATTATCTTTTGTGTGTCATATATGGAGTGAAATCTGAGTTTTATTTTAAATACTGTTGCTGCTTATCATGAACTTGCCAAAAATCTTTTGATAAAGATGGCCCTAAACATTCTCATTCAAGTATAATGTGTACTAACTTTCGATCTTTGACATGTATCTCTTTAATTTATCAATGACTTTAAAGAATTCAGTTGTTTCTCTTTACCTTTGGAAATTAGCCTAATGGATTCTTCTAGCAGTCTGCAAAGGATTTAATACCACTTCACAGTAGCTATTCTCAGCCAATTAAGTAATCTGTGAAATGTGACCACCTTATCTTTTAATTGCCTCTGTGATGATCTTTGTACAAACTACTCCTTAGGTGGTTTTACATGGATTTGAAGCAGGACTGTTTTCTGTTTATACATACTAAATGTTAGGGGCATTATTGTGGTAGTCCAGAAAAGTCTCTCTTTCTCTCTTTATTTCGTTTTTTTTTGAAAGTTTACTAAAAAATTTTTTTAAGCTGTTGATTTTTAGCAAATTAATCTAGGTTTGTGTGCATTTTCTTGCACTTTTTCTTAATTCAGTATCTTTCTGAAAATTAGGGTCATACACATAGATAAGTATAGGATAAAGTAATGTGACACTAATTGTTATTAAAATAATACAAAATGAATAATTTAAAATTGATTAAATTATCACAGACTCCTCTTGTAAAATACATAAAGAAAATTATATTCTGTAAACCATTTGTGTGAGACCACCTGAGTTCAGTGACTAGTTTCAGAGACTAGGTTCTCCATGTACATATATATTGATTACAGTAAAACCTATCATGAGAGACAACCTTGCTTGAGAGACTGGGTTCTTCATGGACAGATTTACTGATTACAGTATTATGACCTGTCTTAAGGGACCACTTGCATTAAAAGATCATTATTTTGTGGCAATAGCAGTGGTTTACCAAGAAAAGTGCCAATGCATTGGTGATTGAAATTTTTCAGTCTTATACATTTATTGAGATCATGTTAATTTTATGCAACAGGCCAGCTGCCAAACATGGTCATCAGAGATTTTCCAAGGTCTTGTATTTATATTCTTTTAGATCACATTATATTTTTCTTTCATAAGAGTGTTAATAACACTTTCTTTTTAACAGTATATGAATTTTTCTTTTTCATTATTTAGATAAGGGTACAAGTCCCAACTATGTTAGTTGCCCCAGTCTCTTCCATGCTTTGAAGTACTTAAAAATACAGAGTGTACTGCAATACAATTAAGTAGCTTTAAAAATGTTTCAGCCATATCACTACAATGTATTCAATGTGGCAGTTTACAGTTATGTCTAGCACTGGGATTACAGACATGTAGCATGATTTCCCACCCAATCACATTAACCTGACATCATATCAACCAGCACTGATACTAACCTCCTAATGCTGCTGCTAGTACCATATTTATGAGTCTTTGGCATAAATGGGCCAGGCTTCGAACCTGCAACCGAGGTGGACACTCTAACTACTAGGTCACTGGAGTGCTTTGAGTACAAATTAATGAAATAGAATCCATAAGCATACCTTTCAATAGGAACTGTTTTGTAAAGAAGGGTATATAACTACTCTAGGTGAAATTAAAATTATGAGATGGGTGAAAGCTATGTTTTGTGTATCTGCTTAGTTTTGTGATCAAAATATGTATGTACCATGTACTGTTCTTCTCATTTTCTACCCTTTGTATCCTTATTGATACAAGTTCTTGTTGGAGATATTGTCATAGCCTTGATGTGGCTGAATATCCATCAGTGTTTAATCTCATCATCTCATAAAGTCTTCTGGGTAAAGATTCACCAGACTTGTACCACTTTGGTGGTCAGGTGGTTAGAGCATCTACCAAGGATGCGGGAGGTCAAGGGTTCGAAGCCTGGTTGAGTCACACAAAGGATTTATAAAAATGGTACTATCAGCTGCCTCACTTGGCACTCAGCATTAAAAGGTTAGTGTTAGGACTGGTTGGCCTGGTGTCAGGATAATGTGATTGGGTGGAACATGATGCTACATGTCTGCTGCATGATGTCCTGCTTCTAGACATCACTAGAAATTGTCACACAGCAGACATCATCGTGATGAATAAAAAAGTTAGAATCATGAACCTGAGAAGTAAATGGACAAATTTTATATAGTTTTAAACCATTACAACAATTTTTCAACTTCTCATATTTTATATATTATTGGACTTGTCCTTTCTTTTTCAAACATTTTTAAAGAAAATCATGTAAAGTAGATATATTAAATTTGGTAGGCATATTTATATTTAGATGACCTAATTAAATTTTTAGGCTGTTATAATAGTTTGCCAATTTTTACTTAATAGTGTGAACTTGTTTGAAGGAGACAAATCAAACTTGGCATGCAGCGTAGATGACCTGATAAAATTTTGATGGTGTTATTCTTTTTATAATGATGTGCATTTCTTTGTCATTCTGCCAGCCTGTTAGCACTTTAGTTTCTGCACAACAGTCTGAGTTGTCCACCATCTGTTTTTATCAAACTTTGAGGATAGCTGGCATTTGGGGCAAGAAGAATACTATTTTTTGGGGGATGTTGGGTAAGGAAGGGGCCAGAAGTTTAATACTTAAGCTCATTGTGGATTTTCTTCATCTACAGTTATCATACTTTGTGAATAAAAGTTAGAATCATGAACCTATTGATTTCATGGTGAAAAGATCAAAGGTGAAGGTTACTATGCCTAAAATTAGAAAATGGATTCTGAACAATAACTCAGAATGTCTAGCATCTATAGGTAACAAAACTTTGGGGATGGTTGTACTTGTAGCAGGGAGGATCTCTGTTGATTTTGAGGTGTAAGTAAGGTAACTGACTGAAAGAGGAAAAATGGTTTCCGTATTACAACATTACTTCTATGTCCAAACGTTGGATGTCATACAGTTGCTGTAAGGAAGGAGCCTATCAATATTGACATTCCGACTGAGAGAATAAAAATGGATTCCGCACAACAGCGTTAGTTATACAGTATATACCTTGATCAAATTTTATGAGTGGCTTACACTTGGGGTAAGGTAGAAGCCAATTGTTTTGGGGTCAAGGTTACTGTGTCTGAAAGAAGAAAAAGAGGTTTCTGCAGAAATTTTGAAGCTCACAATCTTCATAGATGACTTTCATGCATGCATGGCAGGCGTACACTTGGGTTTTATTTGGAGATGTACTATTTTTGTCTCATTTTGGGTATACGTGTTTTGCAGACAGATATATAGTTCCTCAGATGTTTCCCTGGGCTTCATTTTAAGTACGAGTACAGTATTAATGTATTGGAATGTATTTATTATACTTGAAAATGTTAGGTCTAAGGTAGTAGAACCAGAAAAATAGTATGCTTGGTTATGTTAAGTTCCAGTCAAAATGTTAATCAAACTGACCTCCAGTTGCACTGTGGCAACAATATATTATGTTCTGTCATACCTTGTTGGACATGAGAATAATGTGAAATTTAAGTATATGACAAGGCATTGTATAGACCACAGTGACATAACGAGATGCAAAACGATCTACCATTTTATATATTTATTTTTCTTTCTATTTTCCTTTCCATCTAATGTAATGATGTTCAACATCTTTTTCAACTACTTTTGGTGGCCTAATGGTTAGAGCATCTGCCTTGGATGTGGGTGGTTGCAGGATCAAACCCCAGCTGAGTCATACTAAAGACTTATAAAAATAGTACTAATAGCTGCTTTCACTAGGTCTTCAGCATTAACATATTTAAGTGTTAGGACTGGTCAGTTTAAGTGTTAGGATGATGTGATTGGGTGGGATATAATACTACATGTCTGTAGCATGATGCCTCAGTGCTAGACATTACTATAAACTGTCACACTGCAGACATCATAGCAATATGACAGAAATTTTTTTTAAAGCTATATTAAAAATTCATATCACCCATACACACACTCTCAACCTCTTTTTCTCTAATAATTTGTATTGACAAATCACATTAATCTAATTTTATTTAATTTATATCTGTTATTATCTATTTTCAGTGTGAAGACAGCCATTGATTACGTGACACAATTGTGTAGTGGGGGAGCTATTTTCCCCATCTCCGATCATGGCGGATAGGTAATATGTCGACTTCGCACACTTCTCGTATCACACCAAGGTCTTCTGCTGCATCTCAGGGACGGATTGTCACCCAGAATCCATCACTTGTTTCACTTCTCCGAGAGAACACAAAAGAGTTAGCTCAAAGCACTGAATCAGTTTTACCTAATTCTGGTGATGGTGTAACTAGCACCCATTCTCACAGATCAGCTAAGAGCTTTCATGCAAATAACACTATTACCACTAATGCTTTTGTTCCACACTCTGCTTCTAATTTTGACCAAGATCTTAATCATAACAGTAGAGTTACTGACAATAGAATAATTGATACTAATACCTTTAGGCAAGAGAGCGGTAAGTTGGATTTCCCAAAAGCAAAGCCAGAATCGGAGCCAGTACAAGTCCAGTTTGAGTCTGGTAAATTTGATTCACTGCGAAGAGATAAAGATTATCACCCCTCTAACACAAGATCAGGGTCGCAGTTTAGGGACCAAGGGAAGAGCACTCAGAGTGATTTTGTACAGAGGGATGAAGTGAACCCTGCTTTTACACACTCTTCACACAGCACTGGATTAGGGCATTCCACAGCTTTGCATGCACATTTGCATAAGAGAGGTCCTGGTCGTGAAAGTCCGAGTCCATTGCATGAGAATGATAGAGTCAGTGTTCCACCACTAGAGTTAGATAAATCCCCACCAACTAAAACTGCTGCTTCACCAGATCAGTATTTGTTGCATGATAGTTTGCATGAACTAGATGACTTATATGTGACTGCAAAAAGTAATTCTTTTGTTGAGTCTGACAGTGCTGGTCAAGTGTACCCTAGTGGACGCAAGACTTACACTGTTACTACACATGCTGTATCTCAAATTCCACATGTAAATTCTTCTAACAATTTCAGAGACTACGAAGGTGGTGAAACATACCGAGGTGCAGGCGGGGAGACAAACCGAAACAGAGGAACACACAGAGTCAGTGAGAGAGATGGTGATCATGGACCAGGAAATGTGAGTCCCCATCCTACAGACCTAGCTGACGACCTTAAAGTTCCTTACGAATTTCGTACACCTGAATCTCCCAAGAAAAGTCAACCCCCATCTCCTCCACGCCCTTTTTCAACAGATACAAAAAATTACTCAAACGTTTATGCTGTTGCTAATCCTGAAATTCTACGAGCTCAAGGTATTTCACCCCCACAAGGTCAGGTTCAGTTCACACCAAGGACATATGGTAAGGCTGGTGACTCAAATCAGAATGCTTATGGAGTTTATAGTGGACAAAATGATGAAACGGGGGAATTGAATCGTGCCAGTCGTGATTATAGTCACAATACTGGTGTCACTGCCACAGATAGAACAAAAAATACAACTACAAATCAAAGTAGAAACAGAAACACTGAAACAACTTCAGTATCTCTATCAACTAATCCAACTGTTAGACCACCAAGTAACCCTAACTGGGGCACACCAGTAAGGGACAGGATTCCTACACCGTATCTCGAGGAGACAACACGGGAACAGCGACCAGCAGCTGAAAGTCCTCCAGACTGGGGGACACCAAGAAGGGCAACTCCACAAACTGGTAAAAAGTCACAGAGGGAACAAGAAGAGCAGTCTCCTGCAGAAGAAGGTCTACCACCACAGCATCCACCAATAGATACACATCATTCAAGGAAGAGTGGCACACATTCTCCTATATCAACCACTGTTAAAAGAGTGTATGTAGAATCACCTTCATTCACAAAGGAAGAAGAGGAAGAGTATCGTTTTGTGAGTAGTCGTTTGGAAGATACTGAAGATAAAGAAGATACTTACCGACAAATGGATCAAAAAATAGAGGATGGATATTCTCGGGCTAGAGATAGGGGGTATCCGCAGCAGGATAAAACATTGGGATACTCGGATAAACAAGCCCCAGGCGAGCCACGAGGCTATGGTTATGGATATGGTCCAGACCAGTTAAGACGTGAGAGAGACCAGGATGCAGGTCAGAGGGACAGAGGTCATGATGATGGGGATAGGGGTCAAATAAATGATAGTAGAGGTGAAGGGTATGCAGATAGGGATAGAGATAGGGAAGGGGATAGAAAAAGGGATCAGGGATATGATAGGGATCATAGATTTGGTGACAGGGATAAAGATCATAAACACTTAAGGCAAACAGAGGATGATGAACGATATGAAGACAGAAACCGTGCAATGAATGATGATCAAGAGAAAGAGAAACCTCAATATAGAAATTCAGATCGTTATGAAGACAGAAATGCTCAGATGCAGGACAAGAATGAAAGATATGAGAACGAACGTCATGAGCAGGGCCGTAAGCCACAAGGCTACACAAATCAAGTTACTCTAGGTGACAATATTGATATGGATGATGATGAATTGCAGCAAGAACTTGAATATCAAAAGAGACTGAGAGCAAAAATTGAGTCAAACAGTAAACATGATAGAGAAATTCAAATTCCAAAGCTTCCATTGCCAAGACAGAGTCAGGAATATGTCGGAGATTCTCAAAACTTTGCTCGAGATTCTTTAGAGTATCCAAATGAAAAGGGTTGGGGACAGCCCCCAGCAAATCCAGGGAATAACTATGACAGGAGAGATCAGGATGTACAGAGACAAAGGCCAAAGGAGAGTATCCTGGATTTGTATGATCCAGAAGACACTGCACGAATGGAGCTTGTAAATCCAAAGCAGCCTCGATATGACTATGTTGAAAAGAATAAACAAGACTATGGTCTTCCACCTAAAAAGAGTTACAAAGAAATTAAAGAAAGAAAAAAAGAGGAGGAGGAAAAACTAGATAAAATTTTCATTCAGCCAAAAGTGCCAAAGCCCACAAAAAAGAAAAAGTCGCTGTCTGCTCAACCAGAACATTTGGGTTACCAAGCACCAGTGGCATACAATGACTACACAGATGACAAGCCATCCTCAGCTGAAGAATTGTGGGCAAAGAGGTCAGTTTTCCTTACTCGCAAGAAGGAGGAGAAATTATCTGCTGGAGGTAAGAGCAAGTTGAAAAAGTTCCCAAGTGATTCTAACTTGGGGAAGGCCCAGTCATCACTACAAGGGATAAAGCAGCAAGGTTATGGTACACCAACAAAGAGCCAGTATCATCTTCAACCTTTGGAAAATCGGCCGGTGGCTCCTCCAGCTCAGCAAGAACCCCTGCCTCCTGCCATTGAGCCGCAGTCTCCATTCAGACGGCATCATGAGCTAAAGCCAATATCTCAAGAAATTGTTACAGAAGATGGACAGAGAATCAGTGTTGATATTAACCTGAGATTAATCAGCCCACCACCGACACATGCCCATAGTTCATCACAGCGTCAGTCTCCTCAGCAGCATCAGTTAGCACTGGTACCAGTCCAGGATGCAGAAGAGGAAGCAGCCCCATTGCATGGAGGGAGGCCAGTAGGCGTGCCATATCAGGTGAATAATGTGTATGGTGGATACCAGGATAATGGGTATGCCCATCAGGTTAGTTCAGTTTACATGTTTATTGTCTTCTTGCTAGCATGGCGGAACATTGGCATCATTTTTTTTATGGTGGTAACAGCATCAGTATCTGAGCGGCAGCGATGGTATTTTTTGTGTTAAAGCTTTTGCTGGTCAGATAACAGTGCGGTTACATCCATGTAGCCTTTCCTGTGGTGATTGATGTGACATCATTATTAACAGCATTACAGATTTGTGTTAAAGCTATAGCAAGTTATTAAACAATGGTTTCATATCAATATATCCATGTAGCTTTTCCTGGGCTATATCTGCGACATTATTTTTAATAGTATAAAAGAAATGTGTTAAAACTTTTGCAAACCAGCAACAGCAGTGAACGATCAGTGCATGGATGCAGGTAGGCATTGGATTTCATAGGACACTCATTTTCTTGTTTAATTCCCTTCAAGGAAGGAATGCATGGTGATACCCTTCTTTATCTTGTTTGTACATAATTCTATCCTGCCCACCCTCAAGGCTTAGTGAATTTTTGCATTTAGGTCTGTTACTTACTGCAAGATGGCAGGTCATGCAAGAAGGAAAAAGAAGGCATTTTGTCTTCTAGGAAGACTTTTCAGACTCTCTTCCTGTTTGCAATACTTGTTTTTTTATTTACAGACTTATTGTGTAAACTTTTCCCTTTAATATGTTCTGCAAGATGAAATAAAGTAGAGATTGATTGTTTATTGTCTGCAGTAACCATGGCAAATGTAGATATCACTTTTATTTTGTAGATATCATCTTCATCTTCTTCATCATCATCATCATCATCATCATCATCATCATCATCATCATCATCATCATCATCATCATCATCATCATCATCATCATCATCATGTTGTTTTATTATTAGTTTTCTTTTTAAAAAGTTAGATAACATCATGATCCTATTCAGAGGTAAACACATTATAGAAGATTTACGTCAATAAACTTAAAAATTGTCTAAAAGTACCATATATACTCACTTAAAAGTCAACAAACTGATAAGCAAGATCCAAATATGCCACAGGATAATGTGCCTGTTGGTCAGGGTCTGTTTTGTTTGTTCTACTGATTGCTACTAACAGATCACACAGACCCAAATATTCTGATGCATTATGTGATGGCAGAGCAGGGTCCATGCCATTTACATTTGGACTCAACTTTTAAGCAAGTGTATATTGTAAGCAATAAGTTACTGTTCCAAAGCTTTAATAAAGTTTCTTAGGAGTTTTCCATATCAAAAGTAGACATAATTCAAGTGAAAATTACAAAATTAAATTTGTTTGCTGATGGCTAGGGTCAGCAATGAGAAATACTGACAGTTGGCCTGTGAGAAAAACAAACTTTTTTTTTTTGCCAAATCTAATTAAAGTTTGGTGGTTTGTATTCTAGCAATATATGATATGTAGAGAGAGCCTATTATTTAGTTAAATTTGGTGTTATATGGTCGAATAGTGTCATGTCCATCAACACACCATATAAGCTAATACTGGGTGTTACAGTGGTAATATTCAAAGCTACACTCTTCATGTCAAGAGTCCAGTATTCTAACCACTGAACAAGAAACAGGTCTGGATATATTGAAGGATATATTTTGTACTAATAATAGGTAGTATAAATCACCAAAAAATTTTTTAAAAAGAAGGGAATACTCTTTAGTCCAGTGATAAAAATGATCAGTATTTTGCTGATGTAGTTTAATTTTAAGCTTTCTTTGGGATCAATAGGAAATTGACATTAGAATGATCTTATATTGAGAAATTGGTGTTGGAGTGATCATGTATGAAGGAATTGGCATTGGAGTGATCTAATATTGAGGATTTCGCATTACAGATGATCTTGTGTTTATGTCAGTTACTTTGAGGGGGGCCAGAGGGTATTGTGTTTAGAATAAGAAGGGTGGCCTTTAGTTTGAATATTTACAGTAGGTCAGTAATTTAAGGTGGCCATATTTTTTGCTGGATTTGCCTTTGCAATGGCAGATCCAGAGGGGTGAGCTGGGGTCAGTCAAAAGATTTTTGCTATTAATAGCTGTATAGTAAATTAAACAATGTCTTCCTCCAATTCAGAGATAATGATTTTGTTCCAAAATTCATCTGTATCAGGATCTGATTTTTATCATATGGGTTTTAAATTTAGAGTATGTGACAGGTGGTGTTTATACATGTGAGCAATTAGGTTAATCAGTGACTGAATACAACAGACTCTCACTATCAGTAACCTTTGTAAGGAGGTCTCTTATAAGAATGGTGTTGTCATGGATCCCATTTCATTTTTTAATAGTAGTACTTCAATATGAGTCAACCTCACTTGTAAGTCAGTTTACTTTTATGTCTCCAGTGAGTAGTGTACTTTTGTTTGTTTTTTACTCTATAGCTTTCAGTGATTTGGTGTTTTATTGTACAGTATTCATTGATTTGGTGTATTATTGTATAGTATTCAGTGGTTTGGTGTTTTATTCTACAGTATTCAGTAATTTGGTGTATTGTTGTACAATATTTAGTGATTTGGTGTTTTACCATACAATTTTCAGTGAATTGTTATAATTTACTTTACTGTGTTAAGGGAATTGTTAAGTAACTATACAGTATTCATGGAATTTGTGTTTAATTGTACTATTTTCAGTGATTTTATGTTTTACTGTATTTTTTAATGAAATGGTATTTTACTGTACAGTGTTCAGTGACGCCTTGAAAGTGGGCATTGTGGGCAGAATGACCCATCCATTCTCAGAATATAACTTTCTAGAACAAAATCATGGATAAACCGTTCCCTACTTCTGGTTCCTTTGAATATTGGCAGCAGTTTAGTGCTTAATTTGCTAGACTTGCAAAATAAATGGCATGGGTTAAAATCCCACCATTGGATTTGCTTGGACAAGGCACAATGTTTTAACCCAACTTTGCCTCAGTACTGCATAACCTACTTGTGTTTCTGTGACAGTAAAACACCAAACCAAAGCAAACTTTGACTAAAGTCTTTAAACATGTTGTCAACCGATCCGGTGGCCTAGTGGTGAAAGCATCCAGCTTGTAAGCGGGAGGTCATGGGCTCGATCCTTGATCAAGTCATAACAAAGACTTACAAAAATGGTACTAACAGCTGCCTCGCTTGACACTCAGCATTAATTGGTTAGTGTTTGAACTGGTTGGCCTGGTCTCAAGATAATGTGACTGGGTGGGACATCATGCTACATATCTTCTGCATGATGCCCCAGTGCTAGACATCACTTTAAACTGCCACACTGCAGACATCGTAGCAATATGACTGAAAAATTGTTAAAGCTATGTTAAAAATCATAATCACATCAAATCACATCACACATGTTGTCCTCATGATCATGTAGTCCTTACATGCTTCAATATGCTGCCATATATACTCACAAGTTTGTTCTAATACAAACTGCATACATCCAGATCTTCTGTTGTATTATGGCCAATAATAGGTCTTTACTGTCTTCAATACACTGTATTACCACATATACTCAATGGTCAGTTCTAACTACTGTACCAACACCATAGATTTAGGTCTGCTGCTGTATCATATCAGTGTCTGTACAGTCTGTTAGGACTAATCAGTATAACAAAGATGGACACTGATATGCTGGCACATTATGGATTGGTAGATCAGGGTGTTTACAGTCAGATCTGACTTAATGCATAGCTATGGTGTTCTGTCACAATGAATATATTTAGTAGACTATTTGAAGTTATGCCAGGTTTTTCTTTGTGCTGCTTAACAGAGACCTGTTTACTTAACTGATTGTCCCAATGCTGTAGTGCCCATGCATTTTATAATATGCTCAGTATGTCAGGAAGGTCAATACTACTTTCTCTGGTTGATTTATGGTTTAAATTCCCTCACATAAATGTATTGAACTGCCATACAATAAGGCTGTGAGACTCTGAGAGCATTAATGAAATTGAAGATCATATGAAAATAAAACTAAACAAACATGCACCTTTTATCATTTTATTTTATGTTTATTCCTTGAAATCAGCATTTGTATTATGAGTTTCATTCAGTTTTACTTTAGACCAAACTATTGTCAGAATGAGATTTGTACAATAAGCATGAAAATGGCTTTAGGCATGTATTATATTGTATAAGAATTTGGACATCCCCAGCTTGCCAAGCTTACCCATGAAGTTAGTTCCAGTTGCAACAAGATGGGATAAAATGTTATTTAAATAAAAGGAAAGTTAAAAAAAAATCACATTGAGGTCATGGATGAGCATGTAAAATGAAGCCAATGTAATTGTTGTACAAGTTTCTGTCAAGGTCACAGGTGCTCAAGGTGAGCTTGATGCTAAGAAATAAAACACAAAAATCTTAAAGAAAAGGTCATACAGAGTGACAAAAATACTTCAGATGATCCCCATGAACCATTCTGACATTGGACCCTCTCTTTCATACTATATATTAGTCTCTTATATAGAATGACAGAGGGTCCAATGTCAGAACAGGTCATGGGGGTAATCTGAGGTGTTTTTGTCACTCTGTATGACTTTTTCCTTAAGATTATTATTTTGTTTTTTTCTTAGCATCAAGCTCGAACCAAGCACCTGTGGTCAAGGTGGGCTCTAAGTAAATCTGAAAATTAATATTTTAGGGAAGATTGTAGAATTAATGTACATGTCCTTGATAAGGCAACAAGACTTTTTAATTATCACCTGACTGTCAAATTAATTGCACTAGCACATTTCATTAATTATATTTATGAGTTTATCTAGACTAATTAAAATAACTTGACAGATTAACTTCAAGTCAAAGATGCCAGTAGATAATGGCATAATGTTACCAACACTAGCTTTAAGTTACAGGTAGGCCTATGTTTTTGTATCCTCTGCTGAAAGCATGTAGTTTTGTCACAGCTGCATAAATGTAACTTTTGTCTCACTTACATAAACATGCAGATGAGACAGAGGTAACAGCATCAGTGATGGCATCATCAGCCATGATGTTTTGTGTTACAGTTTCTCAAAGTCAACAAATAGTGGAGTAATGTAGGTTGGGTGAATATCATGAACATCATCATACAAGTACATGGAACACTTAAGTTTCACAGAATGAGTTGTTGTTTATTTTATATAAACAGCACTATTTCACTATTAGGCCACCCATAACAGCATGAGTTCATGTGACAAAGCCAGTATGGTCATAGATCCCATTTCATTAGGTCATAGTAAAATTATATTTACCGAATCAAAGGACACTTGGGGTACCACACAACTGTTGTTTCACATATGCACCTGCCTTGTAGATCTATTTTACAGTTGAAATGAAAAGAAATTAATATTCTTCAGAATGAACAGATGGCCTTTATATCAAGTTGTCTTCTAAGGCAGGTTTCTATTAAACCAGAATGAAACCTAAAAGATTATGCTTTCTTCAGGCATTTTTAATGGAAAATAATAAAATGTTATAGCTAAATTGCAATATTGTTCCTTTATGCTTTATTTACAGCGCAGCAAGTACATGAAAATTTGAGTAGAATTTATTGGTGGTTCTGTCAATGTTAATAAACAGGTTTACATGAATATTCTACATTTTCATGTAGCTATTAGCTGCATAGAAATTGTAGATCAATATTCATGCATGTATTACTGTATAAACATGGTCTATTCCAGTCTGGGTAAACAAACTTGTATGTAACCCAATGCAAAGTATAAATCAATTAAAACAGTTTATGGTTACAGCAGAATTATAATGCTTGGAAGGATATATGTATATAGGATATGAAGTATTTGGTGATTTCAAAGATTTTTCAAACATTTTGTAATAGTGCATGTACCTTATAGCATACAATGGTAGTACACAAGACCACAATACCGGTACTCAATTATGTGGTGAATTAGCAGTGTTAGACTAATTTATCAAAGAAAACAAATCAGGCCTTGAAAATTTTTAAATGAACCCATTGTCCAGTAAGACAAGTTACTGGAGACTTTAAGTAATTTTAGTTATTCTACTTTTTTACATGAAAAAAAAATTATCAATGACACTTTTTTCATGAAAAGAAATTGTTTAGATGAAAAGACAAGAAACACAGCCTCCCTGCTCACTGTTGAAAATAATGGTTTTGATGGTATTACCACACAACATCAATCTCTTTAAATATGTGCTATTCGAGCATAATCTGCCATTAATGAAAATGTTAGACATCATTTTTTATTGTCTTTATTCACGAATCAGTTTTAAATTGCATTTGTCAAATTGGACAGACTATTAGGTCTGTTCTGTTACTGGAATTTCATGGGGGATATTGCCTGCTTTATTTTTTAAAAAAGGTGTGGAGAATTTTATGAATATATGAATGATTTAAATGTAGGGTTTGGAAAATGTTAATGAATATTTAGTTGTCTTTTAGTCACAATTTCTGAAGAATTGTCATGAATCACATTCTTGTATTGTAGAATAAATCAATACTTTATGGCCTTTCTTTGCTTGTCACTTATAAATATACAAGTGGTTGAGATAAATTTTTTTATGTCTTTTGAGTGAGTGATAATTATTTTATAAAATTTCATGTATATTTGTATTATTGAATGTTCTCGATGAGACTAGACATGATTGTTTTTACCTTTATCATTTTAAATTCTCAGCTATTAATGATCTTTAAATCAGTAGTTTCTTTAGAAACAACAAAACCTTGAAAATGGTATGTTGTGTGGAAATTTTATACAGATTTAGAAACACTGGGTAGTAAAACATCATGCACAAAAGCCAATCACTCTATGGGCTCTCTATCATTTTATGGGTCAAGTATAATTTTGATATCTGTGGTTAGATAGTAAATCAACACTCAGACATTTGTAATTTGGTACATGTGTTTTGTTATAAATGTCCACCACATGATCTGGTTTACAAGACACATAAGTCAGCTTAATGTAAATAATTCCTGTATACTTCTGTCGTTTGTACTGAAAAGTATTTCAATCACTACCATAGAATGTGTGTAACTGAGAGCTCTCTTTGTTCTTGCCAATGCTTTTTGGTGGGGTCTTGGACAACAGTACAATTCAGTGTGTGCAGTCACTGTATAAATTCTTAGTAAATTGTCTACAAGTTGTCCTTCCCTTACCATTTTGTAGTATTATCCCCATCATAGTTACTAACTTCATATTGATACTCATGTATTTACTCACTGTTTAACATGTGACTTATTACAAATGGTGGAAACACATATCTTCCATTATCATACTGTGCCAGATGATTGGGACTGTTACAGCCTGTTCATACTATGTATATATCATTTGATACACATGGTTGTTAGACCTCAGTTTTCCAGACCAGATTATTTGATAGCAAATCTTAATGCATGCTGTTCAGTGTTGGCAGCATGTTGTACATGGCTATATGCAGTTTGCATGTTTGTGTGGTTTGTTTGTCAAGATATTGTGTTTTACTGAAGCATAAAATCTTTTGGTCTAATCATTATGATTATGAATAATTTATTTATATAATTGAAAAACATGTTGAAAACTAATTGAATATGATGTTATCTTTTCTCAGACAGGATTTTGCAGCTGAACTTTTCATGGAAATAGTTGTATTGTCAAATGCATGTATCAGTAATAATAATAATAATAATAATAATAATAATAATAATAATAATAATAATAATAATAATAATAATAACAACAACAACAATAATAATAATAATAATAACAACAATAATAATAATAATATTAATGATAATAATAATAATAATAATAATACAGCACATCCTTTTCATAAAGCTTCAGTTTACTACTGGCTTTATACAACTGCCTCTTTTATAACACAGTTATGTTCATATAGCTGTACTACAGACTGTACTCACTTATAAGTCTTAAGCAAACTACAGAAAAACAAAGATCCTGATCTGCAGTGGCATAATGCACCAATAAAATGGGTCTGTATTGTTTGTTTTACAGATTGCTGCAAACAAACTGCACTCTAATCAATGCCTGTGCAATACGCGATGGCAGATCTGGCTCTGTGCAGATTGCAGTTGAACTCGGATTATAAGCAAGTTAAGATGGTACTTGTTTAGTTGTCAATTTTCAGCTCCCCTCTGTTCAGTACAGAGAGAGAGAGAGAGCTGTAATGTTACTGTCTGTCTCAGCATCGCCACATCAAATTATATTCAATCTTGATATCTACCTAAGTTATTCATTCTTTTCTGTTCTGTTTGTGCTAGAGTCATTTAGCTAGAATGTTGTATGCAACATTTTTTTTACCATACCCTTACAAATAAAGGTCTTTATGAGATGCATTTCATAAATCAAGTTTTTGTGTTTAACTCAATTCGACATAGGTTTCTATTCCTTGGTATGCATACTGTGACAACCAAAATCATGAATGAGGTAAGGGATTGCATTATAATGTAGTACTGCAGCCTCAGGTTTGAAATGTGGGTCACTGTGAATATATTTCATATATCACTGACTTTTTACATTTGTGTCTTGATTGTTCATGCTAGAAACATTAAACTAGATGATTGTAAACATCTCTGATAGTCCTAGTATGAACTGCATATCAAAGTTTACTGATCTGGGTTAAGTTTCTGCATTTTCCTCTTGAAAACAGGATTTTTTTCATATTATCATCTGTACATACTGCCCTATCTAGAATCATGAAACTTAGAGAGGGCATATATCTTCATAAGCATTTTACTCTCTCATTGTAGAAGTGGAAATTTATAATGGCCCATATTTGACACTTTACCGACTAACAGTGTGTTTATCTAATGACCATATAGATTATTCCATGCTGGATATGTTCTAGCATATTATACAAGCATGAATGCCTGCCCCATATGGCAGACATAACTAAGGTGTTGTTTTAAGCTTTCATTAAAACATTTAATGATGTTGGTAAAAAAAAAAATGTCATTAATTGTTAATGTGCTGTTATCGCTGCAGTTATGAACAATTATGTGTTTGTGCCCATTGGTGTAGTAGCACAGCATGCATGCAGTGATGTTATTTGTTAAGTACAATTACTCTTATAATGTGCCAGAACATTAAGATGTGTATTGTTTGTTCTACTAATAAATCATAACAAGCTGCATAGGTCCAGATCTGCCAGCGCATTACAAGATGGCAGATCATTGTCTGTGTTATTTGCAGTTGGACTTGACTCACAAGTGATTATGTACATGGTATTTACCTGACCATCTAATACTGTTAGGTGTCCAGGCTTGTACAAAGAGTGAAGCCAACAAGCTTTGTGAAACTTAACAAAATAATTATTTTCCCTAGAAAACAAGATAAAAATATGAAAAAGGACTTACGGTTTGTGAATCTTATCCAAAATTAATGGTAGAATTTAAAAATATGAGTCCAATGACCTAAAGGTTCTAGTAAATCAAAAGGTTCGAATCCCAATGAAGTTTTAAAGATAGAAAGTGATGACATCTTCTATAACCCGTTTTTGTTGTTGTGTCAACAGTTCTTTGTTGAATCACGAAAATTAATTTTCTGGCTTTAGTATTCTGAATTATTTCCAAGAAATGTCTTTGTCCCAGAATTTTGATGAGCACTAGATATTTCCCCAAGAGAAATTAATTATTTTGAATAAAAAAATTCAATTCAAGCTGGCAACAACAGAAATAATACCTTTTGAGCCAGAATGTAAGAATTACAACTGACTAGAAAAACACCATGATATGTCACTTTAACTCGTGAGTTATAACAACGCCAAACAGACCATGTGATAGGGTAACGTGATCACTTTCTTTCAAGATTTGTAGTAACATCATGTAAGTTATCATGTCTGCCATGAAAGAATCTGATTCTGCTGAAAGAATCTATAAGATTGAATAAAATTTTAAAAAATTGTTCACATAGAACTGACATGCAACCCAAGTATGACCATGATTACAACCAATGATTTTCACTCTAGGTAAGAAATAAAAAAGGTTGTTTACTAGTTCTCAATCAAGGTCAGGAACTAGTTTACTAGTTCTCAATCAAGGTCAGGAACTAGGTCAGCTAAAAATACAATGTAGCAATACTGGTTATTTACAAAGTCAAAACAGAACTGAACTGAATTTTCCGAAAATATGTCAAATCCAGTGAATATAGTTTAGTCTTTTCATTGTGATCATTTCATTATCATTTCTTCTAGCAGCATCAGGCTGTAGTAATCATCCTAAATAGAAGTTGTGGCAGTTACCTCAGTAGTCAGGCAGAATATTATAAAATTTAAGAGATAGTTTGAAATGATGCACTAGGTGAAAAGAATTTTATTTTTTTAATAATGATCCACACTGGCAATTAAGTCTGCATTAAAAGGTCAGTGTGATGACAGATAATTAAGGCATGGTGGTACTGTCAAGGATTGGTGGCAACACCAAGGTATGGTGGCCACACTAAGACAAGGTAACAAGAACTGACATGACCTTTAATGCTTGCTAGTGACTGGTTCTTGGTTATTGCCAGTGGAAATTCCATTGGTATAAATCAATGCTGGGACACAACATTCTACAGACTGTTTGCTTTTGTGTATTGCATGGCAAAGCAAGTTATATCATGTCCAGAGCAAGTAAAGTGCCTAGCCAGAGAACAAATTAGCCCATCCAGGTTGTTTCAGGGTAGGGAGTTGAACAGTGACACTAATCTGGTCTCAAGACTGATGCCTTAACCATTGAGCCACCATTGCTCCACATTCTGCAGGTTCCTTAATATTTCTTGACATCTTAGGGAAATAACAAATTTGTTACATACAAATGATATCTAAACAATGCCAGAAATGATTCAGCACTTTTTATGAAATTGTTACTGTCACAATAACTATTGCAGTAGACAGAAAAAAATACATCTTTGAAGCATGTGATGTGGCAGGGATGAGGTGGCTTCAGATTCTTATGGAAAGTACAATAGTCAATTGTTTACTGTTTAACTGTATGCAAGTATCACAGGAAATAATTTACTTATTGTTTCTTAGCAGTATACAAGTACTGTATATTCTAGCTTATAAGATTAGTCAAGCTAAAAAAAATAATTCTGATCTACCATGCATAATACACATGAAGATCAGGGTCTATGATATTTGTGTACTGATTACTCCAAACAAACTGCATAGACCCAGAATGAATTTGTCCTATATATTTTATTTTCATAATTTTCCACAAAAACAAAATGTCCAGGAGTTTAAAAATTAGCTGGCATTTCATTTCTAAATATGTGTGTGGGATCTGCATTTTCACTTTTTCCAGGATTGACTTTGATTAGACTTATAATATGTATTTACTTTTAAATCAACTTGATTATCCATGTACCAACATACAAGCCAGACATAACTGTGTTAAAAAAGTCAGCCACCATGGTGTTCATGGTGTGAAAACTATAAAAATGGTAACTCAGTTTTCATTAATCCAGTTACAAGATGTGGTTATTTAGCCATAAAATGTGCTTGGAAAATATGTGGGTAGTTATAGTTATTGGTAAAGGACTGTGTGACACTGGCTTATAAGTTGAAATGTTCAAATATTGACTTTGATTCAGCAAGAAATAGCAGATTAAGTTCTATGACACACTGTCATCGTCAATCAATAACTGTTTGGAGTAGAAAATAGTCATGTTATATAGTAAGATCTTTTGTATACTTTACCTTATAAGTTGATAATTTTTAGTTTTTCTGTCTTACAAGTTAACTCCCCATCCTCATGTTTCAACTTTTGTTTGGATTGTATATAAGGTCAGCATTAAAATAATTTATGGTTTAAAGTTCAAAGGTCAAAATTATTGAAGTTAACATTTTTTTTTTAGAATGAGTTATGCAAATCTATATAATTCTATATAGTGAAATTTAGCAGTCAAGAAGCAATCTGTAAGGGCAATTTTTTTGGTACTTGATAACATATAAGGTCAAAGTTCAAGATCATTAGAGGTAAAATTATTATTGGTTCTCAATTAGTATTTTAGTTATCAATTTTCAGTCATCAAAGACTGTAATGCTTACCTTGTTATGTGAGTGATAAAAATGAACTGCATAAACTTTAAATATATGTATTTTTTGTAATTACCTTGTTATTGAGTCAAAGAGCCCTCTGGTGTAAGAATGATGTAAAGAGGCCCTGGGTTTTCAAGAACAGCTTGAATGAGATAGTCCTAATATTTATTTTCTTGCAGTCTTTTTCAGGCATAGGATTATTCATCAATTGTATACACAATATAGGCTTAGAAATATTACAGTCCAGTGCCTGTCATGGTACGACTTAGGATTCAGTTTTGTGTCAGTTTTTTTTTAATTATATTGTTAAACTCAGAGCAAACTATGTACTGTAATTCAGCCTTTGATTCAGCACATTTCATCATTTCAGCTTAACACTATACAAGTTTTGTATAGATATAGAATTTGGTTAAAAAATAAAAAAAAGTATGTATGTTCATTCAGTTTTATATTGCATATTAAATATTTCTTATAGATCATTTAGATTATGTCTGAATGACTTTCCACAGAATAATATGCCTACAACATCACCTTTTGAATGGACTGTAAATTAACATAACTTGTCCTTGATAAACCTCAGCTTGATTGTAAGCTCACCAACTGTCCTATTTTTCTTTTCCTGCACAATGTTGGCCTCCTGGGGTTTATCACAAGAGATAAACTATAAAGGTAGACAGACATTCAGACAGATTAATACTTTTTAAGCTGACCATGTTAAATTTAAATATCCTTGTCAAAATCTCAAATACCTTGACTATAGAAAATCCGCTGTGATTCTGTAGAATTAAAAACAGGTAAACTCTTTAATGCAGATTTAATGATCAAATGGTGTTCCCTTTTGTTAATCATCATTGAATTACTGTTTTTAAACTCGTAAGCAGGTTCATATCTAACCTGTTTCTTTCATTTGACACGAATATGTATAATTCATGTATGTTTTAATTTTCTGACTTGCAAAAGTTAATAAGTTACTTTCATATTTCCATAAATCACGTGCTTGATTAGAGTTAACAAGGCAATCTCTTAAAAAGGGGAATATATTGTAGGATTTAATTTACTAGTTTAAATAATAACAGGTCCGTTTTCAATGTGATAAAAGATATAAACATGCCTCATCCAGAATGGTACACAGTTACAAATTTTTTGCACATGTAACAACAGATGAATATAGTTTCCATGACTTGGTTAGAACTACTTTTCCTTTATATATTTGGTGCCCATCAAAGGGGTAATAGTTTCTGACATACTACTAACCCAGTAAGGAAAAATATCTCCAAAGTAAAAGTTTTTTTTTCTCTATGTGAAAATGGGACTGCTTATACCAATTTCACTCTCCTTAACCATTCATTTTAATTGTCTGGGCTAGCTGGGCTAGGGAATTGTCTTCTCCTTGGCAATGCATTTTGTGTGGGTAATATTTATCATATTGATTCTATAAATAATTGAGTCACCTTTAGTATAATGGATTAAAATCTGTAGAAAGGGTACTTAGGTGGCTACACAGTTTTGTCATTTATGGAGTGTGTGTGTGTGTGTGTGTGTGTGTGTGTGTGTGTCACAGTGATTTTGAGCAGTCATTTATGGTAAGGTGTCCTTACAGAGGTGAAACATTTTATTGAACTTCAAACAAAGTGCTCATAAATTTTGTTATTTTTGAACTGTTTCTCACAAGATGTCACTTAATGTGTCCTGAGCAAAAAGCATAATCTTATAAAATACATATGTATATGAAGGCTTGTGTTTATTTTAGTGTGCCAAAATTATGTCCTTTCCTTTAGTTTCTTATATAGCAACTTTGAAACTTGGTAGGATTAACTTTAATTAAAAGGCAGCTGCTTTCTCTCATATTTGGATGGAACTTAAACCTGTAATGAATATAGGTGGGACCCCAGTTGTATTTGATCCTACTATTACATGTCAGTTTAAAATCAGAGAAGGTGAAACAAATCAGTGTTTTAGGGAACACAAACATTTGTCACAGCACTAAAAATGAACTGAAAGTAAAAAAAAAATAATGAAGTTGTGACAAATGGATATATATATATATATATATATATATATATATATATATATATATATATATATATATATATATATATACAATTGAGATATATATATTTTTAGGGTAGACAACCATATCAAGACACCATGTAGCTAAACTGTAGTGCAGAATTTGGTGAGGTGGACTGAATTTTAGCATATGTGTATATTTAAACATTAGTATGCCAAAATGACTTAGTGTTTTAATTATATACCACTAAGGCCTCCCCTCTCTCCACAGCTAGAAGAAAAGAACACAGCAGGTAATTAAGACATGGTAGAGAACCATGGGTTGAAATGACATCAAGGTGATGATTGCTCTACTGGGGTAGATTCAATATCAAAACTGCATTCATTCCCAAAATGGGACACATAACATCATACATGCAAGTAATACCATCCTGTAATGAATTCCTTTATAGTGATTAACCCCTGTATAAACATCTCCCCCACATCCTAGGACAGCTATCTAGGCAATTTAAAGTAAATGCAAATAGACACAATGTAGGTTAAATATTACTACAAGGCTTGATTAGGTCTTGACTATATACAGAGGTAAGGGGTACATGGGTTTTATATGAAAAATAAACAGGATCAGAATGCTTACACTCCAATAATACTGATTGTTGAGGGTTTAGCAAAGATGTTGATATTGCTTAGAAGCAACAGAAAGAATAGGCAGCAATTTGATTTGTTTGATAGTCATTCCATAAAACAAGTACTTTTATTCATGGCTCAGAAGAAGATATATTTCTAACTAAGGTGCAACCTCTTTGGAACTTTCATCATAATTCCTTGGTAAAGAGAAAAGTAATTTACATATATCCTGTAAGTTGAAAGTCAAAGTTAAGTTACAATTTAGAGGCCTAATGCTGATTAATATTTTGATAGAACTTCAATGGGGATTGTTTGTTCTTCAGTTGTGAAGAATTTCAAGGGGGATTGATGTGTTGTTCAGTTGTGGAGAATTTCAAATAGTATTAGTGTATTTTCATCAAATATTTAGAACTTCAGTTGGCATTAGTGTGTTGTTCAATTATTTTTTTCAGTTTTGATCCTTCAATCTCATCAAATTATAGGTTGGCATGTTTTTTTTTTACTTTGGTAAGCCTTCAAACTTTGTATGTTCCTTGAAGCCCCAACAGTCAGTGTAACATTATCTGTTTCAGGGTACAGTTGAATCTTATAGTCTGCAGTTTTCATTAGTTTATCATCCAAGTACCTAAATATTTGTAGTCTTTTGACATAACAACATTGGTATGATTTCATAGTTAAAAATCAAATTCATGAATCCAGCTGTGAAGTTTATTTAATTCTTTTTTATGGGTTTAAGCTGCATTGAAAAACTTGATCATAGCACTGCCACCATTCTTTTGTGATGGAAAATAATTTTTAATTCACTACATATATATAGAGCAACAATTTCAAATCCTGGCAGTAATACCAAAGACATAAAAATGGTACTAACAGTTGCCTTGCTTGGTGGCTGGATGGGACATAAAGCTACATGTCGGAGGCATGATATCCCAGAGCCAGACATCACTATAAACTGCCACATTGCACAAATTGCAGGCATCACAGTGATATGAATGGAAAATGTTAGGCTATGTTAAAAATCCTAATCATGCCCCCTATCCCAACACACACACTTTGCAGTCCAGTATCAGGTTACACAAGTTTCCTTACATCATTTAATCTTACGTCAAGAGTATGCAGAACACTTCTGGCTTTTTCATTGGAATTTCATGGCAGCTTTTTAACAGAATATTTGGACATTCCTTTGAGGGCAGTGCTCACTAAACAAATTCAATAGCATGAATGTTTTGGCTATAAAAGGGTGGCATATATTTAGGGGTAAAATACAAGTAAAAACAGAACCTGACTGGATATGGGATATAGTTTTTATTTTATGATCTTTTTAGGGTTATATTATTATCTGATCTATAAATATTGTTCATTTCAATCAAGTGAAGTCTATTACCACCATGTACATATCCCCCACATTGAAAGAGTAAACCACACACACAAGTATGACATTATCTTGTATCACAGATATTTGTACATTAGTACTGTAGATTTTTAATGGTTATAACTTTGCTAGCTTACTGTAAAGGAGATGATATGTGCGACTAATAATATTGTTATTACAGTAGCTAGTTACAAAAGGTCAACATTTTGTTTTAATTCAGTGTGTAGTAACCTTCAGAATTGGAAATAAAGTAAAAATGATAGGTATGGATTCAAAGTTTTTAACTTTATCATTGTATTTAAAATTAAAATGACCAGTTACCTTGAAAATTTAAATTAAGTGAACAGTTTAAACGTATTGTAACCTTTGATTCATATATAATGCTTTTACAACCTTGTAACTTCATATATAAGTTGTTACATAAAAAGCAAGCAGTAAAAGATAGACAAAGATGTGCCCACCCTCTGACATTTCCAAACTGAAGATAATCAAGTGATAGGTTAAACCATTTGTGAAGGGAATGGAAATATTTCACCTGAATAATTGTTTACCTGTCAGGTACTATCACATCCATTTACAGAGGATGCTTGTATAAAGGACATTGAAGAGACAAGATAATATTTTATGGACAGGTATAATTTGTATACAGGTAAAAAAGCAAAACTTAAGAAAATGTTGGCATGGAAACATCACTTGTATATGTGTCACTTGACATAATTTTATATTGAATATTTACATCCATTTACAGAGGATGCTTGTATAAAGGACATTGAAGAGACAAGATAATATTTTATGGACAGGTATAATTTGTATACAGGTAAAAAAGCAAAACTTAAGAAAATGTTGGCATGGAAACATCACTTGTATATGTGTCACTTGACATAATTTTATATTGAAGACTAGTCCTGCCTTTTATCTCAATTTTGCAAAAATCTTTAATCTGGGCAAACAAATGTTTTTTGCAGTTTTGTAAGCCTTGATATGGTTTGATTTGGTTTTGTGCTTTTTGGCGCAGCAACACTAGAAGGTTAGTTACTAAAAATGTTAGGACAAGTGGAATAAAGTGTCTTGCATAGGGACACATCATGTTAGTCAGCTTTGGTTGATCTGCTGTTAGGATTTGAACCTGTATCCTTCTGGGTACGAGTATGACATGCTTACCTTTTGGAACACAGCAGCCCCCCCCTGAAATGGCTTTATAAATGCAGTACTTTATAAGAAAGTGACCAGTATATGGAAGTGGTTACTAAAATTTGTGAGTATAACTTGTGTATTAAATTGACACTCACAAGACCACTTTTTGTTTTGTTAACAGGTATCCTTGATATAGAGTCTGTTTAATATTTAAGTAAAGTGAGCACAATGGCTTATAAATGTGTCACTTTTAAAGCGAGTGTTTTCATAATGTGCAGGTGTCCTAAGACATGTTTCATGCTATTCAAAATCAACTAAAAGTGTCATATGCCTGAACTTGCCTTGATTATGCAGACTAGCTAAGAAAAAAAGATAACAAGGACAGAAACACGATTGTATGAAATTTGAAGTTCATTTTGGTTTGGTACAAGTTGAGGCACATTGACTCAGTGATCATTGTACGCACTGCTTGACTCACAACTGAAATGATGCTGGTTTGAATCCTACCATCAGACCAGTCTGAGGTCAGTTCCTGTGGTATATCCTTGAGGAAGGGCAATTTACTCCAATTGCCTCAGGAGTAAACAACCTACTTCTATTGTTGTGTGATATATGATAAGAAAATCATACTAATTCAACTGTTGCAGCACTTGTTGAACTCAACCACTTCATTGACTTGAATTATCTGGTTGTAAGGTTGTTCATTTTATGATACCCATCACTATAACGTACTTCCTGTGTAATGTGAGTATGGCCATATATAGATTCCATTTTATTATGTGTTAGTAAAACTATATATATGATGTACTGTATTATAAGGAGGTCTCATTATAAGGCAATATACTAAGAGGCTTTCACGGTCAATGCTGTAATGAGGGAGTACTTTGTGTACTTCATTATAAAATAGGTCTCACTATAAGGCAGTATACTCAGAGGCTGTCATGGACAGTGTTGTAAGGAAGTTGTACTATATTGTGTACTTCATTATGAGAAGTCTCACTATAAGGAGGTATATTCTGTGACTGTCATAGACAGTATTTAATTGAAGGAGTAGTGTTGTGTACCTCATTATAAAGTAGGTCTCAATATAAGGCAGTATACTCCGTGACTCACATTGAAAGTGGTATAATGAAGGAGTAATTTGGTATACCTCATTATAAGGAGGTCTCACTATAAGGATGTGTAGTCTGTGGCTCTCATAAACAGTTATGATGGAGTACACTTGTGTACTTCATTATAAGGCAGTCTTACTATAAGGCAGTATACTTTGTGACTCATTGACAGTGTTATAATAAAGGAATACTATGTTGTATACTTCATTCAGTATCACTATAAGGAGGTATAATCTGTGGCTCTCACAGTGTTATATTGAAGGAGTACTTTATCATGTACTTCATTTTAAGGAGGTCTCACCATTAAATATAATCTGCCATGGACAGTGCTGTAATGATGGAGTTCTTTTTCATGTATTTCTTTATTAGGAGGTCTCGATATGTGGAGGTATACTCTGTGGCTTTCATAAACAGTTTTATAATCAAGAAATACTTTATCATGTACTTCTTTATAAGGAGTTCTTACTCTTAAGTATAATCTTGCTGCCATGGACATTATGATAATAGCAGATTACTTTTTCATGTACTTCATTATAAGGAGGCATGCTGTATGGCTCTCATTGACAGTGTTATAGTGAAGGAGTACTTTTTCATGTACTTAAATATTAAGAGGTCTCACTGTTCTGTAATTTGGCTGCAATGGAGAGTCATTTGCTGAATGTAATACTTTATTACTTTTTTACTTTGTACCTTACAGGAGACCATTAATTCAGCACTTCTTTTGAGGACAGGGATTCAAAGGAGTACTGTTTGAATGTTTCAACAAATGTATACCATAACAAAGAATTATGAATATTTAATTATTACAGTGTTGTGTGTAGGATTTTAGTATTTGGATTATGGTGAGCAAACAGAAGTATCAGTGATGGAAAAATTCAGTGATTAGAGATATATGCAAGAGATCAGTTTAATAAAGTACTGAGGAATTGTGTTTTTAAGTTTGTATAAGAATTTATTGATTGACCGATCAATTTATTGATTTTACAGGATAACCAAGGGTACGTGCCTCCAGACAATTATACAGGACAGCATGGTGGATATGGCCCACCTCCAGGGGGTTATGGAGCTCCATATCAGGGTTACTCAGGACCCCAAGGGGGTTATACTGGTCAAGGTCATGCCATGACCCAAGCGGGATATGCTGGTCAGGGATATACTGGATCCCAAGGGGGTTATGCCAGTTACCCTGATAGTTATGGAGGGGGCCCAGGTGGCTATGCCAGCTACAATGATAACACAGGTGCACATCATCCACCAGAGGGACACCCTGGGGAGGAGATCGGATACACTACTTTGGAAGTGGACCAGACAGTTCCGTCTAGTTCACAGTTGGTAGGTATATATAGTGCCTTGATTTTAATAAAATGTACACTTGTTTTACTCTCATACAATCTGATGCTGTATTTGACCATTGTCAGTCAGTTTTCTTTTTTCTTTTTTCTAATTTTGGTACCACTTTAGTGATCATTGTCCTAAGCCCTATTGAAATAAGCAGGGAATATAGTATTCATATTTCTGCCTGTCCATCCATCCACTGCACTTTCCTTTCCTCTCAGCAGATTTGAAGCCATTTGAGTGCTTACTAATTGGATTTGAATCATGGTAATTTCATTGTTCTGAGTTTTATGGTAAAGATCTCAAAGAAATATCTTACACACTTGCTTCAGGGACCAAGCAATAAGTCACTTGGTTGTCCCAAGTTGTATTTGGTTGGTCGTCAGCTGTAACATTTGGACGATACTTCTGAGTTGCAAATTAAATGACAAGAAAATGCAGCATATGATGCAAGCTGTCAAAACACTGTACACACTTTTATAGGCAACTCACACTGTTAGTGTTACAACTAACTGTACATAGGTTCCATAGGAAACTCACACTGTTAGTGTTACAACTAACTGTACATAGGTTCCATAGGCAACTCACACTGTTAGTGTTACAACTAACTGTACATAGGTTCCATAGGCAACTCACACTGTTAGTGTTACAACTAACTGTACATAGGTTCCATAGGAAACTCACACTGTTAGTGTTACAACTAACTGTACATAGGTTCCATAGGAAACTCACACTGTTAGTGTTACAACTAACTGTACATAGGTTCCATAGGAAACTCACACTGTTAGTGTTACAACTAACTGTACATAGGTTCCATAGGCAACTCACACTGTTAGTGTTACAACTAACTGTACACTTTTATAGGCAACTCACACTGTTAGTGTTACAACTAACTGTACATAGGTTCCATAGGCAACTCACACTGTTAGTGTTACAACTAACTGTACATAGGTTCCATAGGCAACTCACACTGTTAGTGTTACAACTAACTGTACATAGGTTCCATAGGAAACTCACACTGTTAGTGTTACAACTAACTGTACATAGGTTCCATAGGAAACTCACACTGTTAGTGTTACAACTAACTGTACATAGGTTCCATAGGAAACTCACACTGTTAGTGTTACAACTAACTGTACATAGGTTCCATAGGCAACTCACACTGTTAGTGTTACAACTAACTGTACACTTTTATAGGCAACTCACACTGTTAGTGTTACAACTAACTGTACATAGGTTCCATAGGCAACTCACACTGTTAGTGTTACAACTAACTGTACATAGGTTCCATAGGCAACTCACACTGTTAGTGTTACAACTAACTGTACATAGGTTCCATAGGAAACTCACACTGTTAGTGTTACAACTAACTGTACATAGGTTCCATAGGAAACTCACACTGTTAGTGTTACAACTAACTGTACATAGGTTCCATAGGAAACTCACACTGTTAGTGTTACAACTAACTGTACATAGGTTCCATAGGCAACTCACACTGTTAGTGTTACAACTAACTGTACATAGGTTCCATAGGCAACTCACACTGTTAGTGTTACAACTAACTGTACATAGGTTCCATAGGAAACTCACACTGTTAGTGTTACAACTGTACAAGGCAACTCACACTACATTGTTAAAATCTAGCTCAATACCGTATTACACGGGTTAAAACTCGCCGCACGCTTAAAGAAAATAAACAAACATCATGGAAAAAAAATGTTTCAACTTTAAACTCTCATTCCTCTATAAACAAAGTTTGGGACACGATCCGCAAAATAAATGGTAAAGGAAAATACAATTGCCTCCAACACCTGAAGCTAAATAACATCAATTATAAAAGCAAGCATGAAATAGCTAATGTACTTGCTGATTGTTTCTCCAAAAATTCCTCATCGTCTAATTATTTCCGAAGCTTTCCGAAGACTTAAAACTCAAAAAGAAAAAATACGCTTGAAATTCACATCAAATAACTTAGAGAGTTATAACCAACCGTTTTCATTGTCGGAACTTATGGAATCCTTGAATAAGGCCAATGATACTTTTGCTGGGCCTGACGAAATACATTGCCAGTTTTTAAAACACCTTCCAGAACCATCCTTGAGAGTTCTTCTGGAAATCTTCAATGATTTATGAATTACTGGCAATGTACCAAAAATTTGGAAAGAAGCAATAATAATACCAATCCCCAAACCAGGCAAAGATAACACAGATCGTACCAACTACAGACCTATATCACTAACTAGCTGTGTATGTAAAACAATGTAACGAATGATCAATTCTCGGCTTGTATGGTCTCTGGAAAGCAACAATTTAATTTCTCCTTTCCAAAGTGGCTTTCGCCATGGTCGTAGTACCAACGACCATCTGGTTAGACTCGAAACATTTATTCGTGATACTTTCATAAAGAGGGAACATTTAGTAGCGGTTTTCTTTGATTTGGAAAAGGCCTATGACACAACATGGAAGTACGGGATACTAAATGACCTACACGATCTGGGTCTAAAAGGCCGACTGCCCTCATTCATATCAAACTTCCTCTCAGACAGGGAATTCAAAGTACGAGTGGGCTCCACCCTCTCTGATATACACAATCAAGAGACGGGTGTACCCCAGGGCAGTATTTTATCAGTGACGCTTTTCAATTTAAAGATTAATAGCATCACCAAGTGTCTGATGCCAGGTGTGGATTGCTCACTATATGTTGATGACTTTTTAATATGTTACCGATCCAAACACTTGCATACAATTGAAAGACAATTACAACAAAATATAAACAAAATTCAAAATTGGGCCAATACTAATGGCTTCAAATTCTCAAAATCAAAAACTCTCTGTATGCATCTCTGTCAGTTACAAAGACATCATGATGGACCTAATCTCACGCTGGAAGGAACACCTATTCCAGTTGTTGAGGAAACAAAATTTTTAGGCATTATCTTCGATAGAAAACTGACTTTTATTCCACATCTGAAATATTTGAAAGCCAAATGTTTGAAATCTCTTAATTTACTTAAAGTAATAGCGCACACTGACTGGGGTGCTGATAGGAGAGTCATCCTCAATTTATACAGAACGTTTATCCGCTCCAAATTAGACTATGGTTGCGTTGTTTATGGTTCAGCAAGGAAATCGTATTTAAAGATACTTGACCCAATCCATCATCAGGGAATAAAACTTGCTCTGGGAGCATTTAAAACATCCCCGTGTGAAAGCCTCCTCGTCGAAGCGGATGAGCCACCCTTATCACAACGCAGAGAAATGCTTTCAGCACAATATGCTATCAAATTAAGATCCAGCTCTCTGAACCCAGCTTTTTCTGCAGTTTTTGAACCACAATATAAATTCTTATATGACAATAAACCAAATGTCATACCTACATTTGGCATTAGAATATCACAATTTTTCGAAAGTACTCAAATTGATTTTTCAAATATTCTGAAAGCCAACATCTCCGAAACACCCCCATGGCTACTTCAGCAACCAAGGGTAATTTTTACGTTACATGATGGAAAAAAATTGGAGACAAACCCTTCCATTTTCCACAACTCTTACCATGAACTCCTCTTACAATTTGAAAAATATACAAAAATATATACCAATGGATCAAAAGATGAGGAAAAGGCTGCTGCAGCCTTCGTAAGTGGAAACCACACAACCAAAATTCGCTTGCCAAATGGTACATCCATTTCTTCAGCCGAAATTAGATCAATAGACCTTGCTTTGCAATACATTGCAAGCAAGCGTATTTCAAATAGCATAATATTCTCCGACTCGCTATCAGTACTTCAGTCACTACATAACAGAAAACTGGAGAATCCATTATTAGCAAATATTGTCCTTAAGCATACTGAGCTGAGTACCTCCCACAATATAGTATACTGTTGGTTACCCAGCCATGTAGGAATTAAAGGCAATGATAAAGCAGATCGTGCTGCTAAAATGGCCCTATTACTAGAACCAACTGATTTTAAAGCACCCTATACTGATTTTAAACGTTGTATCAAAGACTGTTTACGCCAGAAATGGCAGGCATCATGGAATGATGCCGTGAATAACAAACTTCATGCCATCAAGCCAACCTTAGGAGAATGGACCCCTTCCTACAGATCCGTCCGTAGAGAGGAGGTAGTCATTGCAAGAATTCGACTCGGTCATACTTATTTAACACACTCCTACATATTAAAAGGAGAAGACCCACCAGAGTGCATAGCTTGTAATGAACCATTCACCGTTAAGCACTTTATGCTGGAATGCTTCGATCTTCAACCTACGCGTAATCATTACTACGTTGTGCAAGACATGAGGGAGCTCTTTGATACAGTTAACATTACCAACATTATAGACTTCCTTAAGGAAGCAAACATTTATAGTAAGTTATAGCTTTTATTTTATCACCTTGTTTAGTTTTGTGTTATATTTATGCAGTCGATAGATTTTAATTGCCAATCACATGTTTTCGTTATCATACATTTGCACACCCCGTTGATCGGGAAACTTTTAATTATTTACAATCGTTCACATTTTTATCGGTTTACCTTTTAACTCTTTGGTCTCCAATCGCTGGTCGATAAAATTATTTTACCATTTATAAATGAAAAAGGATATAAACTAATGTTTGGCGCTAAATAGCCACATAGTGCTGATGTGCCGTAAAAATATAAATCAATCAATCAATCAATCTACATTGTTACAACTGTACTTAGGTTCCATAGGAAACTCACACTATTAGTGTTAAAACTGTACTAAGATTCCATAGGCAAACTGTTATCTTGTGTTACAACCATGCTAAGAGGTTTGACTGATTAAACCCAACCACAAAATAAAGCACATAATTTTCCAAAAATTAAAAAATGCACAAAGCTGTGAGTAAAGGTGAAGAAAACCTCATCAAAATACCACAAAATGCCTCCTCATTATTTGAGATGAACAATAAATGGTTGAGCCCTACAGAATGTGCTGCTTTGTCTTGTAACATTTTTTTCTTGTACTTTGAGGAACAAATTTTTGTAAAATGTGCAAGTTTTAGTTGTAGTGCATTCACCATATCTTTGATGGGAGTACCCATAGTGGTCACTGGTTATGGTGCTATTTAATGGAGCCATTAAATGTTCACCATGTTTTATATCAGGTTACCTTCCATAGGGGTACTAGCTATTGCCCATACAAGGATGTGTGTGATAAGTGAAAGTTTCAATTTAAAAAAAAAAAAGTTAAAATATTAATGGTTTGGGATGAGCTAGATAAAAATAAAGTTTGAACACAAAAGTACAAAACAGTGAGAAAAAAGTGAGTTTAAAATCTGTAATCTCTTGTTTGGCAGGCATGACTCACAGAAAGACAAATGTGGGTATTTTTATATAAGATATAAAAAGTAGTACTTGTTAAAATGGCTGTGTTGTATGTGAGGTTACCTTCTCTTGAGATATATAATAATTGAGATGACATGTAATAATATGGCTGTGTTGTATATGAAGTTGTTTTCTATATGTATATATGATAAGTAAAATTTGTAATAATTGCTTTATTTGATTCTTTTTTTATGGGTTTAAGCTGCATTGAAAAACTTGATCATAGCACTGCCACCATTCTTTTGTGATGGAAAATAATTTTTAATTCACTACGTATATATAGAGCAACAATTTCAAATCCTGGCAGTAATACCAAAGACATAAAAATGGTACTAACAGCTGCCTTGCTTGGTGGCTGGATGGGACATAAAGCTACATGTCGGAGGCATGATATCCCAGAGCCAGACATTACTATGAACTGCCACATTGCACAAATTGCAGGCATCACAGTGATATGAATGGAAAATGTTAGGCTATGTTAAACATTTTAATCACACACACACACACACACACACATACTAATACACACACATGCACACACACACACACACTTTGCAGACCAGTATCAGGTTACACAAGTTTCCTTACATCATTCCATCTTACATCAAAAGTATGCAGATATATACCTTCTATATACCTTCTGTAGAGGTATTTAATAAGTGAGAGAGATGACATGTAATAATGTATGTATTGTATACAAGATTGTCTTCTACAGGCATATATATATTAAGTGCAATATGTAATAATGTCTGTATTGTTTATGAAATTTTATTATAAATAATACTAACAAGTCAGGAAATTTAATTAGGTAAATTGAAATAAGCAGCAGTTTTGGAAATAAAATTCTCTCAGTATAATAGGGGTACATGACCATATCTGTCTTATATTAAGCAGTTATTTCTCTTAAATTTTCACACAGAGGCATTTTTTTCTTTAAGTGGTGATGATGTAATTTTTAACTTAAGTGGGGTATTCAGTTTTGATAGGAGAACAATATTTATGAATACAGTGGGTTTTTTAAATTTGTGTCATACATAACTAAATAAATAAAGAGAAAACTTAATATTTCATATGTTTATTATTGGTATAGAATGCATAATTGTGTTATGACAGTATCATTAGTTGTGTGCATTATACCTGCATGCAGACTTAGACATTACCACTGAATATCAAAGCGACCTTTCTTTAATTAAACTCACTTTCCAAATGCAGATGGCAAAAAGTTTTTACTAGCTGAATAATCAAAAATTGCACATCATTACTATAAGCATTACTCCACCCATTGAAGTGGGCTGCACATAAACAGGTATGAGAATATGCCCCTGTCCAAAATGTGTGATTTTGGATTTTTTCTAGAAATCAAGTGCTTAATTGATCAGATTGGTCTGTTCATTATTGTTATGAAAATTTACAAGTTTTGTTATTTTGTCTGTGCAAGAGTTTAAGTACTCTGTCATTCTAAAAGGGGCATTCGTTCATTTTAGCAGTGAATCACACAATTACTTGTCCATAAGAGAAAGCCAATCAGGGACTAATTGTTTCAATGGGTCCTAGTCCCCTTTCAGTGAGGCTTACTGTACTTTTGACAGTGTGAGGTACAATACCAAAACTATGCACACGAAAGAGTAATTTATATAACCTTTAATACAAAAATTTTAATTTTTTTTTAGTGCTTGATTGATTGCATGATTTTGTCCCTTAACAGTTGACTGCTGAAGATGGTTATGCAGCTATGTACAAGAAGAACAAGAATAAGGATCCCAATGAGAGACCCTGGTATAAGATCTATAGCCTTGAAGATTACAATAAGATGAAAAAAGAATGGGCCCTTAATAGGGGCACATTGGGGCCAGACCTTGATACAGAAGATTATAAGGATAAGGTATGTTATAATAGACAAGACATGTTAATGTCCCAAAATCACTAATTAGAGCAGTGTGCCATTGAATGTCAAGATGTACTTAACCATAGTATGGTACGTTCTGAGAGCACCCATTTTATATAATGGGACATTTACGTCACTCATGTGGTGTATTTAAGATGATGTTTGTACTACAGTACAAGGGAAAAATAGGGGTCCATGATTCCAAATTGACATTCACGTGAACGATGTTATCATATAGAAAATATATTAAATCTTCCATGATTTAAGACAGACTGATTTACAACTTTATGAGGGCTTTTGGCAGCCTAACACATCCCTTCTCAAACAGGCTTGTTGAAGCACTGAAAACCAATTAATTTTGAGACAGTGTACAGTCTTGTCATTTATGTCAGTTTGGTCTGATTTATAATAAACTGCTGTAAATGAGTGATAGCTTGAAATTAAAATCCACATTTCTGGTTAATCCGTTATTTTGTTTTGCTGTGGTTTGTATCAGATAAATAAGACAAAACTGCATGCAGTCTATTTGCTTTACGTTGGATGAATCAATAGATATAACATTCATTACTAGAAATGAAAACTTACAAAACCCCAAACCACTAATTTTTTTTTTTATTGACATGATTAGGCTTATATTGCACACACACTAATTAAAGTAGTGTTTAACACAGGATTAGGCACTATAGCTGTCGGAAGGACTGACATATTGCAAAATGATGTATTAAGTCCAGACAACCTAATTTAGCAGTGTACTATCAGAAATACTGTGGAATGGGGGGCCCCAAGTGGCCTAGTGGTCTAAAGTGCTCACTGTTCCAGATCACTGCTATCTCATCTCTGTCTGCATGGATTCGAGTCTCAGGCTTGGCTAACGTGGATACCTGCCAGTATCTTCTCGTGAGTTGGTGGTTCTTCCTGTTGTTTTTCAGGTTTTTCCTCCACCATTGATACTGTCTGCCATGTATAACCTATCTTGTGCTGAAAAATGGCATTAAACCATACAACAACAACAACAACAACAACAACAACTGTGGAATGTTATGACCATCTTAAACCACATTCACCCTGTGCTTTGGCATGAGTCAATGGTGTTCAGGATGGTCATAGCATTCTGTACACTGAAAATTTAACATATAATAAATTTAGTATCTTATTGATGTCTTAGAAGCACTGTGTTTGTATTTCTTTAGTCAAAACCACACTTTTAAATCTTTAGTCAAAGTTCATTAAAAAGATATAGTGTATAATGAATCTCCTAATTGCCATTATTATCTCTAGAAGTGACTGTTACTAATCACTGCAAAAGTTGAAACAGAGCCCTCCCATGTGCTGTGCTGCCAAACAACTGACAAATATCACTGTTTCTAAATACAATTTTGGCTTATTTTTTAGGAAAATTTCTGCTGACAACAAACCACTCAGTGATTCATTTCTGTGTGTAATAAAATTATTTTGTATATTGGGATCATAAATGAGATTTACATTTTAAGTTTTGAGGCAGAGGTTGCCTGCCTTTTTGTTTTACTCAGTTTGTTCTGTCAGTCAATAGGTAACTTAACTTATACCCTGCTTATACCATATATACCACCTTATATGTCGAGTCCAACTGCAATATGCATTGAATCAGATGTGCCAATTCATAATAACACCATTGTCCATTTGATCTGGGTCTGTACAGTTTATTAGGAGTAATCTGTAGAACAAACAGTTTAACACAGACCTTGATAAGATGGCACATCATGCAGTGGTAGATCAGGGTCTGTGTTATTTGCATTTGGAGTAGGCATTTAGGCAGGTGGTACATACAGTAAGTCAGATTATTTACTTTTGACCATGCCGAAAATCTTACACCCTGCTAAAAAGTTCTATTACAAGTCCTGGATCTTTATGTCTTTATATTTCTAGAATTTTGTTTAAAAGGTAATAAAAAGTCCATAACTATGACAGATTAATGAAGTAAAATCTATCATAAGAGACCATTCTAATACTGTGTAATATGTGTTATTATATTTCATTTAACACTTGTGCAGCTTTTTGCCAGTTTTAAAGAGGAACTTGAACTACCTTGAGCTTTGTATATGTATATATATATATATATATATATATATATATATATATATATATATATATATATATATATATATATATATATATATTGTGAAACATATTAACAGTCATTTTACTCATACCCTTAATAATTAATCATTGGACAATTTTTTTTATTTTATTGATAAATCTGTAATATTTCTGCATTCTATGCATATTTAATAACACCTTATAAATGACAACATGACATAATATGAGGATATGGCTTAATGACATATGATTATGTGCTCAGATAATTGCTTTAAAGTAATTTCACAGCTTTTTTTACAGTTTTAATCAGTTTTCATCATTTACACTTGTTAAACTATTTTTGATATGTTGCATGTCAAGTATCATTAAAGATGCATTGTATTAAACTCCTTTATAATCTCTAATATCACACAGCTTGAGAAGCGACACAAGCAGTTTGAGTACGCCAGAATGGTGATGGAAAAGAATAAGATGGATCTGTCCGACAAAAAACGACCATCATTCCCCCGCAAGCAAAAAGAACCAGAAGGGAAAGTCAAGAGGAATACGGTGCGTTTTTTATACACAATTATGAAACACTTTCACTTGGCTTTAAAGTGTTATCCTAGCTTTTATGTATGTAGTTAGATGTCCAGATATTGTATGTTTCTTAGATCAGTTCTTTTTCCACCCACTTTGATACATTTATTTAAATTTTCCTATCTGATTGAAATAGTATGAATATTTGCAAAGACTGTCTGTGTTTTGTATTGGATTTGAAGCAATTAGCACTTGATTGTAGCTACTTATACAGTCAGAAAGAATTACTAAGTCTAGAGCTAGAGGAAACTATGCAGATCACAGTTTGCTAACTTCAGACATGTTGTAACATGATTTTAAATTTGAGTATTCAATGTGTATACCCAAGTATTTCAGCAAATGTTTTAACTTTGTAACCTACATATGATCAGTATAATTTTATTACTAATTACCGATTTATTAACTTATCTGTGAAGTACCTACTTTGATGAGATTCATGCATGCCCGAATGCACACACACACAGAGTATGATTGACTCTGTTGACACATGTAATTATGATATTTTAGTATGGCTAATGTTGCAAATTTAGCTGCTGACATAAAATTAACGGGAGATGGCTTGATCTTGTAAGGATTTCATATTGGCCTGTACATTAGGTTAGAAAACAAGTTTATTTATCAAATATAGTTCCATTTTACTTCTCTTTTGCATGGGGATGATTAAATGGTTAAACTTATAATATTTTCATACCAATGTTTTTTTCTTTTCAAGCTATATTTCTTATTAGCTTAGAGAACAAACTGGTACAGCACAAATGCATCTTTCAGGGTTATAATATTTTGTTTGTTTTTATATTATCTGTGTAAATGGTTTCCTAAAATGGCTGTTAAGTGACTGTTTTGAAATTCCAGAATTTTGTTCTCTTCCAACTCACATCCCTATATTTTCCCACCACATTGCCCTATTCTTGGGTTGGTGGAGAATAATCCCTTAACCCTAAAATTTTTGTTCAGCATAGACATTTGACAACATCGATAAAGTCAAGTAAAAAAATACAAAAGTAAGTGTATTGGAGAGAAAATTACATCATATCATATAATGGTCAAGGAAAGATAACTCTTATAAATTAAGAATACTTCTTAATTTAAATAAATTTGCTTTTTTATGGATTTGTTTAATTGATTTAAAGTAATTGTTTTATCTAAATGATGTTTACAAGCTACATCAGGTCATGAAACAGATGGCTTACCTGAAGTTAAATTACATGAAATAACGGCATTAAAAAGGGGTTTTCATTTGCTTGCCTAACCTACTTAAGTATTATATTTATTATTTTTCAACAAATACTTCTTTTCATTTGATCTCTTCTCAGTATTATATCATTTGATTATATTTTGTTATTAGCTTATCTGGCTGTAGTATCAAATGGGTTTAATGTATGGCCCTGTGTCCATCCCTTTTTTATTAACAAGAAAACAAAACTTAACCAGTTTCAACCAAATTTAGCAAAAGCATCCTGACATGATATAGATGATACTGCCAATAAATATGGTGGATACTGATACTAAAAAAAACCCACAAATTTTTAAATTACTTTTTCTCAAAATCTACTAATATAATATGGGCTCTTCATGGCGGCCAGTATTAATGGTGGAGGAAGAAACCGGGAGATCACTGGAAAGAACCACTGACCCACAAGAAGCTACTGGCAAGCTTTCTCACATATCCACATTCGCTGAATCCTAGAATCGAACACACGCAGACAGAGGTAAGACAGCACTTCAGACCACTCCGCCACTCCACTCGGGGCCCCCATTTGAATAGCATTTCATTAATTACTGCTATACAGCATTTTACAAACCTTGACACAAGGCATCCTGACATAAAGGCAATTTATTATTGGACCAACACTTATGTGCCATCAAATATGGATCAAGATAGAAAACATAAAAAAATATGGATAAAGATAAAAAATATTTAGTAAAAACATATATAAATCATCCTCCTAACCAAGAATTCTTATTCATTTTCCCTTGGATCTGACTTTGAGGCAGATGTCTGGCAGGTTAGTTCTTGGGTAATTTTTATGTTAATAAATGATTTATTACAGATATATATTCCAGGTCTGCGGCTTGTAAAGTTACATCTGAGAGATGAAAATTAGCTATTAATGCACAAAACAAGCTGCCAAAGTAGCATTTTCTTAAAAATATTACATTTCAGTTTATAAGCTCTAAATGGAATAAATTAAATTTGTACTGATTTAAGATCTGATGAAATAAAGTTTACATACTAAGTAGATAGATCAAAAAGTTTTGTGAAAGGTTAAAAGTTAATGGTGTAGGGAAGATAACTCTTCAAAAATTCAGCTGGTACCCAATTGAAGCATATTCCTGTAGAATGCTTCTCACAGCTTATACTCTTTGAGAATACATTATTGCAACAATTAAATTTGACCCCTAGATTGTATAAGCCTTGGTTCATCATTAAGATGACTAAACATACAAAATATTGCAATAGTTGTTTTCCTAAGATATTCAAGCAGTTGGTAGTCAATTTACTAACCTATATGCATTTTTTAAATATACTTTTCACAGAACATTGACATCTTTAACTTGTTATTTTTTTTTTCTTGTAATAGAAGACATTTATTTGGATTGGTTTGTTTTCCAAAAATATTTTCATAATTTTAACAGTATTTTTTGTAATTATATTTTGTTTGAAGATTCTGGCTGTTTAATTTGGTGGAGTATATATTTAAGTTTATTGGAAATTATTTATCTTACTTCAATTTTACCTTTCAGTTTTTAGAACTGTGCTTTTAATTGATACTGTGTAGACAGTATTCCAACATGCTGTTAAATTTATTTATCAGGGTGAAAGAAAGCACTGTCATCTTGTCCGAGATGGGTCAGATTTACCCAGAGAAGAATCTTGCTTCATATTTACTTGTCATCGATGACAATTATCTTTTTCTTGTAAATATTGATCAAACTTAAAAGTTTAGATAAATGTTTTTGGTGTTCCATGCCATTAATTTCGACCACAATTTCATCTGTAAAAAAAATTCTGCAAACAAGAATGATTGCTGATTGTTTTGATAAATAAAAAGATTTATTGACTATGTAACATTGTTTTGTATCAATCTTCACCTAAAATGTGACAGCAGTTCATGGCCTCTTTTGATCAGCTGGATCGCTGTGTAGTAAAAATATGCTAAAGTATATTTATCAAAATTTAAAATAGATATTTATAAATTTTTTATATTGAAATTAGCATCTTTACTTTAATGATTTCATCAGTCTTCTTTACAATAGTTACTTTGATTAGTGGCTTTACCCTATATATTTTAGCCTTCCAAAAGTTGTAGGAACAAAGAAAATAATTGCCAACAAACTGTGATAAACCTTTAGGGTTGCTGTTTGGGGTTTGGGGGTGAACCAAATTGTACCTGTAATTTTGTTTCAGGTGCTGGTCAATTTAACAAGTATATTTACTGTGTGGAGAGATCAAAATCTTTGTAATCTTATTATCAGTTGATCCTCAGTATGCGATCTTTGATGTGAAATTTGTTGCTTTGAAATGAGAAGATATGTACATGGAAAAAGCAGTTTAAAATGTTGGTTAAGTCAAAGTTCATATGTCAGAACTGTGCATAAGACTAAACTTTCAGTTTAATTTGTAGATTGAGCAAGAGACTAATGAGGCCAAATGCCATCATGTTGAATGCCTTCATGCCAAATACCTTCATATAGGATTCCCTCATGCCAAATGCTTTCAAGTAGAATGCCTTCATACTAAAAGTATTAGAAAGTGTTGCTTCCTTCATTTAGATTCCTCTGTATTATTATTCCATTTTAAGAGTAGCTGTAAAATTTACTGAATTTGACATGCACACTAAATAATTAGCCAATCAATGCATGTGTTGTAATGAACTATTGATAAGGTATCACATGGTGTTAATAAGATGTATGATTATTGTTATGGTTACAAATTTCTACTTGATGCTGACATCAGAATAGTTGGATAACATTCAGCAGAGATAACATTAACCATGTTTTGATAAACATATCTGCATTCTTTCTTTCTAAAGCCCCAAGTGTCAGATTGGTCTAAAGCACTCACTGTTCCAGATCACTGCAATCTCACCTGTCTGTGTGGGATTGAGTATCAGATCAGCTAATGTGGGTACATGAGAAAGCCTGCCAATAGCTTCTAATGGGTCAGTGTTTCTTCCCAGAGTTTTAGTGTTCTTCCTCCACCATTTGTGCTGGCCACCATGTATATCCTATTTTGTGCTGAAAAATGGCTTTAAACCCTACAACAAAAACAGCAGCCACTCTCTCTCTCTCTCTCTCTCTCTCTCTCTCTCTCTCTCTCTCTCTTGTAAAGGAAGATAGAGCTTTAATTTATAAATACATTAAGACTAATGTCATTTGAATAAATAGGTAAGTATATTGACTTGTCTGAATATAGAAAATATAACAGGCATATGTATATTGGTAAATGTTTACACAAATTCAATAGTGTTTGAAACCACTTTCTTTTCTTGAAATGATTGAGAATATCTATGAAGATAATGGGTATACATTGTATTAGGCAGATTAGGATATGTGACTTTTAATGGATTGATGACTTTAAACTGAAAAGTTGTGATGTGGCTTGCATTGGATGGATTAAGATGATTTTCCACATATAGTTAAATGACCCTTGGAATTAAAGTTTATCCATGCCAGTTTTATCGATTTGTTCTTCCCTTGTAGGGAATTTTATATATTATCTAAGGTAAAATAATATAAATTTCAAAAATTCTTACCAGAACTGACACAGATTTTGTTTTATCTTATCAGTCATTGTTAAGTTTTAATAAAGAATTGCAGATGATGTAAAGAATAAAAATATTTACAATTTCAGAGATATCTCTATGTGATCTGCATATAAACCTATTGTTGATGATTGTAAAATGGTTTTGGTTTGATGGTTTATGGAACAGCAAAGTAGGTTATTTAGTGCAGAGGCAATTGGAATAAAGTGTGTTGCCCAAGGATGCAAAATGGTAGCTCACCTTGGCAAGTCCAATGATAGAATTATTTAATGTTCACTCATTCGATCATGAGACTAGTGCAGCTCTTGAGTCTCTTATTGGTAGTGTGCATCATTGTTGTTTTTGTTTTGAAACTGCAGGGCTCTGTTTCAAATCAAATTATCTTTCATTTTTCATGCAAACTGTAACAGCACTTACTTGGTGCATATAAAAATTTGGAATAAGAATAAAATTAGTGACTCCAATTCTTCTTAAATTTGGCATCCAGAAACTGGGTAACAGAGTCTTGGGGCAAAGATGGTAATATCAGTCAAGATTCTGACTCATTAGTGCATTCAGGGCAACCAGAAAATAAAGAAGACACAATGTTGACATTAATGTTTGTACTAGTTAGTGAAATCAAAGTAGTAAGGATGAACAGCAATGGCCAGCAGGTCATGGTACAGTCAGTTTTGTCCAGAAATTAAAATACATAGGTCAGAGAAGCTACAAAGCAACATTAGGCATTTCAGTTTAAACAGTGTGAAGAAAGAGAAACTGAATATTTCTTTAAAATATCACATGCTTGCTGGTTGTGAAAGCCTGGTTGTCAAAGGTACAAGGAGACAAGCAAATTTTAGAAAAGAAACTTAATATCTCATTTCAGATCCAAACTTCACCTAAAGTGTCAAAACAAGTTCTTGATGTATATGACAGTTTTCTATCCTTTGTTGTTTTTTAAACTTATTTTCCTAGCATAATTTACCATTAGGTTTTCTTCGAAGTTCACTTCTTATTAATATACAGTAAACATAGGCAATTAAACATAGGCAAGGATATATACTGGTCTTTGTACACATCTTAGTTACCTTTATACAGGTTCACCTTTTAGACATTGTTTTCAAACAAATACAATGCAGTAAATAGCATTATCATGACTGTTGTTGTTGTTTTTGTTGTTATTAATATTATTATTATTTTTAATGGCTTTAATATAGTGTACTATAACAAAATTGTGGAATATAGTTATTTGTTATTGTGTGCTAAAGTTATGTTCCAATCAAGAACCTGCTCACTTTAATCCATCCAATAAATAGATTAATCACAGATGCTTTATTTTGTTTAAAAACATATTGTACGCCAGAATAAAAAACTATTTTGCTACTAATTGACAGCTTAAATATGCTTGTCAAACAGAACTAATTCATTATATGGCCCACATGCACTTGTTGCTCAGCTCATTACTATCAGAAGAATCTGCTTATGTGAGAGGCTTTTGATGAATAGGTAATGAAATAAAGCTTTTTGTGGCTAATGTTAACATATGAACCAAAACTGCCTATCATTGCAGACAAGGTTTGTAAATAATGAATGACCCCTCCTGACCTTGATGAAATGTGATGAATTCATATTTCTCCTCAATGATTAACTTATTTTTCACTTGATTTAATAAACATTAGGATTTCAAACATTTACCTGTAACAGTGTCACAAAATGTGACTCTCATGTCTGCTTACTTTACCCAACATCTAATGAATTTATTCAGCCCTCATTTTTGCAAATGGTAGAAATTGCCTCACTATTGAATCTGACACTTTTACATTACATTGAGAGCATAACAGGAGTACAGTATGTACAAGTGAGATAAAACATGTTTGCAGATCAATTCTTGTGCTGTTTATCTATGTAAAGAATGATTTCCTCATTAAACTCTGGTTTAATTTTGCATGTATAGAGCAGTCATTGTTGATACACTCCAGTAACAGCTCAAAGCAGAGAAAAACAAATAATTGGTCAGAAAATACTCAACCACTGACCATGGAAGGCATGTGACCATTGTATGCATGACATTTATATAGAAAATTTGTCATTCAGAAATTAGAATGACCATTTTGACTAGGTGACAGCTATGTAACAGTGATTATTGGGAGAGATTTGAACATTAGTAGACACAATCTTGTTGAATCTTAGGACAAGTAGAGTTATTTGATGGTATTAATGGTTGCTACACTGCATTCATCTTAAGGAAAGGGAGTAGAAATGTTTATTCTCACTCTGATTCACCTGCCTACTAAACAACCTATTTCATGATCAACTGTCATTGAATTTAGCTATTAAGCAACTGTAATTCAAATGTGTGATCTTGAACACATGTTGAACTCTCTTTTATTAGAAAGTACAGTAAGATAATAGTAAAAAATGTACCTTTCAGGGCTACTATTTAAGAAGTTAGCTCAGTGAGAAGAAAATAGTACTTAATTTAAAACAATTTTAAAAACTAAATTTATTTATACCAGAGAAATGAATAAATCTTATATTTTTGTACAATTATCAGTTCTGATAAAGTTTAGAAACAGAAGCTGGAGGTAAGGGGCATGATAATGAAAATTGTGATAAATTGAAAATTAATGCATGTATTATATGCTTCATGGAAATACATTCCTCACAGTTCATAGGCTTTCAGATTATATGGATGCCATATACTGTTTTTACCCTGAAGTCAAATGGGCTTAGTTTATCATCTTTGCAATTTAGTACATAAAAACTTCTGCTGGTTCCTACTGTTGTTCCCTGTAAGCGAATGAAATCACACTAATAACATGATTAAAGGTAGCAGACAAAATGTGTCAGCTTCAACGTGTTGCATTATGATGCCACTGTTATATTATTACATCTGCCATTAAATAAGTTATGATTTAATTTACCTTGTTTTCCATCACTGAATGAAGAGTCAATTGTTGTTTTTTTTTCTCTGACATATAATATTGACATTTTGGCAACAATGAAAAATAAGTGAAAATTACAATAAGTGCAATCCAAATTAAGTGTCATAAAATTGTGAAAGGTTCAGATTCTATTGAGTGGCATTTTACCACCAAGTTGACAGCCATGTTTCAGTAACAGTGTGTGTGTTGTTTGACTTCTGAAGAATGCTAGAATTTATCCAGGTAATGTTTAAGGTACACCAGAGGCCATACAGCAAGTTTATAATGTTTTGAACAATTCCAAAGCAGTGGATTCTGTTACTTTCCTCAATATCTCAATACACTTTGTTAAGAAAAATATTAACTAGCCTAAAAATTTATTTGTTGAACTGATTTTTATAGTAGTGGAATAGTGGAAGAAATAAGCAAGATCCTTTGAATATCTAAAGTTGCATGGATGATCTTGAGAAATTTACTGACATAAGAAATAGATTTTTTTTTGAATGTTTCTCATTTTTATAACAATAAAGAATAAATAGTTTTATTGGTGTTGTATTTTTGCAGGCAATTGAGTATTCTAAAAATGTACCAAAGCCAGCAGTCAAGCCAAGACCCAACCAGTACAATTCCTATGAAGTAGCAGCCCAGTTAGCAGCACCGTCTGGAAAGACAAAGACAAAAGTTTCTTCAAAAGCACCATCAGCGAAGACTTTAGATGTTATTGACCTTAATACACTACAGCAGAGGCATGAAATGGAAAAACAGAGTGTTAGCAAGATTCGACAGAATATGGAGAGCGTACTGACTCAAAAAGCTTAAGGCATTGTATATTGGAAAAATGCTTGATGGAATATACAAGAAATGCTGTCTCACAATGTGTGTTGTTGCACATACCATTCTAAGAAAGTGCTTACTAGAGATAAAGTCTTGAAAGCACTGTCTTGTGGTAATCAGAAATTTATATTAAGAATCTTGAAATTTTCCACAAGAAACATTATCCAATTTATTTCAACCAAGGTTTTCTGTGATACAATTACATTTTGTGAATAAGATGTAAAATTTGCTTAAAGATCATCGTTTGTGTGATGTTTTATATTTTATTTGTTAGTGAAAAAAGCTAATTGTATGTTGCGGGATAAATGTTTTTTCTTTTGCCAAGGATGTTTATACAATTAGTAATAGTATTTCAGTATTGGTTTTATTGTTGTTATGTTGCCATAGATCTACAAATTTAAAATTATACAAATTATATATATATATATATATATATATATATATATATATATATATATATATATATATATATATATATATACTGTTATCACAATAGATACTTTTTGTTTTGTTTTAAACTAACCACATAAATGCTGAAGCATTCTTATTTCTTTTGTCCTCTTTATTTCAATCCTTTATAGCATCTTTGTATGTATTTAGTTTCAGGGAAAGGTTTGTTTCATGCAAATGATATACCAATATTTTTTTCATTTATTTTATAGTATTTTCAAAACCTTTTACCATGGACAATCATTGTTTGAATGGCACTCAGTGGTAGTCAAAGATTTGAAAACACTGAATGTTTGTAGGGTTGAATTGATATTAAATTATGTAAGAACATAGCTCGAGACAGACAATGCTGTTTATGGCACTTTATACTATTTAAAACGCAGTGCTTTAATTTTATTCTGAACTTTGTTTTTTAATATGTTACTAGAAGATTTAAAAATAAATGTTTGAAATATTGATGGAAGGTGATTTGGTAGTTTTTTTAAAAAAATTAAAAAAAGAACAAAATCAAAGGGAGATAATTACAATGTCTGCCCATTTGTATAAATTTAAGTTAATCTTGGGATGCATAAACTTAATTTGATAGGTTAGTGAACATATACTTTACTACTAATTTTATTAAGGTCATCCAGTTTGTTACTGTTAGTAGTAATACAAACTGTTCTTGGTAAAAGTATATGAATATCATGCCATAGGCTTGAAGGGGACTGCAGATCCCCATTAGCCAAAAAAACCCTTAGTTTAGTTCAAAAGATTTTATTTGATAATCACATCTGTGGGTTATGTATCTTTTATTCTTCTCTACATAATGTGTGAAACTTAATATCTCTTTTCACTTTATAGTGTCCCAGGCTATATTTCCTACTTTAAATGAAAATATTGTAAAAGTGTGTCCCCAGATTGCTTTCAGTGTATATTTTTACCCAGGGGTCCTGGGTGGTTGAGCAGGCTAAGGCAAGCACCTACAGATCACTCACATATATATGTCACTAATGTCTGGGTTAGTTAAGGTCTCCTTTTGACCAGCATGGGTATGAGAGAAAGCTCACAAGTAGCTTCCTGTTGTTCATTGGTTCTTCCTGGGTTCTTCCTGCACCAGATACACTTGCCTCCATGTAATGCATAACATGTCCTGAGAAACAGAATTAAACCAATAAAACAAATCATCAAATGAAAAAATGAGATATTTTTACTTAAATGGAAGTAATTAGAAGTGGCAATGTGAAACAAACTAATACGTCAAAACTGGTCTCTTTATGTAGTAAATGTGCAGTCCACAGGCTTAGGATTGCAAAATAGGAGGCCAGATGTCTCATCCTACATGTCATAAGAGTCAAACCCTTTTTGCCCTTGAATGTGACAAGTGATGATGTTCCAGCAGAGAAGTTCTTGGACTTTTTAAAGAGTGTAGTTTACATCAAAAACTTCATTTTAAGTTAATGATTTTACTCTTTTTGGCTTTATCTTTGCTTTTTGTTGGAGGTGGGGAACACCTAAAGTTACTTGATACTGTATATTCAGTAATATCTTGCTTGCTGTTAAACCGTGTAGATACATACCATATATTATGCATTAAAGAGAAATAAATTTCTCAGGATAGAATGTCACCCGGTGTATATATCAAACAATGAAACTGTACCTGTAGATCTATCACGCTGTTAATTGAAATTTTCCTTAGTTTCCACAAGTTTATCATTTGACAGGTGTAAGTTTCAGCAAAATCAGCTGCTAATATTTTGCAATAGATTTATTACATTTCTTCTAAATTTTCACTTTTAACTGCTGAGCCCAGCTTTATTCCATAAATTATTGTACAATCTTTCGATGTCAGAATAATTTCATGTACTTAAACACAGATTTAAATGGCATTTTATCCTTGCCTTTTTCTTGAATATTTTCAGTAGATCATATGAAACTGCCAGAATGTAATTTACGCTTTGTATATATGTGAAATATTTTGTGGCTCCTTATAATTTTCAGTGTGGTTGATTCTTATTGTAAATTATATATCTAATTTTTCCAGTGAAGTATTATTTAGTCATGTGGAAGAATTGTAATATATTCATAGATTGCATCCACTGTTGGCTCTAGGCATTATAATTGTAATTCTAATTTTCATTGTTGTTTGAATTGTACTCAGGAATTGTGGTTTATTCTGTTTATAGTTTACAAAAGTTATTCTAACATGAATATAAGGTTCTATTATATACCTATTTAATCTTACATGCTTGACTTGGCAATAATACAGCAGATCAGTTTGCATTCCATATCTCATTGCTAGATTCAAGCTACTTAGACGTCATTATTTACATATGCCCATAAATATTTTTAGGTGGAGTGAATCAGACTGCTGTAAATCCCAATTCTTTTTTATTTTACTTATATACAGTAAAGCTAAACATACTTTAAAATTGTACAAGCTTTATCAAACTTATTCTTCCTGTATCATCAGTGCTATTGATTTTTCTTAAAAAGTGTGAAATTACAATCTACATTCAATTCACATTTAGACTAAAATGTCCCTTGCTAAAAAGAAAAGTAGATGCTTTTTTAATTGACTTAGTTTTTAGCAGCAATTTCAAGTCAGTATTAGCTATGACATGTATTGGAAATGGAAACTAGATGCTATTCCTATAGACAAACAGAGGCATTGAAGCCAGGACAGGGTATCAAACTCATGCTTTTCTATTACAAGTCTGAAACTTTATCAACAAAGCTACCATATCTCCCAATAATTTGAAAGTACATTACATCTTATGGGTGTCAAATTTTTATTTAACAAATATTGAAAGTATTTAATTGCATAAAGGTAATAGTAAATCAAAATTTGTAACAATCAGCATAAATTGAATGACCAGATAATCTATATATACGAGATGAAAACAAATGCAAGTCATTTGGGTATTATTGGGTCATTCTTAAGTTTAGGTAGAAAACCCATGTATAGTGATGGACAGTTTAAAACTATTCCAGTGTCATTGCTGGAGAATGGATCTTGTTCATAACTTCCATCATAAGTTCACAACTTTTAAAATTGAAGTCAAATAATCCTTTGAATTTCTGGAATATTTCTAAAAACTAAAAATTGGGGCAGTAATAATTATTCCATTTATGAAATATTTCCATTGTAATGAAAATTTGTAATATGATACATGTAGGTGTAATGAAAATTTGTAATATGATACATGTAGGTATTCTTACAATTTTTTTTAAATTATTAGACTGATCAAATTTAGAAATAAAAAGATTTTAATTCACAAAGTATAAAGTGCAGGAAAATTATAAATGGAGTAAATATAGGATTTTATGCTGCCTATTTTTCAGTATTAAATGATGTTATTCATAGTGAAATCGTTAGCTTGATTGTGTTTTAGTGTGAGTGTACATTTGTACTATTTCATATTACATGTTTATGAAAATATAATTTTGTGATATGCTTTTCAAACCATGACAGAAATTATTAATGTTGGTTTTAGGTTTTTCTGTGTTGTGATGAAAATTCTGGTACCAAATGATCACTTAATATAAGGTATTGAGTAATTAGGGAACGATCAGCATTATGCTTCCCTTTATTATGATGAAATAGGTGGATCCAATTGATTACTTATGAAAAGTAAGTTATGGAGGAATTAGGGACCAGTTGGTATTAGGTTTTAGTGCATTATGCTGAAAAAGTTGGTAGCAAAATGATCACATAACAAAAAAGGTATGGAGGAACTAGGGACTGATAACATGGCTTTTATTTACACTGTTTGAGACTGTGATAATGTATATAATACTATGTAAATATGTAGTTGTATAACATATTATAACACATTATTGTATAACATATTATAACATTATTGTATATATATATATATATATATATATATATATATATATATATATATATTATTTTTTTGCCTAACAAAAGGAAATAGTTACTTTTTTTAAAAAAGTGTTGTATGAGGTATATTGTACAATGCTTTCATCCTTTCCCTGTGTTGTTTTCAGCTGTAGGCCATGAAATCAGCTTTTGTCAAATTTTCTTCAGTTATAAATCATAAACTTGCTTTCTACTTTTTCCTCTGTTGTCTTCAACTGTATGGCATGGACTCAACTTTTGCAGTTTTCTTAAGAATTCTCAATCATAAAATTTCTTCCAGCACTTTAGCATTTTGGAATGAAATATCACTTGAACTTGTGAAATATAGTTTTGCATATTGTTCAGAAGACTGGAGTATTTTATGAATTTTGTATAGGACTCCACAGACTTACTTGGCATAACATGATTTTCACTTTTTTGGCTAGAACAATAGCATCATCAGATTTGTCATTCACATTTGTGTTAGAGTTTTTTGTCAGGATATATCATAGCAATAGGTGCAAATAAGACACTGTACTGCACAAGCATTATACTTTGTGTTAATCATGCAGAAATCATTTGATTTTTATGAGTTTTGCTACTTGTGGTGTTAAAATAATCCCATGCATCTTAAATGTAAACTTTCATGTAAAAGAAAAGTTTGGAAAGTCATGTGGTCTCTATTATTTATCATTTGTGCATATTTTCTTTCATATAGTTTTAGCCTTTATACTTGTATAGTTTTGTTTTTTTTATATGTTTTACTTTAGTATCAGCTGAAAATGTATTTATTTTGGTGTATTGTTTCAGGAAGCATGCCTAATTGAGGGGTTTGATAGCTAGTTGTACCATTTGTACAAAGAATTCTTAGAAATGTTATAGTTTTGTGCTTTTGGCATTGAACATTACACTTTTCTTTTTATATCCATCTTGACAGGAAATGTTACACTGAAGCTTAATCCATCCATCCTTCTATCTGTTGACCTTTGCTCATTCAACTAATAGCATTTTGAGCCTTTAGGAGACTTTGATTAATATTTTCCAGAGATAGAGCATGAATAACATTGTTTTAGCAAACCTTTAGGAGACTTTGATTAACATTTTCCAGATATTCATCATGAATACACATTCCGTTTGACCAGATCAGGTCTTAAGTTCTAAAAGGTCAAGGTTATGATGAGGGAAATGTAATTATAACCTGGTTCTATTTCAAGATGTAACTTCCAAGCTGCTAAATATTTGGTGGACATTGTGATGAGAGGGTGTCTCACAGACCATGTATAGGCTCCTTTAGGAATGATCAAGGTCATTAAAAAGATTAACTTTTTAACTTCTGCATATATTTTGACATGTCATATGTATAAAAATCACAGTGTGAGTTATGTACAACAACTATTAATATAAAATTTTGTACTCTTTTTTGAACAAATTAAACTGAATTGAATCCACTTTGCGTATCCATAAAATTAGTTACATTTTAGCTCATAGTTCTTCATTCCAATATCTGTTTACCGTTCTATTTTCTTAACTTTTTTATGCCGCATTATAAGAACAAAAAGTCATTTTGAATGTGAATTTAATTTCATATTTTTATTGGAACAAATTCTGGTAGCATAAGTTACTGGACACAGATTAAAAATATAATCTTTTGTTAGCATTGTTTAGTGCGATAATTATGCACGGTAAGAAATTATAACAAATTAAGGGTTCATATGTCTGGCCATATTTTTCTTATTTTTATCATACACATGATTTTGCTTCATGTTTTGCCCATGGTCCTGCAACTTAATAAACCATTGAACAAAACTTGTATAAGTCTTTTCTGTATATGTAATAAACAAGTCATGTGCCAGAGTCCACTGACAGTGGAAACCACTCATCTAGGATATTGACTTCTACCCAGTGGGATATTTTTTCTTTTCTTATGCAAACGCAGATAAGAAATTTTATGGTGATGTATCAGAGAAAAACATTGGGACTTTGAAGGAATGCTGTTTGTTTAAAAAATGTCAACTTGATATTTAAAGTTTTAATTGTACCTTTTATCTTACATACTTTATCAGAGTTTGAAATTTTTTCATTTTATCTCTATATTATAATACTATATGTTTATATTTACTTGAGTAAGTTTTTCATTTCAACTTAAAAAATTCATTGTTAAACTTTTTGAACATGCTTCGAATTGGTGGCATATAACAAATAATATGCTTATATGTCATGAAACATACATACATACATACATACATACATACATACATACATACATACATACATACATACATACATACATACATACATACATACATACATACATACATACATACACACACACACACACACACACACACACACACACACACACACATACATACATACATACATACATACATACATACATACATACTGATTAATTATTCAAATTCAGGCAGCATTATCATTCATTGCATCTTTGGTTTTATCTTGCATAGCAATATTTTGCTTCAAGAAGTTTGACCATTGTGTCTTACTTATTATGAATGAGATAAACAATTAAGGTCATTCCTATCTGATTGAGCAGTACTGAAACACCATACTTACTTGAACACATTAAAATAAATAATGTCCTAATTACAGACCTGAGGGAAAAGAATTGTACATCAACTCAAGATGGTAGCTGAGCTCAGGCTGGTTGCAACAGTCAATTTCAGAGAAAGTTATGTTATTGCTATTACCTCTGCACAGTTGCCCTTCATGTGCTGATGTACCATACACTTTTACACTGTAAATATCAATTAACAATCCATCAGAGCTAATGAGTATATTAACTGAATGATCAAATGAGTATTGGTAGTTTGAAAATGCCTCTCGGTATTACACTGAATAGCAGAATTACCCTGGCAAAATTTGTAGTATTATTTATTTTGAACATTAAATGAAGCATTTCTTAGTGAAAATATCATGTGTAAGTATGTAGATGTTTTGACAGCAGCAATGAATAAATGCAGTCACCAGTGACATTAATGGTTTGTACTATAATTTCAGACTGAGTAGCTCAGTAACTGCCTTTCTTTAAATGTAGATTGAAAACTTATCGAAAACTTCACTGAATAGCTTGTGAGTTTGAAACATTAAAGAGATGGCATGGTGCTGATGGCTTTCACTAAAGCAATGAGAGATGATGACCTTTGAGTGAAGATATCTGCACATAAAAATGAGTGTTGCTAATAAATAACCATCAGATATGACATTACTGTTTGTTTGATGTGACTTAAATGAGCAGAGACAGGATGCCCTGCAAGAGCATTGGGCTCATAATGTGGTTTATTTTTGTGGAAGGATTAACAAAAAACAAAACAAAACCAATGAACAAGAGTAGTATATGTGGAATCAATAGCCTCAATGGGACTTTAGTGTTAAATTTGCACATTTGTACCATAGCCTCAAGATTTATAGCCTCACATAAACTTCAATGTTAACTTTGGTCATTTGTATCATATTCACAAGATTTATAGATTTATTATGAGGTCTATGGGAATTTAACATGGGGGACATCACAGTACTGGCAACAATAGAGACAAATACAATAGAGATATAGAGAGTTGGTTATTATGACATATTGGCTTTGGTCTTGAGTTTTGATCCACTTGAGTTCTTCATTTATTGCCCAGAATTCAGCCTCTCCCATGCCTGTAAAGAGTTTAGACTGACCATCAGTTTGAAGAAGGTGAATGTCATGGTGCAGGATGCAGACTTCCCTTCAACCATCAGCATTAAAGTTGTTGAGAACTAAACATACCTTGAATGCACCATCTCCAGCTTGCTTTTCATTGATGCTGATGTGAACAGCAGGATTGCTAAGGCAGCAACAGTTATGGCAAGACTGAACCAGAGGGTCTGGTAGAATCTCAACCTTACTGAGATGACCAAACTGTGCATCTACTAGGCATGCGTGTTCAGCACACTCTACGGCAGTGAGGCATGGACCACCTACACGAGCCACGAAAGAAGACTCAATAGCTTTCATTTGAGTTGCCTGAGTCGCGTTCTGCGCATCCAGTGGCAGGAAAAATTACCCAAAATTGAGGTTCTGGAAACGCGCCAGCATGTTCACCACCCTCAGAGAGAGAGACACCTTCGCTGGCTCGACCATGTCAGGAGAATGGATACAGGCCGCATTCCCAAGGACCTGTTATACAGAGTGCTAGCAGAAGGCACACGACCGACTGGACGGCCACGTCTGCGATACAAAGACATCTGCAAGAAGGACATGAAAACGGCCAACATCAGCGTCAACAACTGGTAGAACTGTTCTAACGACCGCAACGAGTGGCGATTTTCTGTCAGAAAAGGCAGTCAGAAAGCCGAGGAAAGGATAAAAGCGAACATTGCTACAAAAATAGCCAGGAGGAAGGCGAGACAACAACTGCCTCAACAAGCATCAACCTTCACCTGCAGCAAGTGCAACAGAGACTGTCACTCAAGTGTCGGACTCTTCAGCCCATCGCGAAGGTGCAGATAACATACCCAAACCGACCTGAAGCTACACCATCGTCTCTTGTAGACGAACGGATGCCGACGATATATATATATATATATATATATATATATATATATATATATATATATATATATATATATATATATATATATATATATATATATATATATTGCAGATGCTTAGTGATTTGTGTTGTACTTGGATGGTGATTGCTTGGTGTTATATTGGGCTCCCATTTAAGTCAATGTGTTGACTTTTGTTGCTTCTGCAATTTAATTGTGGATATAGATAATTAGTCGTCCTCTTTTTTTCCTATTGCTCCTGTATTTTAGAAAATTCGTGGCATGGCCATTTTTTTCTTGGCATTATTTTGCTTGTTTAGATTTGTTTCCTGTAGGCAGAGGATGTCCGGTTTATTGGCGGCATTATGAATGGTTGATATTAATTCTCCCTGGTTTTTGGCTAATCCATTGCACTTCTATTGCCATATGATAAGTGCTTTAACCTAAGGATCCATTGGTCGACGATGCAGTTTATATAGCTAGTAATTTGTTGGGCTTCTTTTCTGTAAGGTCATTTGTCATTGGGGAGAATTTTTTCTAGTATCCGCAATAGTAGTAGGAGAAAGTCTTCGATTTTAACTTATGTTGTGTTATATGCTTTGTACCCTCTCGAAGTTCAGTAACTTATTTGGATATTATAATGGGATCGAGGTTGTCGTCGGTTGTAGTGTTTGCTTCGTTTCCAGTGCTATTATTAACGTTATTGTTTTACATATAGTGTGCTGAGCGTTGACATTAAACACTGAAACACCGTTGTCTTATTGTTTCCCCAGTTTGATACTGAGTAGGATTTTGTTGTAGTTGACTGAGTTTATGTTTATTATCTGGTTTTTGGTTTCTTTTCTCTTGGTTTGGGTGTTTCGGGGCCGATGATACGTTGCATCGGGCTCTTCGAATGTAGTTGTTGGTGTACATGGGGTATTTGTTGGATTAGTCCGTTTGTTTACGTTGGATTGTTGGTATGTTAATTGTGTTTCTTCCATGAGTTGGATAGCTTTGGTTTCCATTAGTGTGTATGGGCATTTCTGTGAGTGAAGTGAGTATTTTCCTCTGCTGTTGGCTCATTTGTGTGCTTTCGCTGCACATTTGCCTCTATGTTTATCGCATTTATGGCATCTGGCATGGTAACGGCAGCGTGAAGCCAAATGACTCCAGTTCTGGCAATTGCTGAAAAAGCGGGGTTTGTGATGCATTTTTCTAGGTAGACGGGTTTACCATGTGGACCAAGCTTAATAAATTTTGGCGTGGTCGGAGTCCGCGAATTCTAAGAGTGCTATTGATGTTTCCTTCCCCTGAATGTTCCTGAACTTTGTGATTCTTCGGAATCGGGTTCTATTTCGGTTGTGGTGTTTTATATATTTAATTGGTTAATTTTATAATGGCCTGTAACCTTGAGTTTCATTAATTTTTTCTTCACAGTTACCTGTTGGTGTTTCTCATCGCATTAGGTGAGTAGTCTCATGGGCGTAGCGACATGTTGCATTTGGAGCTTGATGTCTCTTTACTCAGATGGGTATGCTCGCTATGTCAGTGAGTTCTAAATACATGGCATGTTGTATTGCACCAAATGATGATGTAATCAGTTTCTCGGCGGACAATTCGAAATTCACCACTGTAATGTTACAAGAGCATATTAGATAGGCTTTTGCTGTTGATTTAGGGGAATCTTTGATCATTGCTGCTGATATATATTGTCAATTTGGGTTAATGATAAAGATTGTTTGGTGGTTGAGACCTTTCCTTAAATTGGTTTTTCTTAGAGCTTGTGGTCATATTTGTCATCAAGTTTGTGAAGTTGGAGCCTTTGGTAACATTGGTTATTGCATCAATGTTGGTGTTGTTGTTTTGTTGTCCTTTACCTGTCCGAGTCTCTTTACGTGATATCTGCTGTGCACTGCTAAGCAAGATAATTTGTTTGGATAATTTGTCTGCCTTTGACCATTTTTATCCTTTTCCTCATATTTTCTACCCAATGTTGTTGGTCATTAGCATAATTTTTAATTGTTTTCTGTATCATCTGTCTCAGTTCTTGGATAGCATTTTATATTTTATGCCATTTTCCTTGTTGTTACGTGCTCCGATGGGCCTGCCTGCTGACTATTGTATATTTAGGGAAGGCAGTAGTTGTTTGTTGGTGTAGAGTATTATGTGTCTTAGAAGTAGTAGTCGTTGTTGTAGGTAATGTTGCTACCTCTTTTGCGGCGGCTGTTACTGCTTTGTTGTCAATCTTTTATCCAGGTGAAATCGGTTTATCTGGCGTATCTTGATGAAATGCCGTGTATTGTATGTTCATGTGTTGTTCTTGGCGTAAATGTTGTCATGTGTGATATGTTTTTATTGTTACACTGGTATTGGTCGGCACATGACTTGGGTCAATTTCAGTATTTTGCTGGCGGTTGGTCATTGTTGTTATTGCTACTTTGCTGTTTAGCCTTTGGCTGTTCACTGTTGTTGGTGCACCATGGGCCTCCTGATGATGTTGCTCTGCATTGTTTGTTGGGTTATTGGTTGCTGTTGTTAGTATTGTTGTAGTTACTGTTCTTGTGCAGTAACTAGATGGCTCATGTTGTTGAGGTACATTGTGTGTTGAGTATTTAAGTATTGATGCTGATATTGTTGCAGTTGCTGTTTGGTTGTCAATTAGTTCATTGGATGGTGAGACACCATTTGGATATCTTGATTGTGTATTGTTTTCTTCTTTGCATTATCTTTGTCTATGGTTGTTCTCATTGGCCTATTGTTGTCAGTCTCCTCTATTGTTGGTATTGGCTTTGTCTCGGCAATTTCCTGTATGAATTTAATGGGGAGAATTTCTCCAGGCACAAGCTCGAGCTGTATGACGTCCTTTGATGTCGGGGAGTTTCAATATAGTACTACTATAGTGTCCTTTGGGGTTTCCTCTTTTGTTGAAGTGCAAGTCCCATCTTTTGTTATCTTTCTGATGGTTGGCTTTTTCTATTCCTGGTTTGAGTATTTTTTGTTTGGTTGTTTTCTGTCTAGCTTTGTTCGCTAGATTAGCTTGACAGCGACTAGATTCAATTAAAACATATACGCCTGTTCGTGATAATGTCAGACAAAATTTACAAAAACGTCAACAAGCACAGGAAGAATTTGCTGAAGAAACAAAACAGTTATTTAAACCGGTTACAAAGGCAGTCAAAGGTTTTCTTTCCGCGTTGGAGACAAATTGCTAAAGAAACTGGAAAAATATCAGAGAACTCGAAAACGAGACTCTAAGAGAACGTCCAGGTGAAATAGCTGCTGCTCAAACAATGCGTGAAATATCTGATGGTATTGACAAAGCTCGTGCTGAAATAGATGATATAAAGGATCATATAACATAACCAGAATTAAAATTAAAACAAGTAACACTCAGAACTAAAATGAATGACAAATATACCGAACGGGATATTTCCTTGATAAAAATATTGACTCGGTAAGATTACTGCCCTTGCCGTGCACAGCTCTGATCAGAGAAAAATTGATAAAACTCAAGTACCCCGATGATAATGTAAGTCGTGAAACCTGGTACAAATGGATAGTTGATTAGGCTCGAAATGATGACCCAAGATATATTGCATTTGATGATGGAATAAACAATTATCTTAAACAGCTACAACAACAACAACACCTATAACAACAACCACTCCAAACATCAGGTAAGGAAAAAGAATGACACGATTCATGTTCTGAACCCGGCGACATTGAAAGTTGTATTGGTACCAGGGGGAGTGGTCTTATTACATCATGCCCCAATAATATCCTTGCCGCTCTTAAACGATTATAAATTCTGATTGACGGAAAACAAGCTAGTAATAATTCCCCAGGAATAATCAATGAAGCAGTTAATATTTGTCAGAGTTTATTTACAGGCGGTATAATGGATATTAATGTTTATCGATCCCTCATTGATGAAATTGCCGATGATTACCACAGTGATTAGGAGTATCGGATGTGGCGTAGTTAAATAATAACTATATCAATAATAGCATCTAACACAGCTACATTAGATCGAGAGCAATAGTGTTTATAGTATTATTAATGGTTCATTCACACGGCAGATATCATCACAGCAAGGTGTCTCTGCGCCGCGACATATACTTGTTATTTTTCAAGATGCTACACGAGTAAACGTGCAGTTATGTAGTGTAATGATATTTGACAAACTTGGTGTTACTGCGAATACATGTTCATAAAGAACCAGCTCATGATATATTACTGGATTTTGTAAATAATCATGTTGCACGTGCATATAGTCGTCTGATGACATTCATGGGGTGATCAAAATGTTGATTCTGGTTTGCAAATATCTCTCCGGAAATTTACAACACTCTATCCGGTCTACTATTTCTCATTGGAACACATAAATGTGTTCAGATAATCAGTAGTTGATATACACTTTTGAAGTGTGACAAGAGGAGTAATTGCTAATTACAGAGCAATCTCTTATAATCTCAGATTAAACAATGTTCTTTGAAGGTGTTTGTGGACAAATGATAGTCACTGATGCTCCAATAGAAAACATGTAATCAAATAGATCATGATATTATAATGTCACATCAACATATCAGTATCAGTCTAATTCCTGGTCAGATTAAAAACTACAATCAGCGTCAGCAATTAAGTTCGAGAATAAAAATATCACTGAAACGAGGACAGATCTCAGGTGGTCGAAATAAATTGTCGCTGACAGAACGTCAACTCAGGCATTTCAATAACGCCAAACGATCAAAAACCGGCATACGACTTAATTTATATGCGGTTGTCATTAGCGACATTGCCTAGACCGGTAGTATAGTTCCACTTCTCGCAGCTATATAACATTGATAACAGCTGATACTCTAGCTGTTGTAAAAGCAGCTGTGTTTGGTGCTGTTGGAACTGCAGCAGGGATGGCATTAAATAAAGCAACATAACAGGGAATGAAAACTTTCAAAAAAGGGAAAAGGTCCCTCCAAGTCGGAAATAAGACATAGTCAACTTAATTTCAATTCTGATTTAAAATTAGGAAGTAAATAATAATAATGACTACGTCACAAGAATTGCTACAACAATTCATTGCTAATACATCACCACCAATAACTACGTTGATATCAAGGAACTCAACTAATTCTGAATAAGATATTATCTTCCCAACAGAAATTTCAGCAAAAGAAATAACACTAGCACAATTGCGGGTGTATCATAGCTGGCCAAATATTAGATCAAGATCTTTCGGTGGGTTATCGTAAGTATTTTCTTATAGAAAAAAAAACATGATGAAACTCCCATTTGACAAGTTGTTGTTGTTCCTTCGAGCAGTTATCAAAAGGAACAGATCAATGATGAAATCTATCGCTGATTTAAATATATGATATGAAAAGAATCTAAAATTGCTGTTACTGTTCGTGAGTCAACATTTTCAGCTGCGATGGTAATATCAACGGCTGACTACGCGTTATATATATATATATATATATATATATATATATATATATATATATATATATATATATATATATATATATATATATATATATATATATATATATCATCGATCAGAATTGAATAAGAATGGCCAGATGTAGCTCCTGTTTATCAAGGACCACTAGAACCGAAACGAGTTGATTTTACCACAGATAAAATAATATTTCTAAGGTATCCATAATATTAAAACTTTATATATGGTTTCAAGGAGGAACGAGTGTAACACCCACTATTATTGCGTCTGATAATAGAAAGCTTAATCTTTCCTATATATTTTGGTTTGAAAAAGTAAAGGAAGCATGGTCTTCAAAGATGAGATTTATAATTTTTCTAATAATATCAAATCCGAACACAAGAGAGAAAGAAATAATCTCACAATTTATTTTCCTGTATTTCATAATATTACAACGATAATATAAATCAACAATTAGTAGAAACGATACATTTAAATCAAGTTGCATCAGACCTCGAATATTCCAACCAAATGATCGTTGGATATGTACATACCATGGAATGTGCATATTAGCCACCTGATTCACGACATAAATCAAATGGTAAACAATAATTTATAGATCATTTTAAAATAACGGAAGAATAATTACTAACATTTGTAATACTTCGAATTTAACTCTGATATTTTAAGAAAATCAGTTAATAATATACCTTTTGCAAATTTTCCCAAAATCGTTAAATCATGGAGAAAAATATCACCTCTCAGATGTAACAGCGATCCATACGGTGGTGTCGGCATGTATCACCAGGTGTTGTCGCAATCATTGTCAACAATCGCAGTTCATTTTGTTTGTGATGCTAGTGATGGAAGTTGCAAGCAGATCTGCGAAATCAGACAAGCAAAACATGGATATATCTTATATTCACTTACCCCAAAAGTATCCCCTGGATTTTTAATTGTGTCAGTACCCGTTAATACTGTCTATCTGCGATGTCATAATCCATTATTATCACGGATATATTTTAGACTTACTGACAAGGCTTAACACAGAATAAAATCCTAAAATAAAAAGAAATTCTGATTCAGACTAATATAATCTGATTCTAAATAAATATAATCTGAATCTGTGTCAGAATAAAAATTATATTCCAAATCTGAATCAGACATAAATCTGATCAGGAAAAATGCAATAATGATATTTTTCAAAACTTAAAATCAGAGTAAACTTCAAAAATCGATGAGGAAAATATTCAACTAAAAATTTAAAGGAGACTAAACTCCAAATATCGATGGGGAAAATACGTGAATAAACTCTAAAAACCAACCAGGTGAATGAAACTAAAAATTACATTTACGTTGAAACAATAAAATATTAGTTTTACTGACCAACAACAACAATAAATATTATAATGAAAAATTTATTTTTGCTAATCAGCGTTCAGTTTAAACGATTTGAGGAGGTAAATGTGACTAAAAGTTATACTTGTCGTCCAGATTCCACAATTTGGTGGGGTAAATATGAGACTAAAAAATTCAAAATCAGACTGAATTATGAAATTCAACAGGGTAAATGGTATTAAAAAAAATAAAATTCTCTTGATATAAAATAAAATAAATCAGAATAAAAGTAAATGGTATAATCTGATTTTATATAAATATTCTTATCAGTATAGAGTAATTAAAATATGAATCTGAATTAAAACAAATATTATTATCTGAATCTGAGCCACTTTTATATTCCTTTTTGAGTTTCGTCAGTAACTTAGCGACTTCGTCGGTGACTTTACAATGGATAGTTTCACGATCAGACATTACTTTCTTCAGCTGCCCAAGACGTAAACTCATAATCTTTTTTGTTTCGTATTCTAAATATCTGAATCGCGCTTGCGAGTGAAACAGATTTTCAAATATCCTCTTCATCGATATAAAGTAGAAATTGTTTCATTTGTTGTTGTAGCAACATAATGAATCTATACTTGGCTGCTATATCTCCCATCATTGTTCCTGTAGCACTTGAAAATCATTTATAACTTTTCAGGGTCCAAATGTTTTGATAGTTCTATATCCTCATGATGTAATTTTTTAATCTCTGAAATAATTGTACGAATATTTATGGAATTCATTATATAGTAAATATTTGTTTAAAATTATTTTCTGAATCAGAATAAAAATAAAAAAGCCTGAATCTGTATCAGGGTAATAATAATATTTCTGAATCAAATTCAAATTGAAAAAAAAATTTGAATAAAAAATCAGAATAATATTATAAATATTATTAGAATAAACAAACATACACAGTAGCAATGATATGCGGTTATCGTTCCACGGGAGCTTGTATGGAGAAAACTTCAATTTTTTTTTCTGGCGACATTCTTTCTGAATGTCGCTGTGTAGGTACTCTACATTGAGATTGAAATCTACATCAAGCGACTGTTTTTTTTTTCTTTAAGGCTCCAGTTTTATGTACACCATCTCGAATCAAATACCTGGGTGAGTGAAAAACAACACCCACAACGTTGCTCAATGTGGTAAGGAGGTATAGACGAAATCCCTTGGTTTTGGTAGGCCCACTTATCATGAAAAGTTGGTAAGACCGCCAACTGTCGATAATGAGTCAGTCACGGATTGAGAACTCTAGACCTCGAGTAGAATTCGCCACTATAGCACTGCACGACAGACCATCCTAACAAATATATGTTTGCTGACACGTTTCGGCAAAAGTACGGCACAAAAGAAACATCAGCTTTCCTTGGATGGTGAGGTAAAATTGGATGATACAAGTCCTTGGTACGCAAGACTTTGCAGTTGATCAATCCTTCGTATTGTTGAATAATGTCCAGGTTGTTCCGTAATCAACTGTGGGTGCCCTGCGGGAAAGTAACAATATTTACACACGTAGGTTTACAAAGAAAATACGGCAATGCTTTCGTTCTTAGAGGCCAAACATCCCTCTCATTTGGATCCACAATGCTTGTGTGCTCTCGATTGTTATAGCCATAGCCACATTTCTCAAAGTAATAACTGTATCGCAGGAATGCAGTGATACTGGTATTGGCGTCGAAATGTTTTCATCGTGATGATAGAATTGAACGTATTTTCTGTTTGAGATCTTTGTCTGGAAACTACAGTTCTCCACGCACTTCTTGAGGGTGAAATTTCAAGGTGTAGCGTGGAGCAAAGATGTCTTGCAGCTTTTGCATTTCAGGAATTCCACAAGCGGTGTGACTTTGGATTACCCCTTTGTTGTAACAAGAGTTCTGCTTCTCTTCTCTTTTTTTTGTTTGCTTGGTCAGATTGTCGAAGAGTGTTCGAGGCTCTTTTCCATTCTGCCGTATATTTCTTATCTTCAGACAAGTCATCGGACTACTTCCCCTCCTTTAGATGATAAAAGTAAAGATATTGATACTATCAGTCAGAAAAGGGCACTGAGCTATAGAATGTCTGGACGGTCAAAAAAGCAAGATAAATGTCATAAGGGACAAAAGTCAAGAGAAAGGACACTGGTCTTCAGACAGCCCTAAGAAGAGAGGAACAGGAAGCAGAAGAGTTACAATTTCAAATGGATGAAGCCCGACACTTTCAGAAAGAAAATAGAAAGAAGAAAAGAAAAAAAAAAGTGAGAAAGAAGGGGAGGAAAAAAACCCCTGAAAAGTAAGTTCCACAGAGAGAGAGAGAGAGAGAGAGAGAGAGAGAGAGAGAGAGAGAGAGAGAGAGAGAGAGAGAGAGAGAGAGAGAGAGAGAGAGAGATCGAACAAAAAGACAAAGAAGTCTATGAACTTTCTAAAGTATTGTGCTGTGACATTGGATTTTAAAATTTTGTGCCAGAATATAACAGAAGGAAAACGTAATTGTCTCTTCTTTTTGATTTGTAGAATGTTAACGATGATCACTTACGCACTGACACACATATATCATGGGGTAAAAAAGGATTTTGTGTTTTAATTGATTTTAGCAAAATAAATACTATCTCTTTTCGAAACAAGTGGGTGACCCTGAAAAGGACCATTGGATTTTTTTTAAAGGAAACTAACTCAGTAATGAGACGCAATCAGTGTTTTCTGCCTTAAGCCTTTGGCACAGTCAAGGCCTACTTTTTGACCTGCTCCTGTCAATGATTTGATAGAAATCACTATGGCTGGCACCTCAGGCGTAGTAGATGTGTCGACCGGGTTGGACTGTTTGGCTCGGGTAGATTTTTTCCTCTTGGGTCGTAATAAAAAATGTCTGATACATTTATTTCAGTTTCCTTATCTATGTCAAAATGCCCAAGAGTACCGTCACCATTTGACGTCACAGTCATCTGTCTTCAGATTGGAAGACATACTCCACGAAATGACCGAATTTTGTAATGCATATTGAGATTGGTAAAATATCTCAATCCGTTTTGATCCGCTCTTCCGCTATAAATAACCGCGGCTCAATTAATTTCCTTCACCTATTCTCGTCTCAAGATGTCAAACGTAGACTCATCTAATCTTGTATCGTGGATGCTGTTCCGTATGGACTTATCCAAGTACGTCAAATCATCATGGACTTTTACCCATATCACCGAGACGAGCGTTTGGAAAAGAATGATCTATTTGGAGAGACAAGACTGGCTGAAGCTAGTCCTCATCTAAGGACCAGAAGTCTGACGAAGTGAGATGCCCTTTATGATAACGGAATGGTGTTAATATAAACACTAAATTCCCTTTTCAGGGCCACTCCATTGCCTCGAAATGATGTATCCTTTCTTGTCCTATATGTGTGTTTTTCTTTGTTTGTCTCTATTGTATTTGTATCTATTGTTGCCAGTACGTGGCGTCAACCCAAAATAAATCTAAAATATATTGAGGCTACGATAAAACAAATAAATTTAGCACAGAAATCATAAACACAATCATAATTAAATAATATACATTTGTATTACAGAATAGAAAAAAAAATGTTTTTAATACAACTTGCTGAAAATTTTTATGATAATAAGTTTACTGAAAATTATATCCTAATACCGCGATCAGTTTACAAACGTGCCTATTTTTATCAAAATTCTCTCGAAGGCGAGACACGTCTTATTTTTTATCATTCCACTTCAATTTTAGATCACAACTTATTCAACTATTACCATAATCATAGCAAATTCATTTATAATAGGTAGTAGAGGTGGGCGTGGTTTGGCAACGATTTTATTTTGAGCAAGATATTTATTTTCCAAATCATACAATTGATATAACATGATGTTATTTTACTATAAATCAGATATTAATTCCAGATACCGGCTGACGGCATTTCATTTTTAAAAGTGTAAGGCCTTACCCTTGAATAGTATATGGTTGCTCAAATATACTTCGATATACCGTGGGACAAAACGTTTTGTGGTACCCAGCTCTATTATTCAGCCTCAAATTCTCTCATTTAATAATATCGACAGTATTTATATTTTTATATTTATACATATATTTGACTGTTTGGCCTTAGTATTTTCACCGCAAGATGGATTTTGAAGGGCATTTAACTATTGTGGTTCGATCTTAAACTGAACCACCTCCACCACTGGAACCAGGATACTGAGTCCTTGCACACGCAAGCATGCCCAGTAAACGCGCCATTATGATGCAGTCACAGCTGCAATGGACAGGCCATGTATCCCGCATGCCAGATAACCGGCTTCTGAAAAGACTCATTTTATGATGAACTGGAACAATTAAAAAAAGCTCCAAATGAGGTAAAGGGGAAGTGCTACAAGGACACAGTGAAGAAGTCATTGAAGGCTATTGGCATAAGTACTGATACATGGGAGCAAATTGCTCAGGACAACGCGTGTCTCTTCTCCCTCGGAATGGCGCAACAGCTTGCGAGGCCAACAGGACAACTGCAGCAGAACAACGGAGGAAGACCAGGAATGCCCGAACCAGTAACTCCACGATATGCATTGCTACCATCCCATATCCACACTGCCTTAGAACATCCCGGGCCTTTAGCCATATGCACCCACAGTCTTACAGACTCCATCAAACATTGGAAGACAAATGTGGTCCTCGTTGTCCCGAAGGATGCAAGGCCTAAAACAGTCCGTTTTCTGTTTTTCACTGAAACGTGTATTGCTTAAACTGGAAAGGGGTTTCATCCGTGTCCCTGGATAGCACCTGAACTCATTTAGTCTCAGCAACGTATCAGATCTTTCTTTCTGATGATTTTCATCATATAGCTTTGTTACCAGATGTCTTTGTAACACCATTTTGTTCTCAACATTAATCATTTTTGTTGTGTGTATGCATCCACCAGAGAAATGAAACTCATCACATACTCAACTTAAATTTTTTTTTTTTCGATTTGTAACGATTTAATTGCAACAGTCAATACTTGTTATTTCCAAGTTAACTAAAAATATTCGCATTGCAGATACTGGTATTGTTTCAAATAAATCTTACGATGAGGCTTGGTCATTTCTTTGTGCGAAATTGCAATTTTCTTTGCATACTAGCTCAGCATATGAGTGTGTTGACACTGAGTCGACATTATTAATAAATTACGATGAACTGTTATGTTTATATTGAAACGTAGCATCTAATTGTTTCATCAAAAAGAGACGAAGCTGCGAATCAACGATGATGAAGATATACCTAAGAAATGCCATATATCTCATACATCTGTTTACTACTGTCCGAGTGGTTTAAAGCGCTGGCTTTACAGATCATTGACATGCAACCTTTTGTCCGCGTAGGTAGCCTGCCAGCTTCCCGTGGGTTCAGATATTTTGTACGGATGTCCGGGTGGCCGAGTGGTCTAAGGCGCGAGCGTTTACATATCGCAGACATGCCATTTTTATCCGCGTAGGTATAAGTCAAGGTATGTTAAGTATTCCAGTGGGTTGGTGGTTCTTCCCGGTGTTTCCTAGGATTTCCTCCATCATATATAATTGCCACCATGTATCATGTTCTGAAAAATGGTGTTTAACCCAATGAAAATCAAGGCTTATTTTATACGCCTTTTTGATGAGTGAATTAATCTTGCTGATTAGTTTCAAGGCTATTACTATCACCCTAACGTATCGGCTATGGCACATTATGTGTACAACGATGAAGAATCTATCCACCCCTGATATGAACAACTTATCTCTTCTATCTACTAAGAGATGTAGGCCGTAGTGTGTGTGTTTATTAATTAGGACATTCTACCCGAACTGTAAGCGTCTCGTGGTCATATATACATGAGAGTTCCTGCACGCCACATTTAAAAAATAAGTGCTTAATTTGTACGAAAAAATACTGATAAGGGATAAAAAAAGGGTTGCATGATTCCTTGAATTCGAGATTCAGCTTTCGTTCTTATTTTAGATTCCATAAAATTTTAATAAGCTGATAACTCTTCGACAGACGAAATTCATTTATCGGGAAAATGAAAACATTTGGATTCGTATCGACTCTCGTTTTTGCAATTTTGCCGTTCGCGTGTGGTTTCTATATAGACGGTTGCCCGCTGTACGGATGTCGACCAAGTGGTACATTTGCATATCAGCTCAATGTTCCTACCAATGCTTCAGTAGCATGGGTAAGCAACTTTTTTGTCGGACCGCTACCCAAGGGGCAGGGGTGTGTAGGTAATCTGGAAAACTTGGTATGCCAGTCCAATGGCCCCGGCCCAATGGACGTGTAAGTCTCTCTCTCTCTCTCTCTCTCTCTCTCTCTCTCTCTCTCTCTCTCTCTCTCTCTCTCTCTCTCTCTCTCTCTCTCTCTCACACACACACACACACACACACACACGCACACACACACACACAGACACACACACGTAACGGATCTAGCGTTACAGTTGGGTACTTTGCGAACTTCAAGGTTTTTTTGAAGAAAAAAACATAGTTATTAGTGAGGTTGATTATTCGTTGTTTGCTATTGTTTGTCAAAATGTAACAAGTACCTAGTTATTTACTCTCAAGTCAGGAGCAACAAATTGTTGGTCAGTAGGATTAGTTTTGAGATTTGATATATTAGTAGCAATAGTCCTCTTAGTTGCAGTAGTGTTGTTCTTGCTGTCGCTAATGTTGTTCTTATTGTTCGTGTCCAAGTATGTTATTGTTCGTTTTGTCATTCATTAGTTCTTATTGTCATTAATCCATTGCTTATCATTATTTTGAAATTAATCATTTTCAGAGGTTACGTTGCCATAGATGCGGATGGGGGTTATCAATTATGGCGTAATGGATTTCTTCGCTTTCCCACCCTTCCCGTGATGGATAGCAACGGTGACGTCTTCGGTACTGACGGAGCGTCGCTGACGTTAAACGACGCTGACGGCCATCTAGAGCCTGTTATTTATTTGAAACCAACAATGCGTCCAGTCTTTAAGTACGTCAGTATATATGGTTCTGTTTTCTACCTTCATGCACGTGTACTTTTGAATAATTATGTGTATGTACAACATATTTATGAATTTTTACATGTCATAGCATTGCAAAGTATTTTTGGACGAACGAGCATGTGAACTAAAACATATTTTGAAACAAGCTCGGAGTGTTATTTTGTTCGTATGTTCATTTTAACCTCGTCTATGTTAAGTTGTCTGTTGATCTATAAGAACATATGCAATGTAAAAACGTGTGTACTGGACGACTCAAAAGGCACAAACACATTGACCCAGTTATACCGTCACATAATGCGCCTGTATATGAGTCTATGTTGTTTGTTATCCTGGTTAGTCCAAACAAATAAAAATACATATTTTTGTGTACAAAATGCATCGATCCAGATCTACCGCAAAATATGCGAGGGCAAATCAGATCAGAGTCAATGCCGTCTTCAGTTGGATGAGTTTATATAGGAGTAACCTGGTACAAATCAATTTAACTGTCGATGATTGGAAAAATGGAATGATGTCTCTTCTTTTTTGGAGTTCCGAAACCAGGAAGGAAAAGGAATCATACTGGATACGCCGCCTTAGAACATTGAAGCCAAGCGGTCTAAACCAAGAAGACTAGAAAATGAAAACTATGCACTAGTAAAATTTAACATTTTCTAAATCTTCTTATTATCCTTCAATTTTTACTATAAGAATAACCGGTATAGAATCAAATATCCGGGATATAATCTGCGTTACATATGTACAAAAAGTAAAAATAGATGTCGCTTTGGCTTGTAGACTTAGGGAATTATACAACGTTTTCAGTTTCCGCATCTAGTCTATACAAGCTGGTTGTATTTATAGTTTTAGCACATGTGAAGACAGCCATGTAGAGGTTTACAAACACAACGTTTTTGTCTTTATTTGTTTATCGTATATATGTTTTGTATTTGCCTTTGAAAAAGACTCATTAAGAGTCGAAAGCGCTTAGGCTAGTTAGTTACTAGTTTCGTACTGTTCGTCGTCACTTTATTGCATCTATATATATATATATATATATATATATATATATATATATATATATATATATATATATATATATATATATATATAAATATATATATATTCTTCAATTCATCATATAGAACTATCTTGCTACCGAGACTATCTTGAAGACCCCCACTAAACTAACCGAAAACAACAACAACAACACACACACACATACACACAACCACACATATTTGTTTTTGTTTGTTTGTTTTTTATATTGTTTCATATTCGAAATTCTATTACCAATACAGCTTTAGGACAGTAAATGACAAATTCACTTTATTATTTTTTAAAAACTGAATAAATTACCTTATCCACATCTGATACTTATTTATTTACGATGACAGGTGTTAAATGTTGGTATCTTTCAGTATGGAGATCGCTGATGATGACTTTCTGTTGATAGTATCGGAGCAGGGTGATATTGCAGTGTGGCAGACAGGTAGGTGGATGGGTGTACTATGAATTTACTATTTTTCGTGAATATCACTTTTCTTGGATATTGTCACGACCACAAACCGGAAATTTAAAGAGCAAACAATTAATGATTCTTTTGTGAACTAACATGACTGGTTCGCTAAGCCAATAGTTTACGAAAGTTGACATGCTAGAAGTTAAATTAATTAACGGGATCTCACAATCACATAAACTCTTTCTTAATATTTATTGAAATTCACAGGACTGACTTCATTGTGATGAAACATTGTCGCTACACTTCCGTATAACGTTTATATATTTTATTTATAAAAAGAGCTTAACTGCAAACAACACAGACTCTGATCAGCCATGATATCATGGGACTATGTTATTTGTTCTTCTAATTACTCCAAAGAAACTGCAGAATCCAGATCTGTGAACGTATTATGCGACGGCAGATTTGTGTTTGTGCATTGCAATTGGATCCTAACAGTAGGAAAGTGTATACGGTAATTTTGACCAATATGTTTTGCAATCTCCATTTGCTACTCTCTCTCTCTCTCTCTCTCTCTCTCTCTCTCTCTCTCTCTCTCTCTCTCTCTCTCTCTCTCTCTCTCTCTCCATCACACATGCTGCATCTAATTAGAAATGAAATTTTGGTTAGTTATGCTATTAGAACTGTTCATCTTCAAACTTATTTGTTAGTAGTCATTCTAATATTAAGTAAACGTTAACAATTTAAGGAAGTTGGTCTATATACCCACGATGATGAAGGTAACTCATTGCAAAAGCCGCATATCGAAATAATCGAAAGGCAGCAAAACCTGTATTTTTAAAATTAAAACCAAAGTGACAAGACAGTGTAAATCGTTTCAATAAAGTATGGTGTTTAAACTTCACGAAAGCGCGTAACTTTGTGAATCTCTCGAAACTGGCAATTTTGTCACTGAGAAAAGATATAGTTCTAAGTTGTAAATTGTGACACAACAAATACTTTCGAGGTACACTTGTGTAGTGTTTTTTACACTGATTAGAAGAGGAAACATTTTCATTTCTTTTCTTTAGGTTTTAATCAACGTATTTTATTTGTGAGGATTATTGTGTTTGGAGCTGAGTGTTTCCATTATTTCATTTAAACTATTGTAGAAGTCCCACCCAGGCTCTATTTTTGTTGGCAGTTAAGTTAGTGAAAGTTAGATGTAAATTTCTGAGCCTTAAGTCAGCAATGCCGAAGGTTAAATGATACAATATACAAAAAGTTTGAAATTCAATGAATAACAATTCAACAATTACATGCTTAAAACCATTAATTACACTACCTTCTATCGACCTTTTAATAGCCTATTGCATCACTTGATTAGCCTTGTGAGATTGATTTTAACCTGTCCTTGTATTCTACTCATCTGTGGTATTCTTCTCTCTCCTATTTCCCCAAGTTCCTTTTCCTCTTCCTCCCTTACTTTTTTTCAAATTCCATCTCCTCCTCCTCGACTTCTCTATACTCATTCTCCTTCTCTTTCTCCTCCAGACTCCTTTTCATCCTCCTTCACCTTCTCTGCACCCACTAGACTTGTCAACTCCGACTGTTCGGCAGCCTCAATTCAGTCTCCACTTCTTGGAGAGTCGGAAATCAACGGATCCGTAAGTCTGTCCCCTAAAATGTTTCCTGTAAAAAACACAAGGACGATACAATCTTCTCAGATAGCCCTTTCATCTCACACTACACACAGCCTGTGTGTCATCAGACAACGGCTAATAAATTTCTTCTGTCACGCATTCGTTGACATCGAGATACCCATACGTTCGTGCATGGTAAACAAACGTCATAGTACAACACGGTATCAATTATTTCTCATACACATATCAATAAAATCCGTCACATGGGGTACATGATGTAACAAACCTAGGGTATATGCTACAGCTGTTTACTTATCCGTATATTTTTTAGCGATTAATTCGATTTTTGGGGAAAATATTTCTTAAATTGTATAATTAGCCAGTTAACAAGGAGCAGACGTCATAAATACAACATTCACGGAATTTTGTGGAAGCATGCATTAGTTGTGTAAAATAAGGAATTGTCGGGAAATTCGTACGTATAAGTGTTTGGTCATTTAAGAGAGGAACAATTAAGTGTATTAGTTGTCTGGATCATGCTTTTTCGTGTAATATCTATCTACGATTTGGACGAGCGTGCTGATAGAGTGATATGAACATGAAGCAGAACCATGCAAGTGTGTAACTGGAGTTTCATGAAATGTGTGGTCGACAGTTTATCACTATAAACTGTCGTCACATTGCAGTCATCGTAGCGATATAACTGAAACATATTTAAAGCTGTTAAAATCTCTCTCTCTCTCTCTCTCTCTCTCTCTCTCTCTCTCTCTCTCTCTCTCTCTCTCTCTCTCTCTTGTAGTGAGGCGCTCTTAGATGGTCATGCGTGTTGAAGTATGACTTGTGAATCACTTAACCTGTTCTAAAACAATATAAAACGACGACGTGTAAATATTGCCAAAGACAAGTCTTACAAAAGCTATTTTAAACCACATCAGTTGTCTCCCCTATACACGTTTCAGCTGTTTTAACTGTAGCATTTCAGACGCTGCAATCAGTGAATTCTCTCTCTATTTTTCTCTATATGCGTCTGTGTGTGTGTGTGTGTGTGTGTGTGTGTGTGTGTGAGAGAGAGAGAGAGAGAGAGAGAGAGAGAGAGAGAGAGAGAGAGAGAGAGAGAGAGGTATAGACTGAGGTTAATTACACCCTGACAGTAGTTTCAATGCGTCAAAGGACGTGATTTTGTAACAGACTACAATCAGTACTATTATACATATTGCCATTATTATTTCAACGGTTACAAAACGCACTCGAATGATCAGCATAACACGAATCTCTCTCAGTTCCTGCGCATATTCATCACTTTGTGCCACATTTAGAAATAGAAACAACCATGCTATGGCAAAACATAAAATGATCGCTCAACACTTCGAGTTGAACTGTATGTTATAGTGCTGCATCTATCAGAAGTCCAGCATAAAACGAAAAGTATCTGTTGAAATCCTAAATACTTCGAAGGCTAAATGTGCAGAAAACAATACAACACACCTAGATGATACGCAACCTTGAGTGTATGTACATGTATGTTACCATCTCTAAACACTAAGTCTTTTCTGTCTATTCTTATTATTTAGACGGGATCCCGGTTTCTTCGATATATTTGAGAGGGACAGAACAAAGAATAAATGGCACATTCAAACCTATAGCGACACCTGCAGTTAACGGAAGCAGAGCGTATATTTTGACCCAGTTTGCACCAGATGCAGGTCAAGAGGTCAAGGTAAGAACCTCCTCAGTATTTACTTTTCTTCGGTAGTGTTCCTGATGTTTTTCTATATTTTCCTTAAGGTTGTTATACTGCATTTTACTATTCCAAAGGATGAGACGACTAAATATAGTTTATTAAATACCTATCAATTTTCTTGCCCAGAATGATCTAGAATTTTATTATTATATCTTGCCAGTAGGAACACGATACCGTCGTTTTCTGATACCGTATTACTTTACTCTCAAATGAAGATGGAGGTACTTTATCCTCGAGGTTTCTCGGTTACAACATCAGCACCTCTAGCGAAGGAATATTTACAGTAGCAGCAGACAATGCTCTCAAAGCAACGTTAGTTTTTAAACATTGCATTATATGTACAATATCTGAAAGGAACTAATAATGATTTTGTTAATATAACATTAAAAACAGTTGTATTTGATAAGCAGATAGTATAGCTAAACGGTAGAGGTATAAAAGATCACGTTCATAAATCTCTTACAACAATATTGCTGTGCAGTACAAGATATTTACGGCAGTTCGTAATGCGATTTTTGATTGCTAGATCATGCTTAGTTGTCAGCATATAAATACATATCCCGGTCTTTATTCAACGCTCGCTTCACATCTCGCCTTGATACTGATTATCTGATGCTGACAGCTCGCCATGATCACAATTAAATAGAGGTCACAATTACTTTACTATATATTCTCTACATTTCCTTCTCAGTACTGAACTTTCCATTGTTCCAAAATGATAATAAATCATCTTATTCTAAAGTACCTTCAATGATGAACTAACGGTGAAGTTGTCATAGGTTACCCGGCCTTTTTTAAGAGGCTGGACTATAAACAAAGTACTCAACAATGGGTAACTCGTTTCATTTCTGGATCGTCATCAATGCCTTATCACTCTCTGTGTACTGAGACTGAAATACGCAGGCAACCACACAATAATTATTACTTCTATGGCATTAACAATTATCGTTAAATCTTCACCAAGAATGCATAAATCTAGCACTTGTATCACCAAAAAAGGAAAGAGGAGAATATGTTTCAAAACTAGATCGGAATCACTTTCAAGGGTACTGAACCAGAAAAAAATAATTGTGATATTATTTCAATTGCGATACTGAAAAACTACTACTAATACTACTAATGTACACACACACAAATATATATATATATATATATATATATATATATATATATATATATATATATATATATATATATTTTATATATATATATGTGTGTGTGTATTCATACATATATATATATGTGTGTGTGTGTCTGTGTGTGTTTATTAGTCAATAATTTGTTTATCAAGATAACCTTGCGTTCAATTGTAAAATTTACCCTAATACTGTATAGGCTTAAATCAATTATTAAAAAGTGATTAGCAACGCTTAACATCTGAAGAAACAATTAGCAGATCCTTTATCTTGTAATGTTGCACCTTAAGATAATGTTGAATGAGATGTTTACGGTGCTAACATTCACGTCTTTATGAAATTTAATGACGCCAGACCATATTTAAACGATAATTATTCGGAAATAAAGACAATTCTAAAAAATTACAGCTTGACTTAACTCTTGTGCATGAAAGGTCCTACTCAATATGTAGGAGAAACTGAAATCATAGAATTTTACCATAGAAAAACACATAATAAGAATAGCTAAAATAGAACGTTTATTTCATAATGGTGCATACCATAATTGGACCGAAAATACACGAAAATACACTATGGCTATGTGACATTGTTGAATGCTTAACATTGTTCATTAATAGGTAACAGGCACCCCTAAGTAAGTCATAAACTTGTGTAAATGATACCTTCGTTAATGCATGTATAAACGTATAAACAAATACAATATGACTCGGAATCTGTGATAAATTAACAGTTTATCGTATACAAGACAATCAGTTTAAATTTAAACTGATCAATTTCACAAAGTATATAATAAATCTGTAAATGTATCTTAATGAGAAGACAATGATATGCGCATCAAAACAATAAATATTTATACGTAATAGTTGTTGCCTTGATTGATAATTACATAGCAAAAACATCTTGAATATATTGTGCATATGAGAGAGAGAGAGAGAGAGAGAGAGAGAGAGAGAGAGAGAGAGAGAGAGAGAGAGAGAGAGAGAGAGAGAGAGAGAGAGAGAGAGAGAGAGAGAGAGCCTGTAGTTGGGTTTGAAGCTAAGAAGAGATATACACTTATTTTTTTAATATTGCCAACAGCAGTAGCTTACATTGAACGAAATGCATACTTGAGAAAGGAAAGGAACGTGTAAATTCAAAAAATACTTTTGTTCACATCTGGTGAAGAAAACTGGTACTCGCGAACCATATTGAATTTTAAGACAATTAAACAACCCACAAATCTCCACAGTTGTAGCATGAACCTACTCATGACTGATGCAGTTTTATTATGCATTCACGTCGAGACAAACAGCTTTTACAATAACATGTCTTTTTTACATGTAACATTATCAACTGATGAAGTTACTCAGATCATACAATTAACAAATGCAAAATAAACAAAGTAATACTGAGATTGTACGATTAGAAATGTTAATAAGTAGTCACCATATATATATATATATATATATATATATATATATATATATATATATATATATATATATATATATATATATATATATATATGGTCTCAAGGGTACGTCTGTACCATGGAATAAATAGGAAACTCAAATCTAATTTTAATTCAGTTCATGTTCAAGTATTTCAACACTCATTTATTTTGTCTGAAAAAAAAACTGCCGTTCTCTTCAAACAGCTTAGTTGCTTTTGGTCCATGCTATAGGAAAAGACCCGGAAACACGTGTTTTCTTTAAACTCTTTGATTACAGTCTTTCATTTGTGTGATCAATACTAATTCTATTGTAAAATATAATTGTATATAAGGTAGTTTAGATACCAAAAAAACTGTCTTTCATATGCAATCAATGCTGCCAAAGATATTAATGGAAACAAAGTTTCCGTACACTGGCAGATGTCAACAGTTACTTTTGTCTCAAATTGCCGGACCGCACCGGTGGTCTAGTGGTTAGAGTTTCCCCTTGGATGCGGGAAGTCTCAGGCTCGAAATCTGACCGAGTCATAACAAAAGTCTTATGGTACGAACAGCTGTTTTGCTAGGCGCTCAGCATTAACATGTTAGTGTTAGGAATGGTCGGCTTGATTTCAGGATATTGTGACTGGATCACACACACAGAAACACACACATATTGCCATGTTTTGAAATTTAACAAATACAATTGTAAGTAATTAAAAGCTTCGGTATTTATTTTTTTCTGATATATAATTGAAAAAATATATTGCTTTGGACGTTAACCTGAGCATCAAAAATAAACAATGTGCACCTTGTAAGCATCTACATTTTCATTTATAGTGTTTTTAATATGTACAAATTTTTGTGCGTTGGCTGATTTAAATTTGTGACCGCTACCATGTAATTTTGTTTCGTGTGTACTTTTCAAAACCAAGGCAAATATAATGATTCCCAGTGTAATACTTTATAACACTTACGTGACAAATTTGTATTTACTTTTGTTGTTCTTCAAATAAATAATTCACGGTTTCTGAAAACTGTTACATCACGTAGAAACCTTCATAAATACCGTGTTTGGTTGACCTGTATTCATACATATTTTTTGTATAACTGAATTAAAGAACATTTTAGGATCCATGTCTCCACCTTTATGAACCTGGATCGAATAATACCGTTTTAATTCAACCAGAGGGAATTAGCTGAGATTATTTTACATAATAAATGTTGCTATATCACAGATTCTCTGCACAATAAAGATGTCGTTCAAGAAGCAGTTCCATGACTCAATTTGTCATTAACAGATTGTACAATTCTTTTAGAGGTAACTGTATCATACCCGAGACAAATGTTTCCAGCGGGTTTTACTTGTTCTGCTGTGTAACAGCTCTGTCTACACTGCCCACTTCATCTGCTTTTGCACGTGTAATGTCAAAGCTCAAATCATGACGAAGGGACAATGATACAATGGTCAAATGTTAGAATCTAAACATCAAATGATATTCTAAATTTGTTTTCGTATATTACAAAGTGTGCAACTTTAGTACCAGTATTTTGTGAATTTCATAACAATGATATTAACTTTCTCAATTTATCATTGTTGATTAGTTATTCACATCTTATTAGTTCTAGCAGAAAGACATAACAAAGACATTGTCCTGAAAAGACTGTATCCATATTTACCGACCTAGCAAACATTAACAACCCTTCACATCATCGATATATACCTGCACGAAATCAATAGGAATATGATTTTATTTTCTCTGAAGTCATTGACATGTAGGTTGCGAGATTTGTATAGTCATGTGACTCAGAATGAAAATGGCGAGTTGCAGGTCAAATTTCATCAACGCTATAGTTGCATCTCGTCTCTCAGCGTATTAAAGTTATAACAAATGCTAGACTCGCTATTTATGAGAAAATAAGTCATAATTCTATCGATTTCATGCTGGTATATCCTGATGAAATGTCGTTAAAGTTTGCTAGACCGGTTATTAAGCCAACTTTTCGATAGGGACTGCACTCAGCTTCTGCACCTCAACATAAATGTCCAAATATTAAGAAAGAGGTGGCAAGGGTCAGAGGAAACTCGGATTACAAACAAGCATATTAGGGGTCAGACTAATGAGCGCTGAGTATCAAGCGATAAAATACGAATATTCCTTACCTTCACTAAAATGGAGTATGCTGGTTGTCTGAGGTCTAATGAGCACCGTAAGTGTGACGCCTCTGGCACAATAAAGAATAAGGGCTATATATTGACTCACACTCACTTCGGAATAAACCGGCGATTTCTTTTTAGCGGATAAAACTAAAAGTTGAAGTGTTTTTCGTTCCCTTGGACAGGCTTGAAAGATAAAAGCTTGTGTTGGGAAACCAAATAAAAAAACAAAACAAAACAAAACAAAACAAAACAAAACAATCAATGGACATAAATTACTTTTAACTATTAGGCGAAGTGCTATAAATCAAACTCTATACGGCCTTTTCAAATTAGAGGCGTTTAGTAAGTATGGCTGAAAAAAAATTCCATGTCAAATTATGTTGCAGCAGCCTACGTTAAAATGATACTCACTGTCCATAGCTCTTCGAAAAAATGTTATAGTTTACTGTAAATCAAACTCATATAGCGTGACATCAATCTGTCACTGTCTGCCAGAATTTGCACTAAATCCATTCATCTTTGGTAAAGTAATACAATTGACATGAATGACATGAAGAAAGGAATGCAAGTTACATAAACCCTAATTCAAAATTCAAACTCATTAGAGGTCTCATCCATCTAAAGCTGAATTGCAAGTTGTAATTAAATATAACATTACCTGGTAATATTAACACGTCAGGATACAGTCGTGAAGACGGACAATCAGGCACCACAACTCATTTCAATATTGTTTTAAAATGTTGGAAATCGAATCCTCCACAAAGATTTATGATTTAGTATTTGTGCTACGTGAAACTGTATTATAGCTATGGTTGAAATCCTGCATACCTTAGTAACTGTATGCCTAGTAAAATAAAGTTAGGGGGATGATCATTGAGAGAGAGAGAGAGAGAGAGAGAGAGAGAGAGAGAGAGAGAGAGAGAGAGAGAGAGAGAGAGAGAGAGAGAGAGAGAGAGAGAGAGAGAGGGATCTTGAAGTGCTAGAAAATTAAATGTAGCTCATCTTCTCCTCATTATACATTATCAAACTAGCTTTGGAAGAAATAAAACAATTCCTAATACAATTACGACGAGGAAGCAGGCTGAAAATGCAAAATGTTAGGTCCCGTTAACACAAATATTCTTATAAAATTTGGTTAAAATTTCAAGATATTCCCAATAATACTGTACTGCTTAAGTTCATTGTTGATGGATGGTCATTGCAGCTATTATGTTCACTGCCAATTTCATCAAGCGAGGTACTCGCAAGGCAAACTAGAGAGATATACTTCTTGTGATCTGTTCGTAGATTCCGCATTTTCATTTAGTCCACATGTGATTATACGAGTAGCACATTTCGTTTATTTGCTTCAGAGCTAATATACGCATTGAAAAAAAAAACAGGACATCTATAGCGCGTATATTCCTGTGTCAATTATTTGATACAGGCATTTCAGAAGTTCATGTTTCAACGTCGCGAGCTTTTTTTTCTAAGAGATTATTAGACATGTTTTTTTTTTAAATTTAAAAAGGGAAAAGTTTATAAAATAATTTGCATTTCAGCAAGGATTTCGGTGTAAAATATAACATTGAAAGAGATTTTATTACATGGATTTAATGGATTTTGTTTTCTTATTTTTACAGCCTAGTATATTAGAAATGAGACGCCTTTATGCCATAGACATCTACGATAGAATGGTGGAACAATTGTCCATCGCGTGGTATTTTAACTTTGAGAGACTCAACCAAGAAGTTGGTCAGACGAATGAGGAATTGAAATTTAGTCCCAAATCAAAGGAGAAACGACGTGACAGTACAACGGAAGACGACACAATGGACCCTAACCTGCTCTATGATTATGAAACGGGGACAGTCTTTGTAAGTCTTCCTCCGCCTACGGAATCTGCTTCCGATAGAAGAGAAAGTCAGAATACTAACTCCTTCTGGGGCATCAAAGATACCGGGGAAGGTGCTGATTTAGTATTTATGAAATTTATGTCCATTTCATCAATTGCAAAATATGAAGCAAATGACGACAGGTCTGAAAAATTGTACTTCCACAGACATATGAGGAATTCCAGGAATGAATCGAAGCTCAGTGTAAGCAAAGGCTATTTGTGGGCAGTGGCACCTGGTGGGGTAATTTACGGCTTTAATCCAGCAAACGGAGAAATCGCTAAAGCTATCAACATCACTGATGCTTTGAAGGAAGTAGCGGTGACAGTTACTTCTAAGTTAATGGTCGCGCGGCGAAATGACACATCTTCAGATATCCTACTATTCGGCATCAGAGTTTCGGAGACTACTCAAGACTTTCGAGAATTTATTGTTTCCATTGGCGTCAGCAATTTGTCAACTTTAAATTTCTTGGTTGCTTACGATACATCAACGAATGTGGATAAGGTAATATGGATGATCCCTACACCTCAAAACACAGAGATCAATGGACAGATAGTGGGAATTCCTAGATCGGCAGGTAAAGACTACAATGTTGCAAATAAAGGTCACAATGATCAGCAAGACCTACTTGTGGCCTTTACACAGATGAAGGGAAAATTTTCAATGTTCTTTGCAGTTCATTAAATACAATATCACTACGGTTTTTTCTAATTGATTTAAAAATGAAGAATTATATTCACAAAGGTGTTCAGTTTTCTTTAGTCGGGATGGATATTTGTTTTATTCTATCATATTAAGTCAAATCTGTTTCATCTTACCGTTCTTTATACATCTATACCCTGTAATCCATGTGTACTCAAAAACGGTGTGATAATTGCAAAGATAAAGAAGAAAAAGGAAAAAGAAAATAACTATTAAATGTTACAGCGTATCGATGAGTTGTTACATTTTTGGAAAGAGTTTGATAGCTGATCAATAGGACTGCATGGTCATACTCGCAACTTTTCGTTCTTACATTTCCACGGATCTTCAATCACATACATATATTCCATAATACGTCATCGCTTCATTAAGTAATTAACGATTAATTTCCACATTCGACCAAATGTAATACTTAATGTCTATTTTAGAGCAACATTTCCGATAGAGCAAACTAATAATTTAAATATATTAATTATGATCACATCACATTATTCGATGATATTTCATAATCATATTTCATATATTTTAAATTATCACTAGCGACGTAATACGCTATGACCTCAGGTTTGTTACAGAAATCACACATGGTAAATCTAATGTTAGATGCATCCAACCACATTTTGTAATCGTTTCATTATTTTCCTGCTCAATTTGTTACAATATAGATTAAAACCCGTGTTTTCATCTGAATTTTGCTAAAGTTGTAGCAAATACTCGCAAATGTTGGCTTAGGAAATCGTTTTCCATTTTTGTAAAAAGATAACACTCAAAATAATTATCCCCGTATAAAAGAATATGAAAACTTTACTAACCCGAAAAAAAAAATGATTGAAAAATAAATGAAACGTATAATCAGAAAATTATTAAATATCCCACAAGACGGGGTACTTTTGTATTAGATTTTTATTTATGATATCACATGAATGAATATAGATGATAAGATAAGCGACACGAATGTCAAGTGGTCGTTATTCTGACATTTACCTAGGAATCAAATTTGTATTTTCTCCACGAAATTCTGGTAAATATAATGCTTTACTTAAATTAAGTAAAACAGTGTCAAATTTCACAAGCATTTAAACCACTCTGAGATAAACTTGGCTGGTTAAATTTTCATATTTTTTTCAAAGCTTGGATTACGAAAAAGATGTTAAGAATCCTCCTATCAATCAGCTGTGTATTACGCTTTAAATCCTATTGCATTTACTAGTTTTGTGCAATAATTGCTAAAGCGAACTTCTTTCCTAGAAGTCTCTGATAGTCCGTCCGATTCATTCACTAAGCAACATTGTTAACCATCCAATCATTGCAATGAAGCAAAGGGTGCAAACATCTGAAGGATTATCTGAGCCAACAATGTGTTTATGATTCTGCTGCACACCTAGTATCGACTATAAGCTCCGAATGTCAGTGCGAATCGAAGGTATTGTTTCGTTTCGATAAACTTAAACTATGTAATAAAAAGAAGCAAAACATATATACTTTATACAAGTAATAAATAATTTAATACCCTTAGTTACCGGTACAAGGTGAAAATGTAAGAGGAAAGTATTGTGTATTAAATCCTAAATAGTACTAACTGTTCTATCACACGTCGATAATTATAGAAAATTCGGAATGAATTTTATATAATCTCGAATGAAATGATATACCAAAGAGTCTTGAATGAGTTGATTTTCCAATGGTCTTGATGTACTATTACGATATATTTCAGAATGTTTTTTTTTTTGACAGCTCACTGACCACTCCATATTAGTAATATTTTTAATAGCTCATCAATATTTATGTATTTCAGTAGTAAATCATAGAGAGTTCGATTGCACACATAAACTCATTAGTAAGGCAAGAGGTGTACTAGTAAGGATTAGCAACATGGTGGTGTTTTAATGCAATGGTTGTGGAACTGGTCGGTAAATACTATCGTGATCACGTGGTCACAATGAATACATTTAGATTCTAGGTTTGTTTATGAGTTGACGATGTAGGGCTAATTTGAATTTTTTGTTAATTCATTGTTTAAAGTGTGTTATGCGCGAGGGATAGTCCCCATAAAATAAATCAAACTTTATTTCTGTATTCCACTACTGGTCCAGCACTCACATACACTCCGCGCTTTGTTTTGATAGAGGGAAGTTGTACATCTTCAGAAATCATCATTAGAACATATCTCTTGTAGCTGTTGATGTTGCGAGACCATGTTACCTCAGAATTAAAATCCTGTTTATTAAACTTATATCATAATCACGATGAGTAAACAAACCGAGTAAATAAACTACGGTTCTGAATCCATTGGCTAACTTGTAAGAACCCATTTAGTCCTGTGCGTACAAGCAAAGAAATATTGTAGGATCAGCGACTGGAATGGACTCATAACTAAATAATTTTTCCCTGCTGTTCCAACTTTGTTTAAATACTTCCTTTTCTCTCAAATACAATTGTAATGGCTTCTCTCTGCTACGAAGTCATACTTTAGATGTTAACTCACAAGCTATCCTTTTGAAGTTATCTTCGCCTACTATTTTCTTCCGAGGTAAGAAGCACTACTGTTACACGCTGTTGGTTTGGCTGCAACTAGGAAATCCAATAGATGTAATTAGGACAAATAATTGAAATATCTGATCGATCCGCTGGTAATTAACATGATTATAAGATCGGAACCTTGTGCAGCGAAGATGCTGGAAACACCGTTCACCGTTCACGTTTCCTAATCGAATACCAGAACGTCCTGACTTTCGTTGTAATAATAATAATAATAATAATAATAATAATAATAATAATAATAATAATAATAATAATAATAATAATAATAAATAGATAAATAAATAAAAAACAACAAATAAATAGATAAAAAGCCCAACATCCGTTTGTATATGCTGTACAAACATAATTTTTGTTTGCAATTTATAGTAAATTCAGAATGTTCCTATAAATGATTTGATGAAAATTGTAATTTTCTCCGCCAACTGATATGAGAAACATGGATTGAAAAATATGTCAGCCGGATTACTTGGCGTTAGCTGTATTTGAAGGAATCTTACTTCTTTAAGGAACGTACAGAATGTGTTAGATGGCTGCAAATAGATACATGAAACAGGTAAATGGATAATAATTCTTGTCATCTAATTCTCTTTAGGGAATGATGAGAAGACTTGTGAGAACGCAGCTCGAAAACACAATATCTAAAACTGATAATGGCTTAAGACTTCTGATCATCGTTAAACGAAATGCAAACCTGTTACAACTCTGTGATCTTAAACTAAATAATGGAAGAAAGTAAAACAATTTTAGTAAAACCCCAAAATAATTTTATTTCCTTAGAATACATAGTGAAACTTTATAAGGCTTCTATAATATTGTGAACTAAATTCCAATAATCAAAATCATTCTATCAAAAGTCCCCAAAAAAATAGAGTATTCTGAATCAATTCCATTATTGAATCTGGTTATGTGTCGTAATCTTAGATGAGCTGATGTACCAACAGTCTTATTTTATACCAATGATATAAAACAGAAATTCTTTGAATGATCCAAATACAATGATTTAGTCTAAGATGTCAGCGAGCAATTTGTGATTCCAATGTATACTCTATTAGTACATGATTCCTTTCAAATTGTGTCTGAATACAACTGAACTGAAAGTAGGAATGAAGAAAGTTGCTTACTTCCGAACCTTACATAAGAACCTGAGACAAAATAAAAAGACCATGATGTGGGTCATTTGATGATCAAATTTCTTAAACAAGTAAACAAGTATTAAATATAATACAATATGATTAGGTTATACTGCGAGCGCATTAATCAGTAAACAAGTTTTTATAATGGAAAACAAGACAAAATGCAGGTACTAATTCTCGACACTTTAAAGGTCCAAAAGACCATGTCAAAATATTTACATTATCTTACAATAAATTCAACTAGTCTGGACAAAAGACAGATATGTAACGTGTTGTTCACGGATTAGCCTTACAATGTACTATCATGGACAAAAGTTAAAAACACAATATAGACATAAATAAGAAAACTTACCACGTTACAATAAAAATATTCATATGAATAACCTGCAGTGTGGATAAATATTTTGTATTTTAATGTATTTTGCTAGCGTTATATTTTAACATTGTTTAGCACTTATATTGAATCATTTAGGATCAAAGTTTAAAGGGTAAATTATTTCGAACTTGATGTTTATTCATTGATTACAAGCATGTGATATTACCGTAAACACCTATTTAAAAGAAAATTAATTTGTTCAAGTTCTTTTTATCAAACCATTTTCTTTCAATCATTTGTAGTGTAAAGGTATGTCAGTATAGTGAGGTAGCATATATCACAGGATAGACTTGTACAAACGGAAAACACACAGGTTTTGAATTATATGCATCTTTTGAAGTGGGGTCTATATGGAATAAGATCCTTACGTCAGTGACGTAAACATGATTCATATGAAGATAGTTGGCGTTGCCATTGAGAAGTGCATAGCTTACTTGTTTTAATATAATACAAATCTTGTACATATAAAGCAATACTGATATGGGGGAAAATGACTAGTATTGAAATAGCCAACATAAAAAGTAGATAATTCATATATAAACCTGTATGTTTGCCCATTAGCGACCAAACCAAGACTAAAATAAAACTATTTTATCAAACAAAACTTTACAAATATGAAAGAAACTGAACAAAATGAAACCATACAATTACTATACACAATGGGAAGTAAGAGGACAAAGATCATCGGATACATATTTAGCTACGGTACAAATATTAAAAGGTAATTGCTACAATACTATAGTAAACGCTTGTATTTCCAGCAACCTTATATATCATTTGTATTGTTCTAAAATGATACATAGTGTTGTTTTTGAGAAAGTACAACATTTTACTTTCACAACAGTTTCAGTCATTCATTGTTACAATTCACGGATATCAGATTGAATGCCTTTCAACATCTCTGAATCACACTTCGTGACTGATGCAATTCTTATCAATATGGTTTCATCGTCAAATGATGTTTTGTTAACAGATGCTATTTTCAAGCAGCATTGATTAGTTTAGAGAATGCTTAGTGTAATATTAATTTGGATTGTGTTAGTACAATCTTTTTAAAGTACATACAATTATACATTGATTTTAATTTGAAGTTTATTTCCTTCTACTACTTTTAGTTTTTAAATTAGGTTCTCTTGACGAAACATTTATAAGCAGTTGTAGAAGCTGTGTATCAGATTTGTTTTCTAGCAGATCTGGTGGTACATTTCTGACGTTTTCGTAATTCTCTGATCTGGACGAATTTGCATGCAAATTTTTTCATTACTGTTTCAGTGTTGAGAGTATGTTGCATTTCGATATGTGTTATAATGCGTAATAAGCAGCATATTGATCTTACGCATACCTAACAGTATTCACTAGCACACGGTGTAAAAAATAGTCACTATCTTTATATATTATTTTAACTTTCAAGAAGTCTGCACAATACCACGCTTGTTTTGATTTTCTTCCAAGGTTAAATGATTACCATTGTATTTTGAAAACAAAAATAAATATATATATATATATATATATATATATATATATATATATATATATATATATATATATATATATATATATATATATATATATATATATATATATATATATATATATATATATATATATATATATATATATATATATATATATGTGTGTGTGTGTGTGTGTTATATGTGTCTGTGTGTGTTTATAACACCGCCTGTCAGACTGCTGGACACCGATTATTGGGTTCAGCTATATTAGAACATCTAGACACCAACAAATACACGCCACATCAGATGTAAGTACGATGGGATCATGAGGGCAATAGGTATTATTTCTAAAAAGACAGCCGCTCTAAAATCATTTACAGAATTGGGGATAAATGATTGGTTAGAACACTACTTGGAGCTATTCACCCGGCAAAACACTGGAAATGATAGAGCCTTCATCGCCATCAAGAGCTTACATACCTTGGAGAACGACGAACCAACCGTTGATGAACTCGACAAGGCCATATAAAGCATAGAAAACAGAAAGTCTCACGAAAAATGTAGAACAACCCCAGGAACCGTCAAATGTGGAAAATCTGCCATACTGAAACACTTCCACCAGCCTCTTTGTCTGTCCTGGATACAGAATGTAGTACCACAATATATACACGAACTAATATCATCTCTCTTTACAAAACAAGGTGACATTAGCGATTACATTAACTGTCCTGGTATCTTTTTGATAAGCAATACAGGAAAGAGCCTTTCCTCTAATTGTTCTGAACAGACTTGAGAACTTAGCGAAGTGAAATTATCCTGAGTCACAATGCAGCTTCTGTGAATAAAGTAACCCATGTACATTATTTTCTCATTTACACAACTGTAAGAGAAGTACAATGAACAGGGAAGGTCATTCGTCGTATTCTTTATTGATCTTACAAAGGCTATCAACATTGTCTGCAGAAGCGGATAGTTCAGTCTACCAGAAATGAATAATTTTCAGTATAGTCAGTATTTTCATAAGAAACATGCATGTTACAGTTTAGTTTTATTGGGTAGAAGTAGAAGCGTTTTAGATATGTAGTTGAGTCAAGCAGGTGTGTGTTCCTATTCCTTCCTTGTGCGGGTATATCATTCTCTCTCCTTCCGAGACATGTTTCTGGCTCTTCAAACGAGAGAATTTATCTTCACGTAAGGCCAGATGGCAAAATCTAAGCCTCTCACATCTTAGAACCAATACCAAAATCTACAAAGTTCTCATTATTGACATACTCTTTATGAACGAACCGCACAGTAGTTTATTTCCATAACGTCACCTACTGAGTTTGCAAGTTTGCGAGGACTTTGAGGCTACAATCGACAGTCCTGATGGGTCAAGCGGTTAAAATAGCCATCCCATCAACATAAACAAACTTCGAACTTGAAGCTGAAGGCAAGCGTGTAAGCAAACACTTCAGAGAAGCGAGAGACAACATTTGCAATTGTTATAGCAGAATACAGCTGCAGAAAGAAGAAAATGAAACAACGCGCGGAAACCTAAAACACAAACTTTAAGTGCACCATATGCACATGAAACTATCATTTATATATATATATATATATATATATATATATATATATATATATATATATATATATATATATATATATATATATATATATATATATATATATATATATATATATATATATGAATGGCGTATCGATGATTGTCTGGAAATGATTATTCGTGTAATATATTTCTCATCAAATAAGAAAATAATAAACTGTGTGGTAATTCAATGAACAGTTCACCTTGACAATTTCATTCCCTCAAGTAACTATGGTGTATTTAAAGTGTCGTACTCCAGAGATAGAATGGCAAAGACGACGCGAAAAAAATGTGTCTGGAAATATCACTGGTGGTGGTACATTCGGCCATATTGCATACAATATAGGATGATGCCATAGAGAGTAAGAATACGCTTCGATGAATAAAATATATTTTCCTTTTTCAGGTATGTCCTCTGCTTTTCGAGATATTAAAATAATCGTGAGCCGTCCTCTTATGATGGTTTATACTGCTTTCTTGTTGCAACCTTTTTATAAAATCTTAAAGTATGTTTATATGTATTCATATTTATGCATGAAAAGTAATTGCATACTCTTCTGTACGAAAGATAGGAAAGAAAACACTGTTATTTACTGACTTAAAGTGTTTGTAATGCAGGAGGAATACGTTTGAATACGGAGTTAATCATTAATCGCTTGATAAAATAATTAATGTAGGATTTCTTTAACTAAGACAGCCATATTTTAGAAGCTGAATTCCGATTGTTGTTGGAATTTATAAAGAAGGAATGCACTAAATTATATCCTGAAAAGGTTAGTTAAACCGGACACAAATTCAATCATATTTAATCAGTTTAACTTTCATACAATGCAGGAAGATGGGGTTAGACTTATTATGGATGTTTGATGTGTAACATAACACATGTATTATCTAGACACTTCCGAATTTGCTTTTTTGTTTTAAATATATCGATCTCATGCAGTGAAAGGTATATCACCAATTTATTAAATAGAATAAACACCCCACCCCTGCGAAAAAACAAACTTTTATTCTTATCTTGAGTCACTATCGATGGTGTAACCATAAAAGCCGACAGCTTCTTTTGTACAGAAAAAGTTACATCATAGCTTTTAAAAAAACTACAGAATAGCGTTAAGATTGTGAAAAATGAATGCAGTGAGTTCATCTTTTAATTTAATATACAACCTTACCTCCCATATCTTCCACAACAAGTTTGTTCCCTGTAATTAAAATGTTTAATTAATGCATTTATCTGAGTTATATCGTTATCTCAACATTTAATCATATGTAATAATTTCTTACCATATAGACTACTTCAACATGTGCATTGAATAAGCTTTTCATGAAGCATCAATTTTGTAAGCAGTGCAAATGTGTAATTCCAGACTCGTTTTCATGCAAGCAGCTGTTTCTGTTACGGAGTCATTTAAGATATTGTTGTTAGCTGTTCCTTGGTCTTGTGCCAGAATATTTCTCGCGAGAAAAGAAGTGGTTGTTTGAGGACACAATGAGTGCTTCGACAATATTTCAATCATATTCCACCTAATTACTCAACTACATTGGGCAACACTGATCACAGGAAAGAAATGCTCTTGAAAGAATATAATAGTTTGCATAATTTATATTTGCCATTGTTTAGTTCTATTAGTAGTTTTCTTTACTAAAAGGAGATTTAGTGGAGCATAAGAATCAAAAATGTCACATTTGTGATGCTTTTCGAACTAAATTCAATACTCACAAATTCAGAAGGTTAACATAAATTTTATTCAACAATATAATGCTTTGTATGCGTGCCCATACTGGTCTTATTTACAAATATATATATATATATATATATATATATATATATATATATATATATATATATATATATATATATATATTTATATATATATATATATATATATATATATATATATATATATATATATATATATATATAATCTTATTTATCACACACTGGGTACACTTTGCCTGCAGTTTATGGAACTTCCAATTGTTTATATTTTACAAATCACAAATCACTTTATCTGATTCTGATTGGTCCAAAGAAGCCCATTAAATTATTGTGCAGTATACTGTTTACTGATTGGCTGCGATCTTTGGAAAACTTTTTTAACCCCGCCTTCTGGAAGATTTTGTTTTCATTTACAATTTATGGCACCCATTTCTTGATTCGACTCGCGAAAGGGAATTGTGGAAAAATGGTATCATTATTGTCACTTTACCCACACAGGGATTATGCATGAAAAATGGCAAAACCCCAAGATAAGAACAACAAGTGGACTAACTTTATTGCTTGGACGATAACGAGGGTAGGGGTGGGGATGGATGAGTGGTATATCTATAACATGGAATCAACCGTATATACAAATTTGATTTAAATATGAATTTACTGAAGTAAATAAACTTACCTTTATCGACACGAAAATGTAGACATAAAACGGACTCCCTCAACTGACAGAGCTTTATCTATCAATAGCTTTTTAAGCAGTAAATATTTGATGCAAGTCCGACTTAAAAATATTGTTTTCTGTCTTCTGTACTGTACAATATTATGTTTTAAAATCAAATACTTCAAATATATAGTCATAAATGTATTAAGTAAATGTTTTTTCTGCATCCACTAATATACTTTTCGCATACCATATCACAAAAATGCAATGTTTAGTTGTGATGTGGAATTTCAACTTAAAGACTGTCACTGTATTTTCTTGGCCTACTCAAACCGGTAATATACACTGCATAAAACAATGTGATATCACACACATTGGACATATTTTGATGACAAATATTTTGTCTATTGTAAAATATTTAGGATCTATAGCAACGCTGGATTCGTGAAAGCTCATATGGGTTCTTTCTGAGCCAGCGAATGAAATTACAACATTGTTGGCTACTGCCAAAATGATGTATCACTATTAATATTGTAATAGCTTTTTTTGAAGACACTGGAGATGTGCTTTTAAGTTCTATTGTTCAATAATAGCAATTTTAATTACAGATCGTGTGGCTTTCAAAATCAGAGAGGATATATAACAACTTGAGAAGTCTGACATTTGTGATTATACAGTTCCGTCTCCTTGAATTAGTATATAATGTATAGGTAGACGTTATGTTTGCAAAAGTAAAGTTTGATTTGTGGCTATATCAAATAATTCTCATAGCCACATTTCGAAGCCAGTTTAAGTATAATCTAGCCCTCGAAGGTTCCTTGATTCTATACTACCAATTTTGGATAAACTGGTAAGCAAAGAGAGTTTTGACCACAGATAAGAAAACCTTTATGGTCTCAAAAACTTAATTTATCAACAGTTCGAAAGGAATGAAACAATTTAATAAATACTGAGCAAACAATGCTACTTTTTTGTGCCCAGTACGGCTATATATAAGCATATAAATTTGTGTATTAGAGGATGAGATAAATATTGTCTGATAATTCAGAATGTGGGAATATCTATTGGTCTGTAAGGTTCTCCTTTCTGATTCTGAATATACAAAACTATTTGTTTAACTGTTTTAGACACAAAATGTTCTTCGCAAATATTAAATGCAACCGTTTAACAACATTTTATATGATACATCCTCATATTTGTGTTCCATAAATAAATGTCTGTGAAATTAATGTGGTAGAAATTTCACCTTTTATTTGCTGGCAAATTTCTAAGCTAGTCTGAATAGTTATCTGATGGAAGAAATTTTCTGTATCAAACATTTAGTGAAAATGTGTGTAATGATCTAGGAAATCAGGATATTTTAGCGATTTCACACTTTAAATGTTGATTGATACATACAGATGATCTACTAGTTTATATTATCTTTAATTCGCCATGTTTTGATTCAGAAAATATATATTTATATAATGTAAGTATTAAAGCTGAAGGTTTAAGTTTACCTATGACACTACACTTACACATGTAAATTATTTAGAGAACATATCATAGAAATTCGCTATGCTTTAAATATTTTCGTACATTGCATATAAACATGTTTTTCTATTTATTCCTGTTTTAAATATCTTAACTAAAATTAAAATGTTGTCAGATGTGGGCATATGTTTACTAATGCGTATTGTATGATTATGTCATATTAATAAATGCAAACATTTGCAAAATGCCCATTTACAGACAAACGTTGTCTGCTGTTTTAGCTCTATTTTGCATGCATTGGACTGATTTTTAACTCCATAAAAATGAGTGTGCGTGCACTTGTGCTTATGAACTAAATTTACAGAGTACTAATACACTTTTTTGAAGGAGACCCCCAGGTGGATTTCAACATACGTGGAAGAATACGAGCAACGATATTATTTGATTTTGTAATCACTTATTAGGGAGACAATATTGTATCCAAATTTGCAAATCGTTCAATAAGGAATCGGTACAAAGAGCCTCCTAGTAATTATACATTGAATATTTGAGTTAAAATGGATAAAATTACGATCTATATTACAAAGTAATTCAATATACATTTAATAATATGCACGATAAAGTTTTCAGTCTATGATGTAATATATCTTTGCTTCGTGTTTGGTCATTCTTGACTCTAATATGGTAATTACTAGTTTCTTGCCTTCGATATTATGGCGACTATTGCACATAGTGTTGCAAATGGTAGAACTCCCAACAAAGATTATGGATGGACTGGTAAGTTTATTATGAATTATTTAACAGCAAATAAGGTAGCATGGCCTTGTTCATATTGAGCAACTATAAAATATACCCAATATATATATATATATATATATATATATATATATATATATATATATATATATATATATATATATATATATATGTGTGTGTGTGTGTGTGTGTGTGTTTTGACTTTTAAGTATTCTTTGGTAAGGTTTACATGAGAGTGTGTCTCTCAATCAATGTCACAGAAAAATTTCATATTATCCTGATACAAAAAATATATTGTTTGGAGGACTCTCGTATAGTATTGTTAATAGGTCTTTTATGTTCTCATGACAAGACCATTCTCCATGCTAGAACCAAGAAGCAGTCGAGAACGGCAGTAGTACTTTGTGGTATTCTTGCATTAATCATTTTATGAACAATGAACATTTTGTGGTGCGTTAAAATTTTTACATATTTCATTTGCGATGTTTTAACATTTTGAACATTAAGAGTTATTTGATATAACAGCAAAAGAATATTCTTTATATTTATACACATGTCCATATAGTTTGCATTTATAAATATCCGACCAGCAAACATTCTAATAAATTTATTATGTGAAGCCTCCACAAATGAAATTTTACATTTATAAATATCCGACCAGTAAACATTTTAATAACAATATTATGTAAAGCCTCCACATATAATTTTTTTACAAAGACGGAGCGTGAATTGATTTACAAGCCTTTCTAGTGAGAACGAGTTTCTTTTAGGAAAAATATGTGCTTGAGAATCAGCTCATTAAAATAACCAGTCACATTTTATTAGCCTATATATAAAAGGTATGTACATGATATGCAATGGTTTTCATTGAGATTCGCTACACAACGGTCATTTTGTTAAAAAGGTTAATTCTAGCATAACTCTGAAATAAACGTTATTTCTGCTGAAATTGGAACCTGTCCGGAAATGTAACGCATTAGCTTTATTAACACCATCTTTTTGTATAATTCTTTGCAAAGATTCAAGTATATAATTCAGTCATTAAAAATTAAGAATTTGCGGGATCTTTTTTGACATGTTACATGGAACAGTAAGATAAATGAAAGCATAGATTAGTTTAGGCTTTTCGTTTGTTTAATAACTCAGTATAAGCTACATATAAAGGCTGTATATGACATTGCTTTTGAAAGCGATAAAGAAAATTTCCTCCAATTATACCATGAATGTTTGGGTTGGAATGAATGCAAACGGAATTGATCTTACTAGAAATCTGATTTACCTTTATCTTGCTGCAGCACAATGGGGGTAGACTTTGATGTAATATTTATTTCTTGATTTGTAACATAACATGTATACTGTCCGGCCAGTCTGGGCTCAAAGCTGGTGATGACTAGTTTCTCTCTTATGACGACTAGTTTTTCGCCTTCCAAAACGCGGTGAACCTTTCACATATATATGCACTTTGGACTGCAATTAGCGGAACACTCTATTGTAAAAGGTTCACTTTCCTTGAGGTAAGTATGGCTTTTGTTGTGACTCAGTAATATATTTTCCGGTCCATCTGATATTAAGTTATCAGGAAAGAACTTTAACAGTTGACATCTAGAAGCTATACGTATTAGGGAGAAATGTAGGTCGTTTCGAAAGTGCATATTTTTAAGCATTATCTGGAATATTTTATGTAGCAAATGATAACGTACCCTCTCTTCCATTGACACAAAGTTCATTGTCTAATTGATATATATTGTCTATCTATTAAACCTATTTCTTATTTCTCTTTCAGCATGGCTGTTATTTGAACATTTAAGTCTATGGTTCCTATCGACTTTGATATAGAATATGTCTCCAATGAGATGCTTAAAACATTATTTAAAATCATTAATCGCATCAACTGTAGTGTGACAGCTAACATTGGACAATGCTGCTGATATGCAATGTGCGGTAGGGCTTAGTTTTGATCTGTTAGCTTCCTGTTATGCATCACCCCACATGTATTCATCCTCAAAATCCTCAAATATTGGGGTAACTTGAATGAACCATAGGATGAATGTCACTGGTTTCATGGATAGAATGAATTGCACTCACATTTGAAGCCATCAATTTTTTATTTGATATATTCCCCATTTAAATTATTAAAGGTGAATTAAGGACGAAACAAACAAGTAAACAAATCTTTTTAAATCACGATAGTTTAGCACTTGTAAATTAAAGTTTCTCGTTTGACACAATTACCTTGTATGATGTCACATTTTAAATTCACACACACATACACACACATATATATATATATATATATATATATATATATATATATATATACACATACATATATATATATATATATATATATATATATATATATATATATATATATATATATATATATATATATATATATATAGTTTCCGAAGAAACAAAATGCCTACCTTACAACGGGCTCTGCCCCCTCAAACCAGGTTTTGATTTTATGTTTTGAAAGACCAAAACCCATTATCTTTTACGACAGCATATCTTCAGTTGTTTCTTGCTGCTTTTATCTGATGCATTTGTTGGATGTTTGAGAATTTATTTCAATACATTTAGACATATGTCATATAGGGCCATCCTATTGGATAGTCTGCAGTCTGTTCTACATCAACCATTTGTGTATCTGAACATTTGAATTAATTTACACTTTTCATACACTGAATAAAGTGCAATGTTCGGGTCTCTATAATCCTATTAGATTATTCTTATCTGACAAGGATTCTTGTACGAAAGTGGTTATTTTAATATTAATCTCTGTACAGTAGTACTGATGAAATGAGTTTATGTGTAAAAATGAAGCCAAGTTTTTATGAGCGCGAATGCGTAATGTCCATTATTGTATTTACCTTGAATCTATTCTGGTATTTACCTTGAATCTATTCTGGTAAACTAAATGGTTTAGTCATTATATTTTTAGCTGATTTTGTTCCGGAGGCATATAACTATGTAGGGTTTAGTGAAACCCATATGTTTCTATTGATGACGAGTTGGCTCATAGGACGGTGTTGGTTTATTCGCTGTGAGGAAACAAAGCTTCAGGACCAACATTGTTGTAAGGAATTGGGGTATCCTCTGCAGACTACGTGTTGGCTCCTTTACCATTCGACATGAGTTGCGTAACTGGGTATAAGTCGTGATCGTCAACTGGATTTTATATCATATACATGTTCCATTTCCGAATTAATTTACAACTTGCCTACTACAACCACCCAGTGGAAAACGCAAACGTTTCCCATTTTAACAGGTGACTTCTGAACGCAGGTTCAATGACCTAATTTGATTCAGAACAAATTTATGTACTATTATCCAAATAACAGTACCTTTATTATTAGTAGTATTTTCATTAGTATTTTGTCTCATGCAGTAGTAATATGCTACCAAAAATCTGTTTACAAATATAACACAAATAAAAATACAACAAAAATAACATTCGTTCCAAACAAGGATGTCGTATCTTCTCTTTACTTCATCATGTACATTGTATCATTGTATCTTATCAAGGATTAAGATACACTAATAATATCTTGTTCTGAGCATATCTCCATCGCCATTTATGTTCGAATGCCTGCAGATATTGTCGCTGATTTCAGCATCTTTGAGTGTTCATAATGAATTGTAAATCCTTTCAGTTTATATATGCATTTTTGTACTTCATGTAATGTGCACATGACCGACATCATATTAGAACAGATGGCATAATTAGGCATGAAACTATGATTTCATGACTTAAAAATTTTTTGGATTGAGCTGTTGATCAAACTCAATGAGATCAAAAGAAGGTTGGCCTTTGCTTGCGACCTTTGATGACTGAAAAGAAACTACCTGGGACTATGGATGGTTAGTAGCGCTTAGTCCGGATATCACAAGTGCAGTCTACCTATACTCGGAGCATACATGTATTTTTAATCGGTGGTAGCTTTGATTTAGAATCTTAAAATAACAATTAATATAACAATCCTATTAACAGAAAAAATCCAAAGAAAATTACTTTAAAGTAGAATTCATTCGATCCTAACCAGAATGGATAAAGTTTGCTGTGCTTCAAAGCCAACACATTGACACATTTGAGTTTCAATGGATTCTAGTAAATACAGTGAAATTTGAAACGTTTAATATCGGTTCACGTAATGTACCTTTCATTATTATATACCCCTTTTGTTTTATCACGTTAACGTTACATTGCCAGAATCGTTCAGTGTTCTACAACACCGAAAACCTTAATATTGCACTCACGTGTAAGACACGTGTGAATAAAAATATTATAATGAATTAGGAACTACTTTGAAGGAAGATAAACTCATATACACTCATATAGTAGACCTAAGGTTTCATAGTATTAAAAATTTGTTTGCTGATGAACTAAAACAGCCGTTTCGTATATTTCAAAATAGAGAGCGTAAAGTGAACAAGGTGGACACGTTTACTAAGTCCTAAAGGAAACTTTAAAACAAGCAAATAAATGAACGTGTTATTCGCCATGTCCACAACAAACATGAGAGACGCAGTTTTCAAAAGACCATTCTGATTATTTAATCAGATATCTAGCAGAAATGTTTGTAGCTTTTCGTTTAGTGAATGCTTCAGACTATGACTAGTGCTACCTTGCGATATATGAAAATAGCATCAAAAATGATAGTGAGGGCAAATCTATCATTTTGATCCAATTATACAAGCTAAAGTATAAAATTCGTAAGTAGAAACGCAAGTAAAGGTTTTCGAATAAAATTAAGGGTTTCGGAGCCACACACCAGCTGCTTTGCAAATTTGCGGGATTAATTTTGTTCATACAATGTTTCCGATTTAGGCTAGCGATAGACACTATATGATACTGGTCAGAATAACTATGGAGCAAGCAAGTGACGAAGCATAAACATGTTTTCTTTAGTTGGTAATAAAATTGGCAAAATATACTTACATTACTTTTCAAAAATGTACATTCTCCAAATCAGAATTACCTGAAATGTGTCATGGGTACTAAAGCTTAATTATACATTTCGAAATTGTACCGTAATTTCGACTACATTCCAATAACATCCTCCTTGAAGCAGTCACAACGAAATAATCATTATGTTTCATAGTCATTTTAATAATTAAATAGAAACAGTTTATAATGTTCCCACATTATTTCAAATATTCAATAACATAACAAAAACACATGCATATGAATCAAGACGCCTCCCTCACTATTCAAATCAGATGTACTTTAATACAAATTGACACAGAAAAAACCAGTCCATAGTCACTAAATTTAGTAGAATTGAAAAATATATTAAAATCCATTCATTCCAGACCAAATGGGACAGTTATCGCATACAAAATCGGAAGTTTAATCTGCATACTTGGAGCGGTCACTACTGATACAGCCACTGATAGAGGATGTCACGTGGATTCTGATTACATTATATTTATATAGGAAATTTGCCGGGTGGAAATTAGAATGCCCATTTTGACCCGGTGACAACTTGATTCAGATGACATTATAAAAAGTTATAATATCTAATATCACTGAGACTGAAGCCAATAATTCAATATGGCTAAATAAATGTTATCAATATTTCAACATCACGAAAATAAGAAAAAATTAATAATACTAAGTCATACTTGTAGATGAATCATACAGTATTCCTATCCATTCTATACATTGATCACTCTTGTTGATATAACCTTACAGCGTGTATATTTGTGCATACAGATTGACTATCTATGGAGACTGATCCATAGATCAATTAAATTTGTTTATAACCTAATCCTTTTTTTGATAGATTGTTGAAGCAACGTATTCTGATTAGTTCGAATTCATTTCTGCTCCCAGCTCAGCTGTTTAACATTTTATTTAGAGAATCCTTGAATATATATATATATATATATATATATATATATATATATATATATATATATATATATATATATATATATATATATATATATATATATATATATATATATATACAGAGAGAGAGAGAATAGAAATTTTATTTTAAAGAAAACTGACACAAATTTAATCGATTTAAAATCCCCAATACTAGATGCTAGTTGGCTAACGATGATGGGCGTCGATGTTTAAAGTCATTTTAGCAATCTTAGTACTTGATCGGGGTGTGTGTGTGTGCATTTTTTGTATAGGATCATGGTTGTTAGGCTTCAACGTTCATACCGGCCGGTACATGAATAATATAAATATTATATATTAAATATAATATATATATATATATATATATATATATATATATATATATATATATATATATATATATATATATATATATATTATATAGTATAAATATATTATATATAAATATATATTATATAGTATAAATATATTATATATAAATATATATATATTATATTATATATATATATATATATATATATATATATATATATATATATATATATATATATATATATATATATATATATATATATATATATATATATATATTTAACTGTGTGTGTAGGTGTGTTTTGTGTGATCCTGAAAATTGTCTTGCGACTTTGTAAAGAGTATCATCTGAATTTTAGAGTGAATATGCATGCTTTTCTTTAGAAGAATCTTTTTCGTGATACAGAGGGAAAAGTTTTGTTTCTTTTTATGAATTAAAAAAAGTAATTACGTGCTAAAAAATTTATAAGAAGTCCCCATGTTAAGTTTCGTCAAGATGTGGTATTTATTTAGAATTTTCTAGAATGAAATATTTCATAAAAGGAGTGACATAATTTTACAGGATATTATTAAAAAGATCGCATATTTGACGTAAAACGATGATGAAATCCGCTGATGCATGTTGTTGTGAAGGGAATGTAAGATATAGTTTTTCCGACAGTAAAATGAACGAGTCTTGGTATCGTAAGATGGGTTTGAATATGTATTGCATTCAGGGACACCATTTGGTATTGCAACCGCCCCACCCCAAAAATACACACACACATACACACACACACATACAGAGTAAATATGTCGCGCTAAAAGAAAGAAAATTGAAATGGTTTTGAAGTGTTGTTATAAGAGTTGTCTTTGATTCATTTATTGTTACTAATTTTATCCTCAACCTGTCTCGTTTTAACACAAGGTACACCTACTTTTCTACCCGTCTAATTGTCGCACATTAGTATAACATTATGTACCCAAAATAATTCCCACCTGTCACATTCTGATTCTGATCAGTCAATTTGCATATGATATTGAACTTGGAAAAAATGCACATCTTTTGCTGAGAAAATATTTTTCTAATATCAATATCGTATATCATCTAAAATCATATGATTTTTTTTTCAGTTATATCGCAACGATGTCTGCTGTATGGCAGTTTATAGTGATGTATAGCACTGGGGCATCATGCAACATGATGTCCCACCCAGTCACATTGTCCTGACACTTGGCCATCCATGATCAATCTCACTTTCTTACTAGAATACTTAAAATGTGCCCAGTAATACTCGCGTTAATATGAATGGTTTAATTTCTACCGAGAATTACCGAGAAACAAATCTCTGTCAAACACATACATACAGTCTGATAAACACATACAAATGAAGTGCAGTGAATCTTTATAGCTTATTTGATGATTATACCTCAATCTGCTAATGAGGCAGTATCAAACGGTAAATAGATAAGTTAATAATTATTTACATCGTACGACTTTACACTTTTCATGAACACAAGAATACACGCATTTACTTCAGCCGTTGTTCACCCCATGTCATTATGCTCTTTCTGTACCTGTTGGTTGACTGATAGCGTGTGCCTATTAGTTCGTTTCAATGCAGCCTCCCTGTCCAATCGTTCACACCAGCATTCTCACACTGACATGTCTGCCTTAGAACTACCCCCTTTTCCTTAGCAGTATCAGGAACTGAAAATATCATGTAAAGATGGACTTAAATAAGAGGATGGGATGTGTGTGCGTATGTGTGTGTGGGGGGTACTGGGTTGACACTAAATAGAACATTGGGTTATGTTTTCTCAATGCTACAATGCACTCATTTGTGGATAAAATTTTAACCATTGTTATATATCTACCCTTTTATTCTACACATTTCTAGATACAATTTATTTTGACAGAGGTTGATAATCTATACATGCTTTAAGTTTCCTTCTCTCTGAATCGTAGTTAAAAATTAATATTAAATTGTAAGCACTCTATTTTGGAGGATTATGCTTCTAACTTTCGAATATATATCTTCGCTCGTCTTTTGATAAAGGTACTACATGGTGCTTTCGGTTAAATAGATCATATTAGGGAATCATACGAGATTTGTAAACGTAATGAGTAGGAAGAGTCTTGATTGCTTGTGAAATGTATGCCTGTTCCGGAATCATACAAACAGTTGACATTTTGAAGTGTTGGGTCATACAAGCCTGCGAAAGTAATCATGATAGAGAGTCATATAAACTTGTGAAAATAATACGTTCTAGGGAGACATACAAACTTTTAAAAGTAATACATATTATGGAGTTATACGATATTGTGAAAGTAACACATGATAGGAAGTCAAACGTTTTTGAGAAATCAACGAGTGTTAAAAAATCATGAGAGTCTGTGAAAGTAACCCATGCTAAGAAATCGAAGTGTGAAAGAAATGAGTTCGGAATTGTATTATTATTTCTAAAACAACAGGAAATAAAACTTGCAAAAGTGATGAGTATTAGGAAGTTTATTATCTTTCATAAAACATCAGAATCAGTTCGACCTAAATAAAACCCTCTTTGAAAAAAATCAAAGTTACATATATGGAAATATGAAACGAGGAGATAGATGCATGCCATTGAGGTTTTTTAGTCATATTACTTTCTTTAACAATAATAATAATAATAATAATAATAATAATAATAATAATAATAATAATAATAATAACAATAATAACAATAGTGATAACGATAATAATAATAATAATAATAATAATAATAATAATAATAATAATAATAATAATAATAATAATAATAATAATAATAATAATAATAATAATAATGATAACGATAATAATAATAACACAATTATTATTATTGTAGTATGATCATCAACTGCATCCTAATTCGAAGAAATATCAAAGTGTTAAATCATTATTTTGTTTCTTTCAACATAGCTAAAAGGAATATCTAAAGCATCAAAGCTTTAAAGAATCATTTTAATTGAGCATTATCTGGCAAATGCCAACCTAATTAATTTATGAAATCTACAGTCATAAAATACGTAACCTGAAGCAATTATCTCTTTGCATAGTCATGAGCCTATAAATTGTGGCCAATCAATTTGCTTTTCTCTTCCTTTATCATAAAGCTCAAGATCACTACATTAAAATTAAAGTAATAACACCCACACATATATATTTACACACACACACACACACACACACACACACACACACATATATATATATATATATATATATATATATATATATACCAATTAGGTCATTAAGTTTTATAATCCAACCTTTGTGGATCTTTTAAAACTTTTGATAATTAGCATTTGCATTGGTAACATTAAAAATGCAAATATGTTAATACACTCCCCCCACAAAAATGAGAAATTAAAATGCTTGAAACTAATACAAAGCAAATATTCATTTGCAACTACTTATTGGTCGAACTATTGAAAGCAAGTTTATATGTTATGTATTTACCGTAGTACTTTGTGTTGTTTTAAAGGCAGATACATTTTAAGAGGAAGGGAACCCTTACTTTCAACACGTAATATAGGTAAATGTACATGTGCTTCGTATGAAACGGGGAGCTATGTTAAATATTGACCCTCTAAGGTATTTATCGCTGTGCTAGCAATATTGTTAAATGATTTGAGAAAGGAAAGCGAATTTCATTGAACTCAAGTAATAAAATTATAATTATTTCGTAGCAGATCGTTCATTTTTGCGTAAAAACGAAATATAATTTTCGGTGTGAGCCAAACCATGCAATGTTCGACAGGGATGGCGAATTATTGCCGACCTATATAGTGAGGTTATTTTGTTATGATATCGATTGCCCGTAGGTATGTTTTCTCCTAGCGTGTAGCGAATTTATTACCCTGGCGGTCACCACCATAGAAAGACCACCTGGAACGGATACCATGCATAAATCCTTTTTTCTTAATTTCATTATTATCTTCAACGCCTATTAATAAATATTTGCCAAGGCAAACGTTCTGACATACCTTGAGAGACATTTATAAACGATCTCTGTATGTGTGTGTGTGTGTGTGTGTGTGTGTGTGTGTGTGTGAGATGAAGAGAGAGAGAGATGTTTATGCTAAAAATAAAGAGTCAAATTAAGCATTTGATTTTCATGCCATTTGCATAATTTGTTTTATTTGTACCTTTCAATTATGTACAATGAATGACAATTAACATTCAGTATAGTACAGCAATGAAGAATACTAGAGTATTTAAAGCCAATTTTATGATATGTAGTTTGTTTCCAATTCACAAAGTTGGTGTGTGCTGCAATATATCTAGACGATGGTGTGTTACTAAAACTTCTTTGAGACTTGTTACATTTGTACAGACCATATCAGCCTGGTGTCAGGATAATGTGAATGAATGGGACATCATACTACATGTCTTCGGCTTGATGCCCCAGTGCTAGACATCACTATAAATTGCCACACTGTAGACATCGTAGCGATATAACTGAACAATTGTTAAATCTACGTTGAAAATCATAATCATATCACATCACATCTCATAGACCGTATCAAGTGAAAACATAACATTTTCTGCAATTAGAGTATTCTTAATGGTCAGACCAGTTGTTTAATGGCAGCAATAATGTACCATATGTTACGAACAAATGTACCCATGTTTTAAAACTGGATACTACCAACACGTTTACTACTAATACGACTGCAACAGCGAATTTGATAAAACTTAACAAAACTTTAAAGACAAATTACTGAAATGGTTATTGGCTGAAATCATGTGGAAGATTGAATCTTACAGTAACAATTCGAAGGCCTTGACCCATTTTGATCATACCGATCGCCTACTGTTTCAATCAACTGAGAAAAGAAAGGTTTTGAAGGATCTCCGTTTGCACGTTGGAAATGCCATTTCCGTAATACATATTTGGATTCATTACCCACTTAGCATTCATGATGCCAAATGTAAGATACTAAAGGCAGATAGTATTAATAAAGTTTAAATGTTCATTTGAGGAAAGAAAAGAAAAAGAAAATAAAGATTAAATGGAATGATAAATGTTTAATATAAAATAAATCACTCACCAATTACAATCAGCTTTTTAGAACCACTATTCTTTACCGGACCTAGCCCAAGAAACGACAGCGAATAGTCGCCACCCTTGTGCTCATTTATTAAATATAGTCAGAAACAAGATCCACTCATCATTATTCTTCGATGTGTTACAATAGGCTGACACATTATCCATAGGTTCGCATTCACCAAGACTAAGCTGAGCAATTTTGTTCGAATAATGATAAACTATGGCATGAATGGTGTCAACTGATGTTTCTCCTAATGTCCAACGAAATGAAACGTCGCAACCGGCTAAGGCAAATAAATCTTCATCTAAAATTCAAGATTAAATTACTGAAAATAGCTTGTAGCATGTACTGCAAAAGTATTAGCCTTTCTAAAAAAAAAATAAAGCAGAGGACTCCTAAAATCCACGATATAAATTTTCAATTATAAACTGAACCATCGAAAGAATTCGCCGCCTTTACTCTTTAGTTTTAACACTAATTAAAACAAATGACGTTTAGCCTATTATTGAGTTTGTAAACGTTTGCAGTACTTTACAATATTCATGTATTCTGTTAGTAATATTATGGTAAAGAAACATATTCCTGATGTTGGAAAATATTCGAGTAGCATTTGAAACAAATTCCAGAATAAAATTTAGGAAACGAAATCATGTGACAGAGATGTATTAATAGGAAGTAATCACAAACATACAAAGCCTCCATTTAATGGTAGTCTTTTCTCTGCTGATAAGTTGTTAAAGTATAACATTTTAGCAAGTCAGATTTTTGTTATGTGTAATTGTTGGGTAGTATATGGAAATGACTCGGTACTATCACGTAACGGTGCAGTTAATTTTCCAGCCATGTCCAATTTCATAACACTGAAGTTCAAGAACCTCTACCCGCGCCATTTACACAAAAAATATCCAAGTGGTCTTTTGTCACGTTTATGTAAGATCTTTTAATGTTATGGCAAAAGCATTGTCATTGAATTTTGTAGACTAATTGCACAATTGTGGCTGTTACAAAATTTGAATATAGTCAACCCTTGAGTCAATAATAACTGGCATGTTTCCGACTTTTGATAGTTATGTTACAGGTCTGCCGGAATAGTTATTATAACTAAACATCACAAAGATATCCTCTGCTGAAAGACATATTGGGCTATCTACATTTTGCTGAGCTGGGTTCTGAGGTTTATAGTCTAAATTCCGACATCAACCCCTTTAATGGCAACAATTCTGACACCAACATTAGAGACAACACGCAAGGTCTCTGTTGCTGAGGGTTAAATATTCGACATTAATTTTCCGAAATCTTTGGTAAGCCCATTTTAATGAACCAATACCAATATTTACTAGCGTGTTTTTGTCGATTTTAGTTTTATGAGTGAACTTGGGAGTTTTGTAAACCGATGCTTCGTTCTCATCAGGCATGCATGCATTTGTAAAGGTCATGCTGTAATTTACGTTTGCAATGCAAATGCATAAAAGTTTTGCATTTCAATATCAGTGCAATACAATTAGTTCAGCGAGTGTTGACACCTTGCGAACATTTAAAGTTAAATGAAAATACTTTTCCTTAAAGGTTTGAGAAAAAATATAAACAGCACTAACAAACAAAATCAACTGATATTACAACGTTGCATTTAATTGTCAACGATTATTCTAAATCTTCTTATCCTTCAATTTTTACTATAAGAATAACCGGTATAGAACCAAATATCCGGGATATAATCTGCGTTACATATGTACACAAAGTAAAAATAGATGTCGCTTTGGCTTGTAGACTTTTAGGGAATTATACAACGTTTTCAGTTTCCGCAACTAGTCTATACAAGCTGGTTGTATTTATAGTTTTAGCACATGTGAAGATAGAAATGTAGAGGTTTACAAACGCAACGTTTTTGTGTTTATTTGTTTGTCGTAACTATGTTTTGTATTTGCCTTTGAAAAAGACTCATTAAGAGTCGAAAGCGCTTAGGCTAGTTAGTTACTAGTTTCGTACTGTTCGTCGTCAGTTTATTGCATATATATATATATATATATATATATATATATATATATATATATATATATATATATATATATATATATACATACATACATACATAAAAAAAACACAAAAACGTTGTGTTTGTAAACCTCTACATGGCTGTCTTCACATGTGATAAAACTATAAATACAACCAGCTTGTATAGACTAGATGCGGAAACTGAAAACGTTGTATAATTCCCTAGAGACGTTTAGGGAATTATACAGCGTTTTCAGTTTCCGCATCTAGTCTATACAAGCTGGTTGTATTTATAGTTTTATCACATGTGAGGACAGCCATGTAGAGGTTTACAAACACAACGTTTTTGTGTTTATTTGACTATCGTATATATGTTTTGTATTTGCCTTTGAAAAAGACTCATTAAGAGTCGAAAGCGGATAGGCTAGTTAGTTACTAGTTTCGTACTGTTCGTCGTCAGTTTATTGCATCTATTTTAATTAATCCCTGACACACGTGCTCTCTTGGTGGATCCAGTACGCTTGAAAGGGTTGTTATTCGCCATATGATTTGTATTATATATATATATATATATATATATATATATATATATATATATATATATATATATAGTGTTATTTTGTGGACAGGCGACAGGATAAAGCAAACTAATGGAATATTTGATACTGTTTGAAGTGCGATGAGCAGGGTACCGTTCATTGAAAGGCCTCGTAAATCGTGGTTTGTACGATGAAATAAAACGTGTAAGATAATAAATGTACCTCGATAAAACACACAGTTGTACTTACTATGGCATTCGACCCATTTCTTCAAATAAAGCACGTAAATTAGTAACACTGCTACACCAATGCGTTCCATCTTGTCCGCTGCATGTTGCAGATTAAAATGTCTTTGTATAAAACACTTTTCCGCTTGATGAGTCAAGGGTCCGACCTCATTTAAATATGTCGAAATACCAAGCAGATCTGAATCTGATAGGCTCACTCAGTTATTGCTTAAACACGTGTTTGTAAATTCCAGTGCACTCTATATTGAATATCGACCTGTTTTATCATTCATATTTACAATGCAGCATTGTTTATTATTGATATTATGAGAAAATATACGCATTGTTAATATTAATAAATTTTCATAACAATCTGTACAAATGATCAGTAATAAGATTAAACCTGTAGTGGAGGAAAACAGCACCGTAATACAGATCACCATTGTTTATTAAGCTTTATAGAGTAAACATTAATTTGGATCGTATAAATTTCATGTAAACAAGAGGCCTAAATGTAAATCAACCCATGGTAAGTTACAACTTTCAGAAAAAAATTAAACATGAAGCAGGAAAGCATCTGGGCCTGTTGTGCTCATGTATGAAAAAGTCATGACTAGATTTAATGCAAGTTTACTTCTCACATAGTCAAGTTTTCCGGTACGAATTAATGGTTTTCCTGTATCATATATTTCATAATGAGATATTGATGTATATCTATAATAGAAAAATATTATCGCTACATTAGCAATACCACTGTTAATACATCAGTACCTGTATCACCTATAAAACTAAGTCCTCTTCATTTGGGCATCTTTTGGTAAGAACGCTATTAAAGCCTAGTTACATATTTAAGCCTATGATGGTTTTCTTTTTCTGCTTCTGTCTCTCCGTTCCTCACTCTCTCACTCCATTGGGATTAACAGACATGGAAATATGTCAAGACTGTGGACAGTCGTGCATAAATTTATGTAACAAATGAGGTGACATAAATAAAAAAAACAACATCTAACTGCATAAATTAGACTGCAAGTATTAATATTTAAATTAGATTCCACACGAGACACAAATTGTTAGTTACTGTACTTACATGACGTGTTATTCGTTATCTTGTACGTATTACGACAAACGATATCTTTATTTAAGAAACCCTCTTGATTACATATTGTAAATTAAATCAGAGCAATAAACCAATTTGTAAATGGCGTAAACATCGTATGAAATTCAAAACAATATTAAATGGCAATAGCAATTCGGGTGAAGTGTCTGTTGCCAAACTAAACTTCACACTTGCCCATGCAACTCAACATGCTACGTTATGGATGAACAAGAAAGCAAAATAAGAAATTAAATTCTTCACGTAAACTCACAATAAAATATTATATATACAGACACTGCACTCTGATGTCTGTTGGACAGAATCGTCCAGTGAAGTTTCTAAAATATTCACTGCATAACTGAGAGCAAGAATTGTGTTAAGGAAATGATACATTTTCATTTTTATCATGTCATATAATGGCTGGTGTACCTTATAATCATGTTTTATATAGGTAATAGTTTAATTTATTAATTCGTTTGCGTTCATCGTAAGTTCCAATTACTCTAAGATATAAATATTGTTTAATGTATTGGTCGTTAAGCTCAAATTAAGTGCATTTCCATATTTCATCATTATACAGTTTATGTTTTCTGAAACATTCCAAAATTATGATTCTTTTGCACTTTTGTCAATAAGTTATGAAATCCATGATATATGCACAATTTCCAAACGTACATTTAAGACAAGTGTTCTTCCAAAACATATATTTTAGCGCTCTTTCAAACTGGTTCATCTCTGTGCCTACTTGCAGCCCATTAGAAACAAAGGAGTTAAACATTCATGTCATGAGAGTATGCAATGATCACGTAAAAGATAACCACATCCAAAACCATTAGAGTTAAACGACAAACTAGTACACATGATAAACATGTTACGGCGACCACTATGCAGGCAACGTCCTATAAAAGCAATCAATTATGTCACATAAAAAATACAAGAGGAACTATTAGAAAATGCTAGGCTGACATACAGACATTATGAAACGCGCAAATATAATAATAAATCCTAAAAACAAGAAAATGACGAGGGTGTGGGTCAGAATTTATTTTCAAGAACATTATAAATTTTGTAAACGGTGTTTGACCTCGAACTTAAATATCAGTAAACAAAATGACGAAAGCCAGTTATGTAATGACAATTATATGCTTAATCACGGGCAGAGGTCAAAGACACAGTATAAGTTAATTGTATATAACACAATAAATCACTTTACCGGAAGTGACAGCAAATAAGCACGATAAAATACAATATATTGAATTGCAATAAGATGGCGGATAGTCATTATTTCTCAAGCTATCTCTATCAAAGTATGTGCTGATGATTATTATCTTGTACTTCATTTATCAATTGTGACCATTAGCAAAGTTGAGCGAAGTGCAGCTACAATCAGCATTAAAAGCAAAATGTATCAAATAAAAAACGACAAGTTGCATATCCGAAGCGTTGTATTGAAAAGCAGCAAATATGTACATTACAGAGTGTTTTACATTTTGCATGCTAGGCTATCAGAAGTGATGTGATGTGATATGATTATGATACTTAATGTAGATTTAACAATGTTTCAGTCATATCGCTACGATATCTGCAGTGTGGCAGTTTATATTGATGTTTAGCACTGTGGCATCATACTGCAAACATGTAGCATAATGTGCCACCCAGTCACATTATCCTGACACCAGGCCGATCAATCCTAACACTAACCTCTTAATGCTGAACGTCAAGCGAGGCAGCTATTAGTACCATTTTTTGTAAGTATTTGGTATGACACGACATAGGATTGAACCCACGACCTCCCATATCCGAGTTGGACAAATCATAAACTTCGCGCACCCTTACATAGTGCCAAAAAACAAAACATAACATTGGTTCCCCTTCGAGTGCATCTGAGATAAGGAATAGTTGTTTACTCCACATTTTGGCGCCCCTAGCACAAGACGCCTGGGGACAGCTGTCACCTGCCCTTTCCAAGCTACGCCACTGACATCGATGCTTCACAGGGAAAATTACCATGGGGGTCATGGGTCATACAAAGGAGAAAAACATCCACCTGGATATAATTATTTTGATTCTAGAACCCGAATTGATCTCTGAGGAACTAGCCCAATCAAGGCCTGGAGTTTATCCAATAAAAGAAGTTAATCAAGAATGTCACGTTCATGATGTTGAGTAAAATTAAGATTTACATTTATGGCATATTGCAGATGTGAAATTAATTCACTTGCTAAATTCCATAAAAATAATTATTTCAGAGTAAAACTTTCTTGCTTTCTAGTAAAACCTGCTACTAAAGGTAAATTAGTGGTAAGGGCCATTAACTAATAAACTTGCAGATGCAGCAAATGTCACACTTTATGTTGCTGAAGATTAATTAGTACGACAGACAATATGGAAAATTATATATCACCACCTAAAGCAATTCAGGATAGACATTTTGATGCCACCACTCCCAATAAAGTTCATCAGACTGACATTTTGTTTTTACCACATGACGCTATTAAAACACATTGATGTCAATAAAGTACATACGAACTAACCTATATCTTTGCTCAATCTAGACGCTAAACAGTGTACCTGCAGCATCAATGCCAACACAAAGAACTAAAGGCCTGGTACAATGTTGCAGAAACAAATTCATCAATTGATTATCAAAATGCTCTGAGTGTAACTTATATACATACATTGCACACAATATAATATCAAACTGTCTTCTTCAAAGTAAAACTATAGCAATTGAAATGAACATATATAGAAAACTGCACGTGGTGTTCTGCCTGTTAGATGCGTTAACATATATACGATGCGGCAGTGGAGTTACGAGCTGAAAAACTAACATAAGATAGAGAGGGAAGCCCGCTTTTGCTGGGACACACAAGGATGATCAACGGTTGTCATGCTTGGCATGTAAGTATTGAAACACAAAGCGTGAATATAGGAGCGCTCTGTCAGTGAAGTATTTGTACCTAATCTATTGATTTTAATAAGAGACTGACTGTGACTAACGCCTCATTTGGAGTACTTTTACAGACGCAAAGTTACAAAATGCAGCTCAAGTGTTGTTTGATTAATTATTGAATCTTCACTTGAAATCTCTAACTACTTAATTGGTATCTCAGTAATAAATCCCCGTTACGTATGATTATAGTACAGTTAGCTGGAATGCAATGGAAGCTGGGAATGCCCAAATCGATTAAAGGATGATTATCTTCAAAGAAACGATACTATGTAATTTAATTGTCTCGGTAAATTAACGTTCTCTAATTTTATCCGAATTCGCCATTCCAGGTTTCATTCGCATTTTATCCAACTGAAATTAGATTCATTACACATATTATTTATGTATACATATAATATTTATTTAGAATAAGCAGGTAAAGGCATGTATCTCGCAGTATCTGTAGATAGATATTAAGACCCGAATACTGTTAATACCCGAAGATGTAAAGTTTGGCCGATTAATACTTAGGGAAGTACATACTATGAAATCTGAATGAGGAGCAGTGAAATGTAAACAAGTTTAAAAGTCAATTTATAGAATTTTTTGTAATTCTCTTTGCTATTATTAATTCTGATCACAAATGTACTTTCAATACAGAAAGTTTGATAGCCATCCGGTTACAGGTATGCGTGTAATGACTGTCAGTGAAGGGCCGAATTGATTTGAAGAAGGCTAATAGAACAGCACCCATTATCTGACATTGTGATGTTTGCCACAAACAAATCTGAGATTTGTTTCAATTTTGCACGACATTTTAGCATCTACATAGTATAAACCTAAGCCTATTTGTTCTGGTCCTCTTCAAAGGGCATATATTTAAAACTATACAAGTAGCATATTCAATTTTTCCTGTTCTTACTGCACTTAGCTACGTGTACAAACTTCATGGTAAACTAACGAAACATATTTACGCAATTATAATTATATCCATAGAGAGAGAAGTGTACTTATATCCATGGAAAATGAAATGAAATGACAAAAGTTCATAATTGGTTTATAGAATATGTAATTAAGTGTATCATCCCATTCTGACCACAGTCATGGATTAAATGATACACAATCAATTGGTAATAAGGTCTACATAGCAAAACATCGTAAAACTAGGAGAATGGTTTGTTTGTATTGATCTCTTTAAAGCAAAATAAAGCACTGGCAACGATGACCTCACTAAATAAATCTAGTCCAAACATATAGCAAGATGGCTAGTCGGGTGTGGTGGTGACCGCATTTAACTGATAGACGCGACCACACGTTGAACTGTTGTATCAATATAAACATGGAACTGTTGTTCTAATATAATTATTGGAACTTCACTTGAACTGTCCAAACCTCAAAGCACTCGTCTGTTCATTTTGCTGCTAAGGATTGCAGAATTGTAAAAATATAAACTGCGAGCTGAGGAATCAGTTTAGTCGCATTTCCTTCTATAACATCGTTGCGATCAAGATGATGGAGAACATGTTTAGAGTTCCAGTAGCTCTGTAGATGATGTTTTTAAAACAGAATGCCAAGGAATACATAGACTTTTTTTGGAATCGAAAGCTAATTTCTTCTAATTAATGACTATAACATTTGTGACCTAAAAGTCATTTATATGGGAAAGATTTGTTTACTTGCCATTCCCACCCCATCATTTCCATCTGGAGACCATTCTGCGCAAGTAAACAGCAAAATGATCCACATGCTCCGGTTGTGATAATCCAGACCGGTGAACTAGGTACGCAATACGCTGTAAAAGAAATCCAAGTACATATTTGTTCTTACATATTTCATTGCTATTAGGAATATACAATTATGTGACATCCATAATTTTTCTTGAAAGTAACTGGTTTTAAAAATTATCCGAACTTCACCTGTCTGATAGATTCTCATAAACTTCCGAAAAACATTTATAAATACTTGTTAAATTTGTTAAGCTACAACCAGAGTGATGGTCGTATTGTATTGTTCACAGTTCGGCAAACTATACTTTCTAATTCAAATAAATTTCATTGAAAAGTGTACTGCTCTAACTGGAAAGCGATTGGATGGTTTTGAGTTAGCTGTCTGGATAGCAGCTGGACTCGAATTTCCTTAGTCTCGCCGCTGTCAAATCCTCCAGTCAGGTGATATTCATGATATTGCTTTCCTATCTGATGTCGTTACTCCACTATTTTTCTTAACAGTAATCATAGTTGGCATTGATTTGCACCCACGTTTTTGTTGTTGTTGTTGGGCTTAACGCCATTTTTCAGCACATGATAGGATATTCATGGCGGCCAGTATTAATGGTGGAGGAAGAAACCGGGAAATCACCGGAAAGAACCACCGACCCACGAGAAGCTACTGGCAAACTTTCTCACATATCCACATTCGCCGAATCTTAGGCTCGAACCCACGCAGACAGAGGTGAGATGGCAGTGATCCGTAACGGACAGCGCTTTAGACCACTCGGCCACTCGGGGCCCCACACCCACGTTTTTGATTTTGCAGTTGATATATGCCTGTCCTTAAACTGTGAGTATATTATAAGCCACAGGAATAAAGAAAGTCAATAGTGATTCAGCTGAATAACTTTTTCTATCAAAAACGATTTAAGTACAATATATAATATTTATTATAAACAAATTTAATAAAAATGTTCGTATTGCATATAGGGATAGTGTTTAAAAAAATGTTAGTTGAGACGGTTTGGCCATTTCTTGTTCAAAATTGCAATCTTCTTTACTTACTAATTCAGCTTATTATGGACATTTACATGTTCAACATTAATTGTAAATTATAGTAGACTGGATTTTTGCATAATCGAAGATGCAATAGAACGATGAAGATATGCAGAAGATGTTATCATCATTATCTAAATCATTATCAGTCCTGTAGACGGATAGACCGTTGTGGCATTGCACAAGACTGAACAACCAGCTTCCTCCATTCCTCTCGATATTTCGTCTTTCTCAGTGAGATGTCATAGATCAGATTATCAATATATATATTGTCTTCACTCATATTTTGTACAACGTTGAGACGATCGAATTGAAATGGTTTCAACAGTCTCACGGTTTTTATTATCACTTCAACGTATTGACTCAGGAACAGGTTATGTACTGGTACAAGGTATTCTGACCTATCAAACCCTGATATGAACTATTTATATCTGATATCTACTCAGAGAGGAACCTAGTAGTGTGTTTCTTTATCAGGATATACGACCTGATAGTTAGGTATCTCTTTGGTCATATATACATGAGAGGTCCTTCACGCCGAAGGTAAAAAATGTGTGCCGTTGGTACGAAAAACTGCTGGCAAAGCAAAAAAGGATCACACGATAATGTGAATTCAGTATTCAATGATGGTACATGTTTTAGAGTCCATACAATTGTATTGATTTAATAATTACAAAGACTTGACGACATTAATTTTAGGGAAAATGAGAAAATTTGGATATATATCTTTTCTTCTTTTTTCAATTTTGTCGTTCGCGTGTGGTTTCTATATAGACGGTTGCCCGCTGTACGGATGTCGACCAAGTGGTACATTTGCATATCAACTCAATGTACCTACCAACGCTTCAGTAGCATGGGTAAGCAACTTTTTTGTCGGACCGCTACCTAAGGGGCAGGGGTGTGTAGGTAATCTGGAAAACTTGGTGTGCCAGTCCAATGGACACGGACCAAAGGACGTGTAAGTCTCTCTCTCTCTCTCTCTCTCTCTCTCTCTCTCTCTCTCTCTCTCTCTCTCTCTCTCTCTCTCTCTCTCTCTCTCTCTCTCTCTCTCTCTCATCACGTTGGAGAAAACCCGGTATTTTTTAAGTTAATTTGTGAGTGGTCATAACGTTAAATTATTCTTTGTATTTTGTGAAAAAGTGGCAAGTATATATTTACTTATTCTCAATTCACTTACATCTAATTGCTGGTCAATTGTTTTGAAATATGATGACGACGATGATTATGATGATATTGATATAGTAATTAAGTAGTCCTATTAATTGTTCTTGTCATTGGTAATGTTTTCCTTATTCATAATAGTAGTAATGTATTCGTTTGATTTTTTTCTTTCGCTCATTCATTCATCCAATGTTTTACAGTGGTTTAACAATTGTTTTCAGAGGTTACGTTGCCATTGATGCGGACGGGGGTTTTCAATTGTGGCGTAACGGATACCTTCGTTTTCCCACCCTCCCTGTAATGTTCAGTAACGGTGCCGTCTTCGGTACTGACGGAGATTCGCTGACGTTAAACGACGCCGACGGCCATCTAGAGCCTGTTATTTCTTTGGAACCAACACTGCGTCCAGTCTTTAAGTACGTCAGTATGTATAGTTATGTTTCATACTCTCATGTGAGTGAACTTTTGAATTTAATTCGTGCAATTGCAAATATTTACAACAGGATTATGCATTTGCATTTGCATGTGCCATAGCATAGAAATGCATTGTTTGAAATAGTATAACAGCAGAATAAAGGCATGCAATAGTTGTTGTTGTTGTTTTTGTTGGGCTTAACGCCATTTTTCAGTGCATGATAGGCTATTCATTGCGGCCAGTAATAATGGTGGAGGAAGAAACTGGGAAATCACCGGAAAGAGCCACCGACCCACGAGAAGCTACTGGCAAGCTTTCTCACATATCCACATTCGCCGAATCCTAGACTCGAACCCACGCAGACAGAGGTGAGATGGCAGTGATCCGTAACGGACAGCGCTTTACACCACTCAGCCACCCACATAGACATGTAATAGTTGAGAGAGAGAGAGAGAGAGAGAGAGAGAGAGAGAGAGAGAGAGAGAGAGAGAGAGAGAGAGAGAGCGTAAAAAACAAATGGCAAGCATTACTAAATAACAATTAAAAGATCAGTCGATATCTGGAACTGTGAAAAATATTGTTATATTTCGATCTGAGCATACTTTTTGGGACGAAGAAAAGTATATGCAATAAACTGACGACGAACAGTACGAAACTAGTAACTAACTAGCCTAAGCGCTTTCGACTCATAATGAGTCTTTTTCAAAGGCAAATACAAAACATATATACGACAAACAAATAAACACAAAAACGTTGTGTTTGTAAACCTCTGCATGGCTGCCTCCACATGTGTTAAAACTATAAATACAACCAGCTAGTTGCGGAAACTGAAAACCGTCATCGGCCTGTACTTCATAGCTGTCCTGTGAAATAACACGTGCCTTTATGCCCCTTTTGTACACATTCATGAAGCGGAGTGACGGCTGGCTGATTCTTCAGGTGCCAGTGGTCAACTGGCCATATAGGATTTCCTTTGGGAGTCTCCCATCCTCCATGCGTCGGACATGTCCGAGTTATCGAAGGCGACGTTTGCTTAGCAGGGAGTATATGCTTGGGATATATATTCCTTGATTTAATATATAGGTCTGTCATGAAAGCCCCCACGGAAAACAAACACATAAGCGTTAATGTTTGTTCCATTCGAGGCCTTTATTTATACTGTTGCAGAATCCAGTAATAATAACACACCAACACAGTGTTCATTAGGCTGAAATGCTAACATCAAAAGGCAAACAACAGAGGATTCCGAATAAATTTCATAGTCATTTATTTCCCACATCGTAATTTTTATAATATTTTTTTCATGTTAGATGTTTGGACTTAAACACCTATTTTGTCCAAAATAAAATAGAAACTACCTACAGCTGTCAGCAGCAAGTCACATGTTTAAATATCTTATCTATATTTGTTAACAATATTAGCAGTTATTTCCCATCACGCTAAACCTATTTCTTTTGAGGATGTACAAAACGATCAAATACCTCTTTGCGATTGTCTTCAGACACTGAGTTCACGTGACATAGAGATGCTCTAACTTCCATTAATCTACATATTCAAAGTTATTTTTTTTATAAAGCATTTGTCCTGTTAGACTTTTATTTTTAATGCCACCATTTAAAGTCAAGGGTAAAAGGTACGGTATCAGTGATAGTGTGCTCTAACTTGAATGAAATGATAGATTACAGCATAAGAAACATTTTAAAGGCAACACTTCAGTTTTGGAGAGCAATTTTCATCTGTTCTGAGATTATCAGGTAAGGCACGATTGATTCACTATAGACACTGACCCCTTACCGCCAATGAAAATAAATACCTTAGATGTAAAAAAACCCGATAAAATTTGGAACCCCGATTTTGGCACTGAGAGTTAACCACCAACCCACAAAATGACCCCCCATCACCAAAAAATTTGTTCAGAACATAACTGATAAGTTCATGACTGGTCTATCAAAACAATATCTTCACAGTGAACCCTTTTTTATTTCTAAAGCACATACATTTATTACAAATCCACGAGACCTTTGGTCGATTGGAAAGAGAAAATATGTCAATTGCTTGAAATGATTTCCTCAAGGGATCAGATCGAAATATAACATCTGTTTGTAAGGTTCGTATCTTTTTTCCATTATTTCTTTATTGACCTTGACTCCAGTTGTTGCCTTTTGTTTATTTGTTTCTTTATACTGCTGCATAAGAGGAATTCCAATATCACAGCTTAAGGACATTAAAGAACCTACTATTTTTTTATTGTAAGTATTGCATTTACCTAAAATCAAACGATATATTGTACATTTCCTCCTATTGAGATTTATTCAACAGTTTTAAATGCCATGGAATGGATGTTTTCTTTCAGTTTGGAGATTGCTGATGAAGACTTTCTGTTGATGGTATCAGAACATGGTTATATTGCAGTGAGGCAAACAAGTAGGTAGATGGGTGTACATTGAGTTCATTAATTTTTGTGAGCAAATTAATTTGTGTGAGCAACAATTTGGAATGTGTTATTGCAACAAAACGGTAAATCACTAAGTGAGACAGAAGCTTTCGAGATGAATGGTTCATTATTATCAATACAAAAAGTTTAGATTGAGGTTTGACCCAACAAATGTATTGCTTTAATACATGGCTATTATATTTCCCTCTTGAAACTTCGAATTACGCTGCTGTTATTGCTGACGATTATCCTTGAATCATAAAATTTCCTTCGTCAGTAAGTCCTCGACCGAGCATGATTTTTGGTAAAAACACCACAAAATATCCAGTTTCATATCAGGACTTCCAAATATGAATTTGGTGCATCAGTCATGAATCAAGTTTCTGACAAACCTGCTCCGGAATCCATGTTTCTTTCAATGCACACCTATTGCAAAAAGAAATGACACGCCATTTCTGATAGTTACAGATTAAAAAAACAACAATGTTGTCAAAAGAAAGATATATCAAATGTTCTTAGTTCTACGTTATAAGAAGTTACTGTAATGGCCATGTGTTGAAAGCAATATATTTGTTGGGTCCACCCTATATCTACGTTTGGTCTGGATAATGAGTCATTCATATCGAAAGCTTTTCTATTACTTATTAGTGATTTTGCCAATCATATTCCTGTTTAAGTGGAAAGATTCTCAGAGTCATTTATCACCAGTTACTTTTTCTGTTTCTGAAAAGTCTTCTTTAGTGAACTTGTCCCTATTCAATGTGCAAAATGCGTTTTATACATTTGTTATTAATGGTAGTTGTAGGACAGGTGATAGTCTGAACAATGATTTATTTGCCTGTCAAGGGCATTAACTTATTACCTTGGCGATGACGAAGTTTTACAATTAATTCTCCTCACTCTAATCAGGGTGACAAACATCAATTACTCATTATCGAACAGGTAAAATATCTTGAGATCCCTTGTTTATTTATGAGGACTATTAGCGAAACGGAAGATACAAAATGCCTGTTAAAAACGGGGTCATTATGAGAACATAGAGGCCAGCTGATGTTCCCACTGTTGAAGAGTGGTCAGTAAACTATTAAATTGATGTTTCTAAGTTTTATAGCCAGGAAATACTTAGTCTAATCCAAGAAACTCATTTGTTTGGTCATTTATCTCAAAGACGTGAAATATTTTTATTGGTCGAAACTTAAACGTGACGTTCATAAATATGGAAAATTTGTTACGCTTATCAAAAGATAAAACACCCGATCAGAAGATACCTAAAGTTTGTATGCAACCTATTCCTGCATTTGAGGAACCATTTAGCATAATAATTGTAGACTCTGTATGTCCATAAAAAAAACCCAGGTTAAAAGCGATATTCAGTTAGAGCAGAAATAAAAAGGAAATGCGTTTTCAGCCTGGTTATAAGGTTCTGATTCTCTTGATATTACCACACAATCCTCTTCAGACTATGTAATATGGTCCTTATACAAGGCAAGTAACTTACATCATATAATTAATACTCCTGGGAGGCGAGATCAAAAACAACTTTGACATAAATATGTGACAGGAATATGTTCAAAGAAATAGCGGTATTAATCATGCAGTCAATTTTGTAGTACCTGTCCCAATCAGTGAGGATTTAAATGATGGAAAGCAATAAAACTGTAGAGACTTTTGTGTATCCAGTCTTAGGAAATGGACCATAAACTTTCACATCTACAGCCATTCGAAAAGAATGAACTAAAACTATTAATTGAATACGAGCACTTGTTTCCAGGTCTTCAAAAGTGAGCATATAAAATCTGCTATGACGTTGACCGTGTATTCATGTGTCGTAACCAGATAACTCTTTCAGAATGTGGACTGAATATACAAAAGGGAAACGTGTGACCAAAAGCATGCAATATCAATTGCCATGAATCGACACAATTAGACATACAAAATATATCTCTATGTTATACCTTTGGGGCCCCGAGTGGCAGAGTGGTCTAAAGCGCTGTCCGTTACGAATCACTGCCATTTCACCTCTGTCTACGTGTGTTCGAGTCTAGGATTCGGCGAATGTGGATATGTGAGAAAGCTTGCCAGTAGCTTCTCGTGGGTCGGTGGTTCTTTCCGGTGATTTCCCGGTTTCTTCCTCCACCATTAATACTGGCCGCCATGAATAGCCTATCGTGTGCTGAAAAATGGCGTTAAGCCCAACAACAACAACAAAAACAACATGTTATACCTTTTGAACGAATTCTGGCAAATTCAACTGTCGCGAATGGGAAAGGACATTTCGGCATTCGTAACTCAAGATAGGCTTTATAAATATAGACAACTTGGACTGTGATAAAGGTTTCGCTTTCTACGTTTTCAATGTCTTATGAACATTGTTCTATTTGGCCAAGATAATTGTGACTCTTACATCAATGAAGTCATCATTTACAAAGACACCAAGAAAGGGAAAGGTCACTTGGAGACCATTCGGAAATTCTTTGAAAGACTCACTGATGATGCAAATGTGAAAATTAAATTAGGTAAAGTCCATTTTGCCGAGCTTTTCGTACTATTATTATTAGAACATATTGTGTGAAAATGTTTAGTCAGACCTATATAAGTTAGGTTAAGACTATCCCTGAATTACCTCTTTCTATCAGTAAAAAGCAACTGATGCGATGTTTGGGTATGGGTGGATATCAGGGGAAGGTTTGACGAATGTTTCCATAATTGCTGTACCGCTGACAAATTACCTGATAATGTTGCATTTCTTTCAACAATGACAAAATATTTTTGATGATTGAAAGGCCATATTTACGAGTGCATTAGCACTTTCACCTCCAAATTTCAGTCAATCAAGAAAAATGCATATTGATGCAAATGATATTGGGGTGGGAGTAATAGGGATTAAATAAGAGAAAATGAGGAAATTCATCCAGTGTGCAGTTTTTCTACAAACAACATAAACAACAGAGACCCTATTCAATAATAACGAAGAAATGTTTGGCTTTGATATTTCCCTTTGAAACATTTTGAAGTGTATACTAGTTCAACTCCTTCCACGATTATTTTATTTAGTGATCGCAACCACTTTCTTTCCTTGGAAAGATGAACAATAGAAATCAGATTGCTAAGTTTGAGTTTGATGTTGTAGAAATACATTATTGACATGAAGAATATGAAGATAATCTAAATCCATATACACTTTCACGTGAAAAGAAGTATTATAATACTTCACGTATATTGTGTCATTCCTAATCTTAATGACATGTAAAATCGACGAATAGTTAAAATGTGTATATCTTGTGTTTTTTATGAGGAGAGGTGTTATGTATATTTAATTACATTATTGTTTGGCTTCTCTTAATGATTATATACTATAAACATTTGTATATTGGAGAGGTGTTATGTATATTTAATTACATTATTGTTTGGCTTCTCTTAATGATTATATACTATAAACATTTGTATATTGTACCTGACCTTAATCGAAAAAAGTTCATAGTGTACCTGACCTTATTTAAGTCACAATAATGTGAGTTATTGTTCTGTGTTATTGCTATTGTGACAGCATTGTGTTCTAGGGAAATTAATTATTTATTAATTTTACAAACTTGTTAGATTTCTTTCCATTATGATACTTCGTTTAAGACCATATAGTCGTAACATGATATTACCACGTGTAAACGTTTGATATATTGAGTCAAATAATTCTGTTTATTATTTATTTGTGCCGTGTTTGGTTGTCTGTGACATGAAATACCGATCTACTCATCGATGATCGTGCAGATAAATCATTCAGATGTGAAGCTAGAGAAACGAAGCATGAATTTAGAGTTACGTGCCTATGTGTCAATAGCTGAATAATGAAAAAATATGAGTTTTTAGTGTGTTTAAAAGTTCAAAAAGCTGACAACGATTGATGTCTTCAAGTCCCTGGAAAATAGAAAAAGCAGGTGTTGCTTGTTTCTCATCTGTAGTGACTTGTTGTTATACCGTTTTGAATGTAGCAATATTACTTGTGGATCATTAACAATCTTTTCCAACATCACACAAGGACGATTTGTTAATATTGCTAAAGAGAGCATGCTTGTATTACTGACGATTTGTATCAATAGCATTCAAAATAATACAGTTCCAGTATGTCAAATGAACAGACTGTGTAAATGTCCATACATTTAGCACTATGTCTATCACCATTTGTGTTCCAACCGATGCCAAACGCTCTCGAATAATATGCATAACTCGAATGTGTTTCTCTGACGATGTGTTAATTCGAATATTAGGAACTAAGTAATATAGAACATTAAAGTTTTTACATAATGCTCTAAATTATTTTGTAGCTTATAGGTCCATCATCAATAACATACCTAAACGTTCTGCTGAAATTTGAATACACTTTGAAGGCTATGTTTGAAGAATGCAACCTAACACCGTAAGAAAAATTATAAACAACTCTCTCTCTCTCTCTCTCTCTCTCTCTCTCTCTCTCTCTCTCTCTCTCTCTCTCTCTCTCTCTCTCTCTCTCTCCTGAACGAGTGTGTAGATGTGTATGTGGTTCTGTTCGTTAACATCTTGTAAGATCATTTCTTTTATATGTGTTCTTAATGTTTAGATGGGAACCCGGTTTCATTGACACTTTTGACCGGGACAGTATCTGGTGTAAATGGCACATTCAAACCTATTGCGACACCTGCAATCAACGGAAGTAGAGTGTACATCTTGACTCAGTTTGTACCAAATGCAGGGCAAGAGGTTAAAGTAAGCACATATTTGGTATTTCATTATTTTCCTTTGGTAGTGTTTCTCATACTTTCCCATGTTTTCCTCCAGGTTGTCATTTTGCATTGCATCATTCCACAAGGTGGAGACGACTCAATCTACAATATTTGGGTTTAAAAGTTGCATAAAAGTAGAATGTTAATCATTTGTTTCCCCCAACTAACTTTGTTTTATTTGATTTGATACTGAATGAGCTTAAATGAATTCTGAGAAAGTGATCAACAGAGTTTAATGTTTGCGCAAGTAATTAGTAGATACATTATTCTGGAATATTTAACGTTTTTAGTCTTACAAAAATAATCATAGCTGAATCTCCTATGTTATAAAATGCAACAGCATTTGAAGCATTCTGGAAAATATTAAATTGTCTGGTCTGTATTACTTAAAATGATTTAAAATCGACATTTGAAATCCGATATCCCTTCTTTCGAAAGGAATAACCTATGTATTGCGAAAATAACGAAGACATTTATGGATTAATACCCTTTAAGAGAGCAAACAAATTACCAGAGTCTGACAATGATATTTCAGAGCTAGACCATGGAATATTTGTCTTAATGTTTTGTTTCATGACCAGTTAGAATATGGAAATCCAAGTTATCATTTCACACAACATAGTGACTCAAAGGGCCGAAATTAAAGTAAGACTGAACAGTTTCATATTTATAAGAATTCCCTAGGTTTACTTCATTGCTTATGGTGGACATTTAGAAAGAGCTTATATCTCTTGCACATAGTTAAAAGAAACTGTAATTTTCTTTATTTGGGTGTTTAATTAATATTTATAATTTGGATTTTAGAGGATATACATTGACTTTACTTCAATGGTGCGTCATCAAAACGTTATTAGCTCTGTTTAGTCATTTTAATGTTATGTATTCCAAGGGTAAAATGTAAAGAAAAAAAAAACGATTACCTTTTTATGTTTAATATGATTTGTAATTCATCTATTGCACATCCAATATCTCATTTGTCTAGTCTGGCAAAATGCATTATACTCATTTTAATACCTGCAAAAGATAGCGTACTTTAGACTCATTTATTCTGACTGCCGGAGCAGATGGAAGCTGGAATTTGTGTTTGCTGCATGCTTTGATCGTATACAAATTCCACAAGCTCAATACAAAATTTTAAGTTCAGCCACAGTACGTGAACTTTGTTTTAGAAATTTGCCAACATTCAATCAATTGTGATTATTACAAATGCAAATTCACATTACCCTCCCAGCTTTTTTAAAAACAATATTTACAGAGCGAACCCTAATTGCCGCTGCCATTAAAAGCACAGAAGATAAATATGTACTAAATATGTCGTGCATATTAGGAGAGAGAGAGAGAGAGAGAGAGAGAGAGAGAGAGAGAGAGAGAGAGAGAGAGAGAGAGAGAGAGAGAGAGAGAGAGAGATTTATTACTGCAAAATTTTAAAGCTGTATGAGCAACTGGATTTGAAACTGAAGACGTGACACGTGATTAATTTATTTCATCAACGAATTTCACTTTCATTGAAATGACCTCATATTTGAGAAAAGAAACAACAGATAAATTCTGTAAATAGTTTTGTTAAAAATAATGATTGTCAGTTTAGTATTAAGGACAAAAATAACTTTTAAAATAGTATGAAGTTAGCATTGAGTTATATGACACTATTGTAAGAACATGCTTAAAAGGTACATCATGTTAACACTTCTTGCCCTATAGGAACTACGTCATTTTTATTCTGCTGTATTTAAGAATGAAAAACTTGGATACAGCCTCTATTTTATCTTACTGGGAAAAATGCATCTGGATACCTAATATCATAGATGATATTTAAGATTATCTTTCAGTTCAAAACATATTCTCTTCTAGAAAGTGTGTGTTTATTTTACCCATCACAGATAATTCTCCATTTGTAGATCTTTAATGAATGTGAAAGCTTTATTGTTTACCTCTAATCAGGTATATAAATTAGATGACATTAGATTTATGCTTTTTATATACATTGCATGCATGCATGCATGCATGCATGCATGCATACATACATACATACATACATACATACATACATACATACATACATACATACATACATACATACATACATACATACATACATACATACATACATACATACATACATACATACATACATACATACATACATACATACATACATACATACATACATACATACATACATACATGCATACATACGTACGTGCATACATAAATAGTATAAAAGGTGCGCTGGATTTTTTTCTTTTCAGGATTATGGGAATATTTCTCCCACATTTGATTTTCGGAGAAGTTTGAGGCTGTTATTTTGGATTGAAGGCTTTAAGGATATGTTGCAAATAAAGAAATATAAATGTTTTGTGCATGAAAAAATATAATGTTGATCGAGTATTATGTGATTTAAACGACATGGTTATGGCTCTGGATATTGAAGATATAATAAATAATTCAGTCCACACATGAACATACTGATTTGTGCGTTTGCTTTGGAACGATTACACACGTTGAAAATAGAGGTAGGTGATCGATAGTTTATATATCTCAATGTTAGTTATCTGATGGAACTACAGTCATTGCCTAAATATGAGAACATCGCCAGCTAAATTGTAAGATTATTAGAAATGTTTTAAGCTTAATAAGGGACAGTTTATAAAATTTTGCATTTTAATGAGAATTTTATTACATGGATTTGACAGTCGTTTTCCTTTTTATTCGCAGCCTAGCATCTTAGAAATGAAACGCCTCTATGCCATAGACATTTACCATAGAATGTCGACACGTGTGAGCGTCGCCTGGTATTTTAACCTCGAGAATCAGAGTCAGACGGACCAAAAATTAACATTTAGTCCCAAATTAAGGAAAGGAGACAGCCTAGAAAGTACGTTGAAAGACGACATAATGGACTATAGTCTTCTATACGATAATGAAACGGGAACAGTGTTTGCAAGTCTTCCTCCGTCTACGAAATCAACTACCAGTAGAAATGAAGGTCAAAGTACAGGATCTTTTTGGGGCATCAAAGATACAGGAAACAGTACAGATTTAGTATTTAAGAAATTAATGTCCATTTCATCCATTGCAAAATATGAAGCGAATGACATGTCCGAAAAATGGGACTTCCATAAGCATAAGGGGAATTCCAGGAATGACCTAAAGCACAGCGCAAGTAAAGGCAATTTGTGGGCAGTGGCATATAGTGAAGTAATTTATGGTTTTAATCCGGTAAATGGAATAATGACTAAAACTATAAACATCACTGACGCTTTGAATGTTGTAGCCGTTACAATCACCTCTAAGTTAATGGTCGCTCGGCAAAATGACACATCTTCAGATATCCTTATATTTGGAATAAGAGTTTTGGAGAGGTCTCCAGATTTTAGGGGGTTTATTGCCTCCTTTGGCGTCAGCGATTTGTCAACCTTAAATTTCTTGGTTGCCTACGATACGTCTACGGGTGTGGATAAGGTAATATGGATGATCCCTACACCTCAAAATACAGAGATAAATGGACAAATTGTGGGAATTCCTAGATCGGCTGCTAAAAACAGGAAGGGTTCAAATCAAGGTTTTTATGATCAGCGAGACCTACTTGTGGCCTTCACACAAATAGAAGGAAAATTTTCCATCTTCTTTGCAGTTCATTAAGCACCATATTTCTACACCATCTCTATTTCACATTGAAACAATAGAGATTTAGATTCACAGAGATGCTCATATTTTATCAGGAAGAATTTCTGTTATATATTACGATGGCAAATCTATCTCATCATTCTGTTCTTTTTCTCTATGCGCTGTGGCCCCTTTGTATTCTAAGGTGATGTCAAATTTCAAACAAATAAAAAGGCAAATAAATATTAAAGGTTATAAGTTATAAATAGATAAATATAAATTTATAAGTTATAAATAGATGTATGTTATATTTTTTAGAATGAGACTACATTGTCATAAACATGGGTCTCCTACCTTACATTTTGCTAAATCTCTAATCACATACATTTAATTCATATTGGCTCATTGCGTCGCTAAATGATTAACTACCTTTCGCCACGTTTAACCAGATTTAATAATCAAATGCCCAACTTCTGGAGTCTTTTCTGATAGAGCAAAACAATATGCATGAATAAAGCACGTTATCTATACACTTTTTCATAATCATTTTTTTACGTGGGCGCTATACAGATATTACGTACTTCTGCGGGAGTGACAGATGTAAAGTGATATTGTTTGGACTTGTAGCATGCACAATGGAGAGAATGATGGCATACCTCTACATATTGTATTTGTTAAATTCGTAAATGATCTAAAAGACAGAGCTAGCGAAAGTGGCTGCATCCAATTGCTCCGCAAATCAGCATGAATTAGTGAAACTTACACAATATGCAGCAGATGTAAACATAGAGAAAAAGAATCCAGCCAATTAGACAATATCAGCTTCTGAAGGTGCAAGGAATGAATTACAAAATATATAAAAGTCTAAACGTTAACGGCTGGTTATATTTACAGTTTGACTTTAAATACAGGAAGTAAAAATTACCAAGCGGAGCTAGCCGATTTTTACTAGTTCACATCTATGGTAAGGGCACTCTGTGTACTCTGTAACCGAACTTGCATTCATGAACCATCCACCAAAAACAAAGAAATCAAAAGTTTCTTGACAATACCTAACCTATAGAATGTTGTTTAAATAGCCAAAATAAAATAAAATTGTTTGAATTTTTTAAAAAATGTCTAATGCAATGAACATGGCGAAACGGTTGACATCTACCTTAACATAAATTGTGCAATATTTCTTCCTTTTTTATGTTATCATATTGTAAAGAATTCGCGCAAATAAATAAAAAGAAACCAATTCGAAAATTTGAGTTAAATAAGAGAAAAATTAATACGAATAATTAAAACCATAAGATCTGAAACGGATGAAAAAGACACATGTTGTCAGTTGTTCCATGCTCCACATGTTCTAATCGATGGATGAAATATAAACGCAGATCGTGACGGAACTGCTTGCAAGGAAAATGAACTGTTCTCATGACGTGCAACATATAAACACACACACACACACACACACACACATATATATATATATATATATATATATATATATATATATATATATATATATATATATATATATATATATATATATATATATAAAGGATTTAATATCATGTGAACCCACCACTGGCTACTTATTGGATATGAAAAGGTAAGTTCTAATAATGTAAATTTAAAGTCTGAAGGAAACATATTTGGGAAGATTAAACCTTCCAAATCAACATATAGAATAAAGTATTATATCAATAACTACGCTTTCGTAAGGGCATATTTCGATAGACATTCAAAGTAATATCGTCTTGTGTAGGTTAGTGGTATATAAATCTTATCCACAGGTTATTTTTCATAGTCAAACTTTCTGAAATATAATTTGTTTTTACCAACTATCTATCAGCAAACATCTAGTGCAATAGTAAATTAAAGAAACAAAAAAAAACCTCTCAACAATAGTCATTATTGTTCCTATACTATGAGTGCATTCCTAAATTAAATACGGATACAAATACCTGTTGATAATTCCTTAAGAACCTAAGCGCAGTAGAGTACGTAAAAAGACTGAAAAGTGGAATAAGTTAAAAACAATTTAGATAAAAATAACAAGGATCAATTCATATATGAAGAATGCATTCTTAACATAATTAACTTCCTACAAATACAACTGTTACATCTTAAGAAAAAACAAACAAGGGAAATTAGAATATTGTCACCAATTGCCTGTATATATATATATATATATATATATATATATATATATATATATATATATATATATATATATATATATATATATATATATATATATATATATTCACTAACGGCTAAGATTGAAACTGACGGATATTTTCCCTAGAGAAATATTGTAAGATCCTTCATCTGTATCTTCTGCACCTTTGCTAGTTTTCATTCCATTTTGGAAATGAATGACCCTTATGTAATTACACATTGAACCTCCTTCATTCCTGATAACGGTATTCGGAATGGGTATTAATTCTATATTTCTACCGATGACCTTTGATATTGTTCTTATTTCGTGTGATGGATCTAAAGGAAATATAATATCTTTCAATGGCATTGACTTAAGCAAATATAAACAAATTAACTGGATACTGAAGTTGTACAAAGAACCATCAAGATAACACTGTATAAAATAATATATTTATATGCAAGACACATTGTCAGTAATGAATTCTTCTAATACTTATATGATTACGTAATATCCGCGTCTCGTGTATAAAGTGAAAACACTAATCTCGTGTATAAAGCGAAAGCACTAATCATGTTGGCATTAGAGAAGACATTAATTTGATTGTGTAAGATACTATACCTCCAATATATATACCTCCAATATATATATATATATATATATATATATATATATATATATATATATATACATGCATACAGAGAGAGAGAGAGAGAGAGAGAGAGAGAGAGAGAGAGAGAGAGAGAGAGAGAGAGAGAGAGAGAGAGAGAGAGAGAGAGAGAATTACTGCTAAGAATTACGTATCATTTGGGTTTCTTAAGCAGAAACTACCATAGCTGAATCCATTGATAGCAGAATTGGAATGTTCAGATATGATTTGATCTGTTAAGGTCTGAAGATGTATTAAGCATATAAACATAATCAGAAATTAAGGCGAAATTTTAAAAAAAAATTAAGTTTTAATTAAAAATCGTTTAATGCTTTGAACTGAAGATAAAAAAATCGTTTTTTATATTGAATTACAAGATTAAATTTTTGACATCTTTTCTTTCCATCTCTAAACATATTCAGCAACCTAATTAAATTGAATACACTTAAATCATTCGAATTTCGTTAGTTACAGCAGAAGATTTAATAAAAATCTACATCTATATATATTTCATTCCTTAAGTTTTAAATTCTGACTTGATTGTTTTCATGGGGTTTCTAATATTGTCAACATATCGACGTTTCAATTCAAATGGATGCTCTCAAAGAAAATAAGTATATATTTCTTTTTGTCCTTTTCTGATTTCTAGATCAGCCCATTGCATTAAAATGTGTCTTCTGCGTCCAAAATCTTTCCAATGTCTAACAGTAATGCTTCTACATCAAGTGGAACAAATGAAAGGTTAAACTAGTGTATACAAGTGTTCAAACAGATGTGACTCGAAATTTTACTGAATTATTGAGATTATGAATGAACTATATCACATACATAGCTTGAAAATAATAAATGCACCCCTGTAATTATGGTGAATGTATTACAAAAGAAAACTTCTGTAATAGTGTTTACAAGCCCATGGCAACAATCAGGTTAGAAATTATAAATTGATGAATGAAACGACTGGTCTTGTTACTTTTTATATCCATGATGCATTTTGATTTTATAATCGTCAAGAACAGGTACAAACAAACGGGAGGTTACGATAGTGACCTCTTCCTGTTTGTACTTACGATGATTTACAAAGCAGTGACAGCCTTTTACATTGGAAATCTAACAAATGTAATAATATCTTAAAATCTTTAAAAGTCTTGTGTAATATCAACTCAAATAACAATAACAACAACAACAACAACAACAACAATAACAATAACAATAATAATAATAATAATAATAATAATAATAATAATAATAATAATAATAATAATAATAATAATAACAATAATAATAATAATAATAATAATAATAATAATAATAATAATAAATTATTGTTATTATTATTATTATTATCAGTTTTATTATTGTTGTTGTTATTTGCTTATTATTTTTATTATTATTATTATTAATAGTAGTAGTAGTAGTTGTTGTTGTTGTTGTTGTTGCTGAAGTTGTAGTAGTAGCAGTAGTAGTAGTAGTAGTAGTTGTTGTTGTTGTTGTTGTTGCTGTAGTTGTAGTAGTAGCAGTAGTAGTAGTAGTAGTAGTAGTAGTAGTAGTAGTAGTAGTTGTAGTAGTAGTAGTAGTAGTACTTACCTCCTTGGAATGTTCCAAGAGAATTGCTTGTCTGTTTATGATTAGTTGATCTGAGTAACGTCGATATAATGAGTATTTTCATTAAATTGTTCTCTTTGACCTGTGTCAAAAAAGTAACGTCGTGAAAATTAATGCGCAAAACATTAAGTCAATGATGGCAATCACAGTTTCATCTCTTATCAGATTCACACTTCAGTGTAATAACTGTTATTACTAGTTGAAATGATCGGGTTGAAAAGTTTGTTCTTTGTTTATCCTATGTCCAGTTCATGACAATACACCCACACCTTTATTCTTGTACTGTACTGTTTGCAATATGAATCAAATTGGTTAAGAAAAGATAAACGTACAGTCGGTAAAGCATGGGTTGATCCACCTGGATGCTTCGTTTATCTAGTGTATTGCTGTCTGAATCTCCTACACACATTTTACTGTCTTACTTGTATTTCAAACTGATATTTGGTAAATATTGATGCATGTGCTATGAAATGGCCAATTTTTGATCCTTAAGGGATACTGGAATGAAGCCTTTTAAAAGTAATAATTCTCTTCTAAAGTGGCTACACAACCCCACAACCCCATTAATACTTTTTGACATTGAAACTTTCCAGAGAGAGAGAGAGAGAGAGAGAGAGAGAGAGAGAGAGAGAGAGAGAGAGAGAGAGAGAGAGAGAGAGAGAGAGAGAGAGAGAGAGCATGTCCTGTTCAATTTGAGCTGTAAGGGTCATCAGTAATGATCTTATTGGCAAGGCAATCAGACCGAGTATAAATTTAAATTTGCATCCAACACATTTTGCTTAACATAAATCTCGAAATTCATTTGTTAGTCACAAAATAGCCTTTAATTACTACTATAAATTGAAATGATCTTGAACGGTTCTTTGTCAGTTTGCATTTGTCTTAATTAATCCCTGACACACATGATCCTACGTGGATCCAGCGCACTTGAAAGTATTGTTATTATCCATATGATTTGTTTTCCTCTTGACGTTCAAGAGAGCAATAATCCAATTAGGAAAAGCTACAAGTGATATTGTCCACAAGTTTCGTAAAGATAATGTGGAAACAGCATTTTTGTAATTTTAATCAAAATCTTCCAAAGTTAGTGTTCTTGGAAGGCTTACTGCATCCAACCGCTTTGCTGGATGATATTAGTTTGTAAATATTCACATCATAACTAAAGATTGTGCTGCCATTTGATTTTGATTGCTAGAGTGGCAAATTAGGATTGAATTTTCTGTTTGTCAAGATGAATGTGATATTAAGTACAGCTTTGAAAATTGGTAAAATATTAGCCGTATGTTAAACAAAGGTGTAAATTTACCACTTTCACGGTTCTCATTTGAAGAGCAGAGCTGGTCATTAATATGTTTGGTTGTTGTTCTAACATGCAAATATTTACTTAACGTAATAGGCATAAAACATGTTGAAGGTGCACATCGTGATTTAAATGTTAGGACTTTGTACTTTCATTGAACGATCTGCAATGTCGGATATCATTTCTCAGGTCAGTATTTTTTTTTTGTATGTCCAAACTGGCATTAAAAAGAAGCTGTTTTTTAAATGTAATAGAACAAAAGATTTCCCTAGAAATTTATAGCATGATGGTGTATCATGTATTGATCGTGTTATCAATAGCATGGTGCTATCGGCAAGCTCAATGTCACGTATGATGTTTACTCATTTGTATATAGGTACTGTGACTATATAGTCAATGACTGTAGTCGAAAATGTATTCAAATGTTATAAGTTCGAAATGTATCATAGTACTTTCTTCCAGATACTCTTAATAGATCAATGTTATTTACTTTTCTGTCTAGCATCTAGGTCACAAATTTGCAAGGACAGGGACATAAAAAAACATATTCATATATCATGATCTAAGTTCATGTCATTTAGCAAACTTGTATGACCCAGTTTGAAAATGTCAGTATTATTTGTAATGGTTGCGTTTGCAGTTTAGAAGCTGTTTAAGTAATGAAAATTCAAGATATTTGACTGGGTGTCCTGTATCACCATCAAGATACAATATGCAAAGTAAAGGTCACAGTCGTCTCTAAGTTTCATTCCTGTGATGTCTTGGGTTCAAAACATTAGAAGTAGTACTTTAAAACTGTAAAATTTTATATCTTGACTTCTGCAACTTTCAAATTTTTAGCTGTTAAAGTTTGCCCACCGGCCAATATGCATATATTTCTTAGCAAGTCATGAACTAATATTCTATATTTAGAGCGATAAAAATGATTATACATATAGCCATGATAATCAGACGGCGGTTCATATACCACTTTATTGCTTCTATACTTAATATTGGTGTAGTCAATTTTTATAGCCCGGCTGTAGCTCTGAAGCTGCTTTAGATAATAGGATGAATGCTTTATACGTGAAGCAAATAAAATGCTGCGTACCATATTCTGTGTCATTTCTCTGTCCATTCTTCAATTAACATTTGCTTGTCCAGCTCATAAGTTTGTGACAGCTAAAGAGATTTCATGAAATTCTCCCGGTGTCTATATCATAACTAGAAGGTGTGGTACCATATCCAGGCCCCGTGCCACTAGGTTAAGTTCACATCAAGGAATGGGAAAATTTATTCGTATGATTTATTTGTTTACTGAAGTATACCTTTAAAACTACTGATATATATATATATATATATATATATATATATATATATATATATATATATATATATATATATATATATATATATATATATATATATATATATATATATATATATATATATATATACCATATCTACGACGTAAGTCTCAAGCTTTAGATCACATATATGGAAAATATTAATCAGCACTGTCTGTCTATGTACAGGCATAGTATTGAAACTAATGAATTATGAGTATTTTAATGTAACGTAAGTAAGTTTATATCTAGACTTACAATGTCTCGTGTATTTATAGGCACGCCTTCTGCCCTCTTGGTTAAGACCAAAACCAAAGAATCAAAATGGCCTGCTTTCTTCTCTTGGCTGTCATCTTTTTAACTGTTTCATATGTCTTAATGAAATTATATCTAGTTCCACTCTTATGGAGTCTGCAGATTTGTATCTCTAGGTTATTGGCAGAAAACAAAGTTCACGAAATTGGGATACAAAGAACCGTATCTTACTCTTGTTACGGAAAGTCTCCAGGATTTATCACATCTCATTGATTTGGTATATTTAAGATCAACGTTGTAGCCTTCGAGAGGGTATTTTTTTACATCTGTTTGCCATCTGAGTGTTGTGATGTCTAGTACTGGGTCATCTTGCTGCAGATATGTCATATCATACTTCTTCCAGTCATGTCTCCCTGACAATAACCCGACCAGTCCTAGCAGTAGCCTCAAATGAGGCAGTCCATCTAATAAAGCTTAACCTAAAGATTTATTTTACCTTTCCTCAAAAAATTTGGGCTAATATCTCTCAATGTCATGCTTTCTATTTTTAACTTTACATTTTGTATACTTACTTAAGAAATTTATTCCCCCCTTCAGCTGTAAGACTATAATATGCGTTTGTTTCCTAGATGGGTGGACTAGGTTTCCTAATAGAATCCATCATATGTATCGGAGAAGGTCAGAACATTCCACACGTAAGTCAGAAATTTTGCAGAGCGCACGGGAGAAAATATTGATCCCGATGATATAATTCTCTTAGCCTAAACTAAAGGAAAACGGAATTGTTTGACACGTTTCTGAACAAAAGGTTAGTTATAAATAGAGTATTGTGCATACCGTTGTAATTTTCAAGTAGCTAAACATTAATTGAAAATATCATTACCTTAAAATGTCTGTTTGCTGGAAATTTGTAGGTTAGTTACTGCCAGATGTGGTGAGTGCATATTTTGCAATTAATGCTTTCGGTGATTGTTGCGAAAGAATATTGAAGTAATAATGGAAATTTATCAATGCTTGATAATTGGCGTGCAATAAGCTATCAATAAAGGGACAAAATAGTTCAAGAGTCGGAACAAATATCACATGTAGAAAATGAGAGAGCTATCCTGCTGCAGTGTTCACACGGACAAGACAATCATACACAGATAGGAATGTCCGAATATTCGTATTCAAAAAACCTCATAGCTAACTCCCACGTTTTGAATAAATGTCTTCACCAATTTTTAAACAGTGATCAACTTCGCTTTTTGAGATGTTATTTATAGTATTTAGTTCACCGTGATGTCCATGATGTCCAAGGATAGTTTATTCTATTGAGGTTGAAACTGCAAAAAATAAATGAAGCATGGATTAAAATATTACAATGTAAATAAACAGCATCGTATGTATAAAATGTGTACATATGCATCTAATTACCACTGAAACGTTCCAGCTGTGTCCATAAACATGAAATTATCACTGTACATATTGCAAATGTGTATATATAAATTTTATTTTCCAAATTTGTACACATAAATGTACTTATCGTTGTGCATACAACGAAAATGCACATATACATGTAGCTATCACTGTCCATGCTGCAAATGTGCACATTTGCACGTAATTATCACTACGTGTTGAAATTGTAAGCTTAACATTTTATTAGGACTGTGCATATTACAAATGTGTATATTCCAATTAAATTATTGCTTTACATGTGTGCATATACTAATACTGATCACAGTACATGTTGTACATGTTTATATATGCTTATAATTATCACCGCACAGACTTTGCAAAAAATGCAAAAATATCCCAAGAACCTTAATTGCATAATGCTTCTTCCTTATAATCAGATTAAGTTTTCAAAGCAAGGAGTTGTGTCGAAAGTAAAGAGCTATGAAAAGATTTGGTGCTATGATTGATTCCTATATTTCTAACGGTGTTAGTCACGTTTCTCTTTCAGATGCAACTAAAGGTATTGTTATATCGTTTGTTAGTTGTCTTTATATATATATATATATATATATATATATATATATATATATATATATATATATATATATATATATAGTGCCATGCAGGATAACAAACTGTCTATTGCTGAAGAGAAAAAAACATGAACACCGAACAATGAAATTTCAATAAAAAGCATATATTAAATAAATAATTTAGTTATTATTTATCATTGATGTGCACAATAGTTCGATATTGATTGATATATTGATTGACTTCATTCTTAACTACTTGTTTGCTTGAATGATTTGACGCAAATAGCAAGTCTGTACCCTTACGGAGGTGCAATAAGCAGCTGTTCCGTAACCTGTAGACAGATGGAGAAAACATAATTGTCCTGGTCGATTATGTTTAAAATTTGCAGTGAAAAAAAATATTTCGAAAACAAAATCACCGAATGACTTAGTCACAATATCACAATGCTATTAACGCTATCAGTGTTCATTCATCTAAAGTCATTAGTCTGTTCTAAAACACGTCTCCGCTGAAAGAAAGTACACATTTATAGCAAATACGAATTTTATTATACAAAAAATTAAAGTTGCTTGATACATTCAAGTTCATTAGTAAAAACTCCAATGCATCCAATAGTAACTGAAACATTACTAAGCTGCAAGCGTTTGTAAAATTTAATAAATACATTTCCCTACACTACAAAGTGAAAAATGTAGCTAGAACTTACAATCTTGCGAATTAAACCCGAAATCATTATAGAATTTCTTCACAAGTTCAAATGATTAATGTTTTGAATAAACTTTAATGGAAATCAAAAATAAATGTAATACTCGATGTGATGATTTTCCTGTGGTGGATAATTTTTGTGGGGATGTGCCAGCAGTATTTTGTATACTAGATCCAAGAATGAATCTTTATTTGAATTTCACGATAATTTTCAGTTGACATATTCAGCAAGAATATCATTGTAGATGTTGAGCACTTTATGCTTCCAAGGAATACATAATTTGGACAAATAAATTCCAGCCCAAATGAAATAATTGGCACAATAACTCTCACCCTACACCTTATGACACGAATAAATAATTTAAAGAAATAACAAGATAATATAGTCCTCTAGTTTGGCTTCGGGTAATAATGACGTTTTATAAAAATAAATATTTACCTATTGGAAAATTTAATTTTGGAACACTCCAAACGTTTGTAAGATAGCATCTTATTAATAATTGCAAAGTCTATTACTGAATAACCATAAAAATCATAAAGAACAATATCATTGACTCGGGAAACGATACAAATATTAATAGTTAAACCATGTCCACAGGAAATTGGCTATGTATTGAACGTTTGCAGATTTACAAAACAAATCGATGATTCAGGTCAGATAGAAAATGTGCTTTGATTCTGGACAAGATCAAGAGCAAAATACAACTATCCTTAGCATCTAATGAAGTAGAAACAAAGAGTCAATTAACAAGCGACGCAAATTCTTTAATATAAATAAAAACAGGTTACACCTTTTTTCACACTGTCGCTCAACGCCTGCCAATGTTAACCGAATCTATATCCATTGTGATAAACCTTTTGGAATCACCAATGCCAGAAAGTCAAGCTGAAATGATTTGGTTAATTATATTTAAGTCTTTATGAACCACCAGTTCCAGAAGACTGACCGGATAGCTAAGCAAACCATTCAGGAAATGTACGCTGCCGGTTGCAACGCTCTAGTTGGGCAGGTATCTTCTTTTTAACAACCTACGATATATCGTGATAAAAAATAACATAAAGAAAAAATGAATGTATCTTTTGAAAATGTATGTCTCACGCCAGAATTATTATAATTTTAAATTTTTATGACTTGATGATCATAGAGTGAAATTCATCAGAGCTTTGTGGACTTCAAAACGATACTTACACTCTTATGCCATTTACTAGGGTGTATGGGTGATAAACCGTTCCGTTTTCTGCCATATATGAGTCTTTCGTGAATGCTTTAAGAGAAGACTATTGTACATAGAAGAACTGTCAGATCAGTGGTTATTCGGCCTCTCCTCAAAAAGGGTATGAGGTATGAAGCCTATAATCAGATCAGACCGAATTTGATACCATGACGCGTCTTCGGGTAAAGCACTTTTCTCCAGTTGTCTCTGTATAAAATACTTACTTGTGGTGTTTTGACTTAAAACGCTAAATCAAAAAAAATCAACCAGGATTGTATGTTTTTCTAAACAGTGAAAAGTTTCTTTACTTGGTCAGTATATATCTTAAAATTTCAGTGTTAACTCCTCAATTATTTCAATTAGTGATTCATACATACCTGGTATGTGTTTCTGTATATCGTACGATGTCATTTATAACTCCTAAATTATTTAACTTAGTGTTTCATATACCTACCTGGTATGTGATTCTATATATCTTAAGATTTCAGTGTTAACTCCTCAATTATTTCATACAGTGATTTATATACCTACCTGGTATGTATTTCTATATAAATTAAGATTTCAGTCTTAACTCCTCAATTATTTATGTGATGTGTTGAAATTTGAAGACTCTTAGAATTATTGGTTAAATTAATTGTATCAAAGTTAACTTATTTAAAGTAGAAAGGGCTGAAGATAGTTATATGATTATTTTTATTTCATCTCTGAACGTCAAAGGGAATTCGTTCCACGCGACGAAACTTGACCGAGTCATATGCTATGGTACAAGGGTATGACATAAGACCCTTTCTCAACATCGACCGGTTAAAGGAGAAAGCTTGGCAATAAATGATTGTTCAAAAAAATTTAATTACGGCATGATTAGCTGTCTTGAAAATCAAAAAATTCTACGAAGATGATTTAGGAAACAGTCGATTCTGATTGGTTAATAGGGCTTTATGGGCTTAACTCTGTAAGGAATTAAGAGTTTTGCTTTGGAGAAATTCTTCAGTCTTCAATATTTCTTGTAATAAGTAGAAGTTCGACTCCGGGAAACGTGAAAGACGTATCTCGTGATTGCAATAAAGCGAGAGAGTTGTCTCAGAAGGTGGACAAACTCTACATTTGAGGTTCGTTGGAAACGAATAAGAAACGGCAAAAGGTACGCAATCTTAGCTTTCCGATTTTAATATGTTATTTCATTTATCGATTTACTTACAAATGCATTGATGTTATGTATGTATGTATGTATGTATGTATGTATGTATGTATGTATGTATGTATGTATGTATGTATGTATGTATGTATGTATGTATGTATGTATGTATGTATGTATGTATGTATGTATGTATGTATGTATGTATGTATGTATGTATGTATGTATGTATGTATGATTTCACTTTTTAGGGTTGTAGTGAAATGTTAGTTATTACATTTTATTTCTTGATTTTCTAACTACCAATTCATTTAGAGAATTGACAAGGTTGCATGTAAATGAATCTTTAATACATAGGATAGCTCAGGAATTTTCAAGAATTGAGCCTAATAAATGATGAGTAATGTTTCGTAGTTTTATGAATTAAATCTCTGTCTAGTATGGCATGTATTGAGTGTGTATACATATACTAGTTTGTAATATTTAATTGATCACGTAAACTATTTTAAAATAGTTAGGTTTGAGGGTCTAAGCCATATGTAATTTAACACTACTAGATAGTCTAATGTAAGAAGTCAAGGGGTGTTAAATACGGGCACATAAGTGTTAGCCGCGAAGTGGAATTTAATGGAGTTTGACACTAGCGTGACCCGAAATACGGTCAGGAAAGGCAATGACCGTTTATGTAAACAGGAATTAGTGAACGTGAGTAAAAAAGAATTTATGCCTTATGTTTTCTGAGCCGAATTAATGTAAAAAATAGATATATTTGGATATGTGACCTATAGTCTATTGAGAGACATTTTGTTTATTAAAGGAAACAGCTTTCCAAAACGTGTTCCGAGATTCCTGAACTGTCCTGTAAGTTTCTGAGATTTCCTCAAAATTCCTGTACCAAATCCAAGTACCAAAGGAAATTCTGAGCCGAAGTCTAGGACTAGGGTAGATCGTAAAATCGAGGTTTGACTGCCAAGAATTCAGGTCCAGAAGACTAGACAAGGTTGGCAGAGCAGGGACGACCGGAAGATTTGATGTCCGGATAAGATAGGTGATGACGTCACTCATCGTCGCACTCAAAGGTCACATCTCGTAGGCGATGACGAGTTGAATTCTGTCACTGATAAGTAATTGTAACAGTAAAGAAAATTTGTATTGTATTTTATTTGAGTACCTGTTAGTACATTTTTTTCTTTTTTTGTAACCAAGTAATTGATTTCTTTTCATTTTAAATGCTGTTATTAAACTGACTAATTTTATATTTGTTCATTTAAAGGGGGATCGTTGTGTTCATTTCTTCAATATACTTGTTCAGAAATCTGCATCCTTCTGTCTCTCTATCTACACTGGGTAAATTACACCGCGGGAGGTCATTCCATAGCAACGAACCGTTGTGGAAGAGGTTGGTGTGTTTTGAACGCCCCCCCCCCAATTTACCACAATTTCATTTTGTGATTCATATACCTACCTGGTATATATTTCTATAAATCTTAAGATTTCAGTTTTAACTCCTCAATTATTTCACTAAGTGATTCATATACCTACCTGGTATGTCTTTCTATATATCTTACGATATCAGTCTTAACTCCTAAATTATTTTACTTAGTGATTCATATACCGACCTGGTATGTATTTCTATATATCTTAATATTTAAGTCTTAACTCCTCAATTATTTCACTTAGTGATTCATATACCTACATGGTATGGATTTCTCTATTGTATGCCATCCTTTTGTCCCTAACTGAGAGTTGTGGAGCTATTGCCTTCCTGATTTGAGCCATGATTATAATATATAAACAACATTGTTGCTAAAGTTTGCGTTCAAATGATATTTTGTTTACGTGCTTTGTAGGTTTGTAGGCGGACTGGTACGAAATGAAGTGTCATTTTCCATTGTTTAATGAATTTGCCATAACATTCTATTGCGACATAGCTCAAATTAGATATGTATATAAAGGATTTGGTACACAATTATCCATTCTTGTTTAGGATCAGTCTGTGGAATCACTTATAGTTGAATTCAGATATAAATGGAGAAAAATTATCTATTTAAAGAATGTTCATTGAGTTTTTGGATTGAAATCATCACTTTGAGATTGTTGAGAACTCATTCAAAGACATTTTTTATTATATCACTTACGCGCAAGGGATATTCTAAACTCTTAGTACATCAGGACGTTCAAGACTCTTAGCATTCATTCCGAACATTCTGTACTTTCAGACATGCGATAAAACATTTATAATTATTTGGGTTTTCATTCACATAACTATAAGCATATTTTGAATTTTAACTTTGTATTCTAGGGAAATAAATTGTTTACTGAATTTTATTCAAATTGTTTTCACTTTCTTTTTGTTGTATAGTTTAAACAAAGAGTCATAATATACCTTATGGTCAAAATTTTCTGCGCCTTTTTTCTCTCACTTTCATCCTTCCTTGCCCCACCCCCTTTACGTCTCCTTTATCCCTCTCTATTCGGGTGCCTCACCTTAATAGACCCATACCACTAATACAATGCCGCAAAATTGGAAGTAACGAACCAACAAGTGAAATTCAGGAACACCCACCCCTAAGCAAACCTCTTGCTCTTTATTAATATTACATTTACTGTGATCTTTTCTCTCACGTGGCTTGGCGCAGAATGTCGCTACTTTATATAATATGATTCTAGGATTATTTGCATTATATAATACAGAACAAGACCGATTATCCTATTCCGCATAACGTAAACGTACGTAATAATATACACCAAAGTTACATTGTAACGTGCACGAGACACTCCGATTGCATAATCAATGATAGTCAATTATTCCATTCTCCCAATTATCGTCCTTAAACCGTTTTCCCTCCGACCCTAGAACGAAGAAAAACGTAGCAAGCTAACACGTCTTCTGTCGTGCGAATTTCTATTGATTATTGACTGGCATACTGAGCATATTTACATCTAGCTTTTCTATGCATTGGAAGGAAACACATAAACAACAAAAGTAGGCGCGTAACAGAATGGAAAGTGGGTACCTGTGCATTCGTCTACAGTAAAATTCACAATGTTTGGAAAATCAGAGGGGCATTATCGTGACGTCATTGATATATTGTCATGCAATTTCCAGTGCGACATTATCACATCAGTAGTGATGTGTTCCATGACTCTACGACTGTAATTTCTGATATTGTCTTGAACTATACTTTGACAAATTTTCCCATGTTAAACTGAAAGCTCTGCATACAAAATGTCGTACACAATGCTATCTAAATCTCAGTATGTTATTTTACCATCGGATTTTAAAACCGGTGTCTCTCTGTTATCAGCCCGCTATCAGGAGCATGGCCTGAAAAAGAAAACTCAGTTTTTGAACTTTGGTAAGCGACCTACCGAAATCGACTTGTTATGGGTTGAGAATTATCTGCGGTCCCACGACTATCGAAACGATAACAGTAGTTAGAGAAGAACAAACATTTGGTGGAAATCTCGCCGAGACATGTGAGAATAAGATTGAAAGAAACCGGAGAATTCGGAAATAAAATTATGTTGATAAAGGCCTTTTAGCTGCATGCATGTTTAGAAAATATGTTAAGCGGCACTCGATTTAAATGCAAAGACAAAATAAATAATAAAATATAAATAAATAAATAAATAAATAAATAAATAAATAAATAAATAAATAAAGTATTTCTGGTACCATTATCACACATTCTTGATGGTTAGTGTCAGCAAAAAGTCACAGCTATTATCGCCTTCAGTCAGGCATATATTAGAAAATAAAACTTTAAAGACTTTTGTCCCTGCGACAGCATACGTTGCTGAAAATGGGACGTAATTAATGTACTATGATGCAGTCTAACTGCAGGACGATACGTATCCTTTTTATGATAACATTTCTTAATCTGGGAGAAACGAAATTCAGAATTAAAGATTGTATTATCACAACGCGCAAATGAATGATGATATACTGGATGACATTCAGCTAATTACTTATCTACGTCCTTTCTATACCTATCCCGTAGCTGCACCATTAAAACACAAAGCAACACATTATTTATGAAAACGTAAATGTCCAAATCATGTTTGTCTTGTGTTATCTGGTCCTCAATATGTATGTATGTATGTATGTATGTATGTATGTATGTATGTATGTATGTATGTATGTATGTATGTATGTATGTATGTATGTATGTATGTATGTATGTATGTATGTATGTATGTATGTATGTATTGATAGGAATGGTAGGGCAGTGATCACGTGACCGGCAGTGACCACATACAAAATTTAAAAGAATAGTACATGCACGATATCCATCATCACCAGAGACAATGTATTTTTTTCTCCCTAGGATTTGCTGCTTTGATCAAAACAAGTACCATCTACCGTTTTGCACTGCCTCATCCTATATATTTTGGCAATCTTTATTCTAACATGTGTGTGACTTAAATAGTTATTAACTGCATTTCGAGATTCTTTCAACCGACTTAACATTACTATGTAATGAGTGAACTGGACTGATCCCGTTGTTGAGACACAAGGACACATGTCGTAATCATATATCGACTCGTATATATCCCCACAAATAATCTTTACTTTGATTGGCTTAATTTATGAGCTGTAACAAGTACTATCAATTAATGTAATTAGCTGTAGGAGTAAATAGCTGATGTATAGGCAATTTGCCACTAGTCTTGCTTTTAACAGTTGCGGTCTGTGCTTAGATCATGTTTGAGTCTAGAATATATAATTAATTTGTAAAAGAATGATCCAGCTTGAGAAAAATCATTAAATGGACTAGTATCATAGGTTGTTTCACAGATAATATAGTTGGCAATTATGTGTGCCACTGAGATATTTCAGCGTCTGCACTCTACCCTTAAATTCTGTATTGTCATTTCATTGTTAATTATGATTAAGGAACGATCTCTAATTTATCCCTTTGATTGTAAAAATAAAAAACAAATATTGGTAATATAAATCTAGAACACTTTCGCCATATATAGAACTTTAGAGGACTGAGTTGTCTTTCTATCCAGATAACGCATTGATGACATAGGACCTCAAGGTACTCGATAGCTCTCCGCAGATTGAATATCACCAGTAGTTAGCCTGAGGTAGGGTCAAAACCTACATGTCTCTTATTAAAAAATGTTTTCTCCGACCGGAAGTGGAGCAAGATAAACAGGTCAGCTGTATACACAAAAAGTATTGAAAACAATAGATTTTAGCTTTGAAGTTTTTGATACATAAAACGTAGCCCATCACCTTCAAAAGCCAAATTATTCATATTCGTCACTGACAACTAGCACATGCAAAAGCGGTGATGCTCTGAGAAATGATCACAATAAATATGACAAGGAAAGTCAAAAGCCAAGGGGACAAAAGTATCTACACACACACAATATATATATATATATATATATATATATATATATATATATATATATATATATATATATATATCTATATATATATATATATATATATATATATATATATATATATGTCATATTCAGTGTTTTTTTAATCATGCGCTTTCTGATAATTCTTTTTTAAGGGGTGATCTTTGGGTTCACATTCAAAATTTTCATTTAGTTCGGTTCTTCATATGATCTTGACATTTTTGTTTAGATGCTATTTCAACTCTTGATTCAAAATTGATTTAAATTTATAGTTTCTCTACATCACTTTTCATTTATGTTTTAAAAGATTCAAAGTTAGGAAATTCTGTTTAGCTTCGTTGTGATTTGTGCAATCATATTGTAAATTAAACGCTAGTACAAAAGATTTTATGAATGGTGATAATGGATAGAAAGACACATAAAGATCGCAAAAATCAACTATCAACGTAATTGAAGGTGATGGTACTCGTTACCTTTGAAAATCATGCATGAAGTACGATGAGAAATTTTGGAGAGCTCAAAATAGAGAAGCAAAATTGAATGTATCAAGAATTTGGTAAAACGTGAATACGAATAGCTTTAAAGAGATAGGATAAATCAAACGATAAACTTTAACACTAAAATTAAGATCACTGGTGAAAATGATATACTAAGATATTCAAGATTAAATGAAGAAGACAATAAATGAATACAAACATATTGTATGCCTATTTTTATTCAGATATAACACCTTTTCTTAAATGGTTGAAACAGAGCGTGTAATTCATATTCTGCTTTGAAAATGAGTACCCACTACACAATTCACATATAATTACATGACTGAACTAAATATCAACATCTAAGACAAAATGCTGCTTTAGTGTTTCGACAAGAATTTCGACAATGTAGTTTATTTACATGTGTGTTAAAATTTGAAATATTTCTATTTCATTTTTATATTATCAAATATAGTTATTGTTATTATAATGATTATGTTCGCAGGTTCTGACATTTTAATAGAAACATCGTGATTATTTAGAACGTAAACGTGACTCGCGTGAGCACGATTTTTTGCATGACGATTTTTCGAATCAAGTAAACAGTCGGCAAAAGCTTTATAAATGACTGGTTGAGACTACAGTCATTTCTAACAATATTTCTAGACATTATGTATTACGATGTGGCGAGATTTCGAAATCGCCATGTGTTCTTCGTAGGTGTATATGAAAAGACGTTTTAGTTCTCAAATACTCAGGTACCTGCCAAATAGTCTACAATCATATTTTAACACCATAGATGGAGTCACATTTTAGCATATCATGGAGTCTCTAATACACTGAAAAGAAGGTGTTATTTTGTGCTGGAGATAGTTGTTTGTTCGTACGTCTTTAAAACTATAGTAGAACTACATGTGTTTTGTTATTGATGATTAGCTGTATTTCATCTACTTTTTAAATAATAAATATTTTCCCTTGAGAAATGCACCACTGCTTTCGGAAAGGACATTTAGTGAAATTAATTCTAAATTGGAAGAGAACAGTACAAATTGTGATTCCCAGTGGAAACTCTGGACACTTTGTCTGATGTCACCATCCGTCATCTTGTAACGGTATTGAGATTCAGACTGCTTTAATTAGAACTGTTTGTTTACAGGACTTATGTATTTTGTCACACTTTTGGGACACATATTTGGATTTCCTTCGCAAATCGCAAGTCTTATTTCATATTTTCACCTTTTCGCCATGTTTTTTAAGGAAATAAATTATTTTTGTTAAAATTTACAAAGCTTGTTATCGTCATTCTTTTCCTTATGTTACTTTAAACAAGCTGATAACAAACAAGAGAAAGAAGAAAGTCCAATGTGTTTTCCTGAAATTTGTTACCACTGACTTGATTTTATTAGACGATAATTTTCTCCAGCATTCAAAAGTACCCGCTCCATAGCTACCATAACGCTTGTAAGCCTTGCAACACATAAGCTTTTATTGAGTTCCAGATCCCTGATGTACTGTTTTGTGTTCTTCTGGTCCATTATCAATGAAGTAATTAATTCTTTGCATTTATGTATCTTTATTCATGAATTGGTTGAAGGTTTTTGATTATGTCTTATTGTTTATTATAAATATTATTTTGGTTGCATCAAACGCTTTTTCATCAGGTAATGACAGTTTACAATTTAGATAGCCGATTGTTTACTTACACTAATACATTAAGCTGTTAAATTCCAATAGTATATGTCACATCCAGTTACTTCAAATACTATATACTAATATTGATTTTTGCCAAATTTGCATGTCACAAAATGTTAATAATTTGCATGCAAATATAAGATACTCTTATGATTTACACAAACATATGGTTTAAATGAAGAAAGTAGAGCACTAAGAAACTTCATGTCAAATCTCATTGAACATTGAATGATAGATGTATTAATGTTTCATCTAAGTCTATATGATGGTTTAATTAGCATTGCTACCAACAATATAATTGTCTATATCTCCATTTCTAACTTTCAACTTCCGTTGCTTTGTCTAATTACCTTATGCCATACACCATAGGTCTTGTGACATGGTGGCATTACAAAGTCGAAAAGATTACATGCTCCAGAGGGGGGATTAGGATGAAATTCTGCATCATGTTTAAGTCATTTGGAAGACAGCGATTAAAGGATTATTACTATTTTTGAATTATGTTTAATACAATGCTAATAGCAAGGGGGGACAAAACAATGTTTGGAAGGTCAGAGATTTACCATTGTGACGTCTTTGGTGCATTGTGATGCAATGCCCAGTTCGTCCTTGTCACATCAGCAGCAAAGTGTTGAATGACTATATAAATAATTTATGATATTGTCCTGAAAGATACCTTGGAAATCTTTCCATTTGGAACTCAAAGTACTGTATAGAAACTATTGTGCACAATTCAGTCTAAATCTCCAGGTGTTAGTTTACCATCAGATTTATATCAGTGTCGCGCTGATAGTAACCCACTATCAGGAAAATGGCCTGACAAAGAAAACTCAGTTCTTGAACTTTGGTACCAATATACAGTAATAGAAAATGTCTGAGGGAATATTGAACGACTTTCGAAAATAATAATATGCAATAATATTATTAGACATATTTTAGAAGGTTCTATACAAGCACGAATGAAAACCATATAAAATTCCCTAAAGATTCAATAGATCACAGCTTGTCAATTCCTGCATTGCATAATCGTCATATGCTATGGCAACTTCGTTCCACTGGTATTTTAAACAGTGTAATAAAATCCCATGAAGCGTATACACATAACCAACACAAAGTTCTAAGTTCTTGTAGTGTACTTGGTGCAAGTTTAGTTTTTTTTCTTTTTTTCTGTCTTTCCTCATACTTACTTGCATTCTTTCCCTGTGAACTTAAACTATAGAGATAGAGAGGGTTAGAGCGAAATTCTGAATCATGTTAAACTTATTTTGAAGACATGATTTGTGGCATCACAGACATTTTTAGATTTATTTTAATTACAACGCTAATAATTGTTTAGTGGAAATTTATGAAATATTTTGAGAATATGGAAGCCATGGCCTACTGTTGAAGTAATCTTGTGTTGAAACAATATTTTTTTATATGTACTAATGCGGATCACAACTTGATATACCAATAGAA
>JAEAOA010002243.1:1032500-1095000 GCA_016746295.1 Potamilus streckersoni
CAAGCGTGAAAATATTATTTTTGAGTGAAAAGCAGGGTCATCATAACCTCCGTACGCCCTTTTAGCTGTCGAGGGTCAGGTGACCACCTCACATTTGAACCAAAGTATGATGGTAGTGTCCACAAAAGGCGAAAGGTGTTAAACACAGGCACTGCCCTATCGACCTCAGATTCACCTTTGACGTCACGAAAACTGCGGCGACACTAAGATTTCTAATTTAGTTAACTCATGGTAGGCATCTCCGACCGCCTTCACACAATGAGTGTTTCGGGTCTTCGGTTATTCTCTCTATAGTAGTCCACCAATATAAATCAATATTTTAAGGCTTTTTCACAGCAATGTATGTGTATGGGCCTGCGTTGTAGACTTAGTGGGTAAAAGACACTGCAATGTGGCTAAACCGTCCTCCCTGCTGCTAAACATTTGACTTCAGTGTTCTAAAAATTTGGTTTATAAGAAAAAGGGTTAAGGACATGAAGTCTCCTTCTGTGTGGCGCAGGTGGAAAATTAGTTTTCACATAAATATCTGTGAAACATTGTCGGAAATTGACAAGCTAGATTTACTTCTGACTTTAAATATATGAGATTGCAATATATATATATATATATATATATATATATATATATATATATATATATATATATATATATATATATATAATTTTATTTTAGATCTTAACATATCCGGTATTTCACAGGAACTGAAATTGAAATTTCATTGATCATCATTGATACCGCATACTCTGAACGATATACTATATGACATACGTGCGAAGAAATGAAATTTTGTCAAACCTGTAAAGTAACATAAGCCTTATTTTACACAATTAATCGGATTCTTTTATGTAACTGCAGATTTCACTCCCGTCACATCAATATGTGACCACTTAATTTGGAGTTTAATCTTCGTTATTATAAATGTAGGCAATACATTTTCACAAACATTTTAAAGACAAATTTACATAAATTACAAATATAATTTTGTCAAAGCCTTTGATGAGATGTTAAGAATGTGATGGGCTAAATAAGGGAACTGGTTTCGTATCTAATGTTTTGTTCAGTAAGGCCACTTAGACGAATGTATGAATTTTGTTTTCTGCAAAATGTAGGGTGAACTAATTGTATTAATTACTCTAACATCTGCATGTTCTGGGTTTTTTTTTTTTTGTTTTTTTTTTTGGGTGGTGGTGGTGGTGAGAAGAAGACATGAATTTCTTACTGTTGATATTATTAACAACTTTCCTTTATCTTAAATATGAGAGAGAGAAATTTAGATTTATCTAATCCATATAGAAAATGCACTCATACCAATGGTTAATGGACTGAAGGACCATCCTGGTCTTGGAGGCTGGGATATAATTAACGAGCCGGAGGGAGAGCTGAAGCCAGGGGAGATCAACAGCGATCCTTGCTACGACACACGTCCTCTAACAAACAGTGGTGCGGGATGGGCAGGGCATCTTTATACAGTACAAGAAATGCAGAGGTTAGAATCTAAAATGTGAAATATGAATATTTTTAAATGAGTGTGTCTTTGTATGTATGTGTCATTTAGATTTTTAGCGTTGCTTTGAAAATTTTAACTCATAACGCTATGATGTCTGCAGTGTGACAGTTTATAATGATTTCGATCATTGGGGAATCATGCCGCAGATATTTAGCATCATGTTCCACCCAGTTACATTATCCTGACACTAGGTCGACCGGTCCTAGATCGAATTTCTTACTGCTAAGCGCCATGAGAGACATATGCTAGTATCATTTTTAAAAGTCATTTGTATGAATCCGCCAGGTTTCGAACCCACTAAAATTCCGCGTCCGACGCGGACGCTTTAATCATTAGGTCACCGGAGCGGACTACATTTACAGGATACCTTAAACTCTCGTATACACATTATGCTTTGAAACTTGCAGTACGTGCACACGGAAATGTACATTCTATGTCTTTTGATGCAAAGTGTGTACATGGATCAAAATCTTAACTGCTATTGTGAATATATGGTCATGTATTTGAATAAAATATTATTCTAAAATATTACTGAGATTTCACACTAAAGCATCATCACTTTTTTAATGTCCGTTATAGAGATATACGATCCTTGTATTGAATTATAGCATCAACAAGGAATTGGATAGAGGTGGATTTTAGCTGTTGAGAAAATGCAGTTGATTCAATCAATAGTGGAAAATAGGAAGTGTCCAAATACACTGCACGGGTACGGAAAGGCACTGGTTTAAAGAGAGGGGTATTCTTGTCAATTAGTATGATTATGTGAGTATTTTCACAATGTCTCGGTGTGTTTGATCTCTAAAATGTAATCCTTACACAGAGGCCAACATAATTGTTTGGTCATAGACGGTGGCTAGCTCAACATATTTAATTACAAATCCTTCACAGTTCAAGCTCACAATACTGTTCATGAACGTTTGCTTATATGATGTGAACATTTTGCGTATATAACTAAACTCCAAGTAAAAGACCAGACGTTGTTTCATACTATTTAAAATGGGTTTAAAGGGACATGAGATCTAAAGTGCAATATGTATTAATTTTATGGAATCGACTTTATTCATGGCTTCGATGACACATATTGTTTACATTGAACCCACGAGAACACAGCCGCTAATCTCTCATTTCTCCAGCATTGTAGGTTTAGCATTTGCTCGGAGAGGACGCTGCATTTGCGAAGCATAACATGTGCACACGGTTATTGCCGTGTTGGTGTTGACAGGGCTGTTAGACTTTGTGTGTGGGTGTGTGTGTGTTTGTGTGTGTGTGTGTGTGTGTGTGTGTGTGTTGTTATTCCCCGTTCTCATTATCTTTGCACATTTGTGTTTGTAAGTGTGATACTATTATTATAGCAATGGATAACAAGTGTGATTGCTGCGTCTTCAGTCGAAGATAACTGGTACATGTTCTTTTTAAATAAATAAGTATGATTTAGAGCTTGAATAACTGTTCTTCCTGTAATTATAACTCGGGAAGAGAAAGAAGATCGCATTAACAACATTTCTATTGTTTTGTTTATAAATAAAATTATATATCTCCAAAGAGCTCGGTTTTCATTGGTTACCATCAGTTTTGAGATATTTTGAGTGTGTATAAATTGTTTGTGAAAAAGAACTGATTTATCACTTAAATTTATCTTTTAATATGAACGCATTCACATTTGTAATAATTGACATATTAATAAATATGTTGTGTAAAATACAATTAATAATAAGATATATATGTAATGCTAATATTGTAGACGCAATTAAAATATGTGCAGCCTAGATTTTGTTAAAAGTGACTTGCCTGTACTGCGTCACTAAAGACAGAAATTATTTAATTAAGTTGGTTTCGGAGTATCTGGATAAATCTAGCATGGCTTATTGATGCAATAAGTGTGCTTCTGTCCATCTCTTGAGTATCCAAATAGCCCAAACTCTCAAATGTTGCATGCAGCTAAAAACGAAATGAGACGTAACATAGTGATAGCAAATTTTTTGAAGCTCTTATTTTATTGTAGTGTTATTATTTATTTAGCTGTGGTTCTATAGCGTATTACTGTACAAATGTCTTTTGTTATAAAAAATATTTTAACAGATAACACATTATCGTAATATATTCAACCAATCGCAATCCTATGCCATCGACTTATGCCCATGTAGATAAATTTTTCTGTAGTGAGATGGTCTGGATGAATGTTATCATTTTGAACGTAGTCTGCTCTGACACAGTAATCTCTTTACTTAGGTTCATCAACTGGCAGGCTGATGGTATAAAACGAGCGGATCCCCATGCTATGGTGACAGTTGGATCTTGGAATACTAAGGCCAATACCGACAAGTTTGGTTTCCATAACTACTGGAAGGACGCTTGCCTTATCAAGGCGGGAGGAGGAACGAAACATCTGGTAAGGACTAGTTGAATGCACTTTACTTTTCAATGGGATATATATTTCCATGCAAGGACTAGACACACACAAAAACATATCGCTAGATGCATTTGGATGGATTTTTAGTTCACATATCAAATACTTAATTTACTAAAGTATATCACCAAATTCTGAATCAGTACAAGAACTGACATTCACGTATAAAAACATTGATATCAGAAATATTCTCTCCACGAATCTTTACCACTTTGTCTTCATGTTTGGCGGTGGATAATTGCAAAAATAAAAATCAACTTTGATGCAAGAATCCAGAAGCTTAAGTTATAACTTTAATTAATGAAGATAGCATGTAAAATTTATTTGAAACGATAGGTAATCTACCTTCGTCGAACTTTAATGTTGGAAACGTGGTTTAAAAAGTACTCTTGTACTTTAGTTAGACTGCTTTATGTTGTAATTAAACCTATGATGAAAATAATGTGCATTTAGCACACATTTACTCTCACAGAAGGCAGTATGTTAGAAAGTTTTATCAATGATTAATTGAATATTTTTAATTAATGTGAAAAAATTGACAGAATAAGAAAATGGTTAACACATTTGAGATTTAAACACATTTACGCCTTATAAAACAATCAAAGTCTCGTGAAAACAAGATAAAAAAACCACGGTAGTATTTACGATTCATAGAGTTACATTATAAATGTTCTTCGTCTATTCATTAGCTATTTTAAAATTACCAACTGTACATTTCAATGAATGCATCTTAGAAAACACTCGTGATAATTTACCAATAATCTTACTCGTCAACAGGGAACATTGACGTTCTACCAGGTCCATACCTACTCTGATTCTGCCAACCACTTCGATGGTGTCTCCCCAATGCAGGTTCTCCTTTGCATTATCCTGTTTAGATATTAAAATCGTAATATATATATATATATATATATATATATATATATATATATATATATATATATATATATACATAGATATATATATATATATATACATATATACATATATATATATACATGCATATATATATATATATATATATATACATACATATATACATACATATATATATATGTATGTATGTATTAACTAAAAACTTAAATGGAAGCCTCCCATAAAAGCAATGCAAAAGTGTACATATATTCCAGTAACAAGGAAAGAAATGACAAAAATTGATTACGTAACTGATTTTAGTCCAATAAATTCTATTAAGTATAGTTTCATGTGCGTGATTCATGTATTGCAACAGAAGAACAGTTTCTTCGTGTAATCATTTTCTTATTTACTGATGATAGCGGATATTGGGGTTTGGAGATAACAGCGGATGAAAGGGATTGGCGATGGCAGAGGTTTGGAGGGGTTAGTTAAGTTTGCGGATGAAGGGTTTTTGAAGCATATTATGTTCTCAACTTTACCTTCATTACAATAAATATTAATACAAATTTATTTACTTTTTTTGTTTTCCGAATTACGAAAATTGTAAACCCATTTGTCTGCTTTTCTCATGTGAATTCCTAGTTTTACATTGCTCATATCGTTAATCGATTTATTTAGTCACGGTATTTGTTTTAATATAAATAGCATTTGTTGTATTCAGTTAAGGTATTGTCCTTCAGTACCCTTCACTGACATTTTTTCTGTTTTATACGTGCAGAAAAACGCAGCGGAATTTGGTCTAGACAAACCCGTTGTAATAGGGGAGTTTAACCAGGACCATGGAGGTGGTATGAACATTCAACAGCTTTTTGAACACGCCTACAACGGAGGTTATTCAGGTGCTTGGACATGGTCCGTAACCGATTCTAACTGGCAAACCCAGCGAGCTGGAATGACTGCCATCAAGGGCAAAAATGATCAAAGCAAAGGTGGCCTAGTGCATTTCAGTGTTTAAATAACATTATCAATTGAAAATAAAATGCAATCTATGCCTAATGAATTCTTATTTTTACGTGTTAAGGCTCTTGCAAAGTAACCAAAAAAAGAGTGAAGCCAACATTCGTTGTAAATTTTAATAGAATAGTTTATTTCACAAGGTAAAAATATAAAAAAGACTTAAGGTATTCGAATGAAATCCAAAAAATTATTCCAATAATTAAAAATATAAATCATATCACTAAAAATTGTAGTAAATCAAACTTCCAATCCAGATGCAGTTCCAAGATGGAGAGTGACGACGTCCTCTATAAAATGTACTGTGATGTAATGTCAACAGTTAATTCTTAAATAACCAATTCGAGCTTTAGAATTCAGAAATAATTTTCAGTAAATATCTGAGTCCAAGTATTTGATGAGCAATAGATGAAAATCAATTTTTTTTAAATAAAAAAAACTCAATTCAACCTGCAACACAAAATAATACCTTTGAGCCCGAAAGTATGAATTACGACTGAATTTAATCACTAAAAATCGTCAGTTTTAAACACAATTAGATCACTTGATGGGGTCACGTGTTCACTTAGTTCGAATGGTGTAATAAGAGCATAGGCAGGCTGACACGTACGTCACGGACGAATTTGATAGAACTGAACGAATCTATAAGATTAAATAACAAATTGTTTACATAGAACTGACACGAAAACAATCATGATCTTCATTACGACGAAAGAAATAAGAAAAGGCTGTTTACGAATCAATATCAGGATCTAGGTCAGCTAAAACACAATGTAGCAATAATGGTTGTTTGCCTGGCTTTAACTAAATTTGCTGAAACAATGATAAATTCAGTGAACAATTTATCATTACAATGACATGCTATAAAATAAAAGCAAAAAAAAAAATAAATAAAAATTAAAACTATACCAAGTAATTAAATTACGTATACGTACTATTTCAATGTGATCTTGATACCAGCGAACCAGCTGATAAAAGGTACTTCTCACCCAAAATCTAAGTATTCTACTCCACTGATCGATATATCCTTACATTCCCTATGGCTTACTTCGATCCACGTTTGGCTTTACACAACATTTTTATATGTATTTAGTATTTTGTAAGTCTGTAAAATCGTCTAAAAACTTGACAAAATTTGACCTTTCACTGCCTTTATCAGTTTTGAGATTGTACTATAAAAGACATTTCCATAGAAATGACATGTTTATTTGTTTACAATGAGCCCACGAGTCCCAATAAACAGTGAACCATCCTTCCTCTGATACATTTAGACCGATCATACCTAGAGCCCTAACAAATAAATGCAAAGATGGCTTCATAAGGCTACATGCAAACAAAAATACGCTAAAGTCTTCAAGTCAACGCCGAGTCCATATCGAGATACAACTTTATTGAATACGTCCAAGAAACATTCCACATCCGCATTATGGTTCGGGAATACTGCAATACCCTCCCATTGTGGATCAAGTAACTGTTTAGGTACTCAGGTAATTTAAGAAATACAATAATCTCATAATTTTGAGAACTGATTAATAGGTAACATTAATAGTAACAGTTCTCTTCTTTGATACTATACTGTCTCCTTTTTTGCTAGTGTACAACCTTACTATGACATCACCATCATATTCGTCTATCACTGCTCTGACAATAAAGTAGATCAAATGCATTTAACATGTGCTTGTGTATTAAAAATGAAAGACTCAGCAATCATGTGGACTGTAGTGGAAGCCCTAGTGAAAATGAAAGTTGCATCCGTCTGTCATGGAAGTGAAAGTAGTGGACGCGTTAGCAAAGAAAAGAAAGAACTGTTTGAAACAAGGGCATAATAACACGCTTATCACGTCTTTTGCTTCTTTATATCTTCTGCAACTTGAAAGCGTACGATCCTAGATTCAAAACCTAAACAAAAAACAACAAAAGGTAACATTGATAATAGTAGGCAGAAATAATAGCACAAGCTTGTATAACACCGACTCAGTGCCACCACTTTTTGATGATGGGTGCTTAGTCTTGACGGTATATGAGCTGGTGTGTGCAGGCAAGGCGATGGTTGCCGATTACTCTCTGACCTGGGTTCGAAACTCGGTAGAGTACGAATGTAATTTCTCTAACCAGTATGATAGTATTGTTTGTATTAAACTATTATTTTTGCCCACTATTATCAAGATTCTACTAAAGAATCCAGGGATAGCACTGTCTGTTCTGTCTGGTATATATTTATAATTCTTTAAAATACAAAAATCCTAGATACCTTGATTTCTTTCATAGGAATCTGGGACGACTGTGCATATATATGAGAATGATTACTCGCGGACCTAGGTTTGAAACTCAGTAAAGTACGAATTTAATTTCTCTAATCTGTATGATAGTATTGCTTGTATTAAACTATATATATATATATATATATATATATATATATATATATATATATATATATATATATATATATATATATATATATATATATATATATAAAGAATACAAATCATATGGCGAATAACAATCCTTTCAAGCGTACTGGATCCACCAAGGGACCACGTGTGTAAGGGATTAATTAAAATAGATGCAATAAACTGACGACGAACAGTACGAAACTAGTAACTAACTAGCCTAAGCGCTTTCGACTCTTAATGAGTCTTTTTCAAAGGCAAATACAAAACATATATACGATAAACAAATAAACACAAAAACGTTGTGTTTGTAAACCTCTACATGGCTGTCTTCACATGTGCTAAAACTATAAATGCAACCAGCTTGTATAGACTAGATGCGGAAACTGAAAAGTTTTCAGTTTCCGCATCTAGTCTATACAAGCTGGTTGTATTTATAGTTTTAGCACATGTGAAGACAGCCATATAGAGGTTTACAAACACAACGTTTTTGTGTTTATTTGTTTATCGTATATATGTTTTGTATTTGCCTTTGAAAAAGACTCATTAAGAGTCGAAAGCGCTTAGGCTAGTTAGTTACTAGTTTCGTACTGTTCGTCGTCAGTTTATTGCATATATATATATATATATATATATATATATATATATATATATATATATATATATATATATATATATATATATATATATATATATATATATATACAAACTTTGCCTCTGCTAAGCTCATTCCATTTTACGTCATAGCGAACGACGAAAATGTTTAAGCAAGATCACTCTGCGTGCTTGAATATGCTTAGAAGTACATTATCATTTTACTTTATCGAGTAACTGATACAATGATCTTAAATTGAATTTGGATGGACAAGGCACGAAATAAAGTGAATATCGCGATTTAAAAGTAAGGCAAATCGTATTCTCCAAAACTACACATGTAACGGCAGAAAGTGACAGACCTCGTACATCCGCTAAGAGAATTGTATATATGCCATGCCGATTTAATTTTATCAAATTAGAGAGTACAAAATTTCAAGTACATCTCTATCACATGGTTATTCATCACGAAGTTCACACCGATCTGAGCAGACCTCCATTTGTTCATCGTCCCATTGGTTTGAGATAACTGCGAGTTCCATACATCACTATCAATTTGTACAGCACAACAGTTTGCCGATTTGGGCAGTTTTGATTTTTAGCTAGCCTTGTACGGTGTACATTCTAGTCTTAGACTATGCCCTAGATATCGTTCTGTACAAGCAGAGAGAATGAAGGTTTACTTTATTGTTTTAACTTATAAGATTACTTCTAACAGACTGAAATGCAGTTTATGAACAAATATTTTCCTTTTTACGAAAGGATGGGTCTAAATTCAATCAGCTTGTATTATGCACAATTTCTCCTGTTTAGAAATAAGGAAATGATGCTGATAAGAATGCTCCAAATATGTAAGTGTTAAAATAATATTAACATAGACCGTAATATATTTATGTTAAAAAATATTAACACAGACCGTAATATATTTATATCTTTTTCGCTGTCCTGCTTAAGTACGCCTTTGGGACGTCCACAGAAGGGATCTACCTGCACACGCGTTCAGACGGCAGAGTGTTCAACCTGGCACGACTGAAGGCAATAAGCAAAGTAAGAAAAGCAACCATTAGGGACATGCTCTTTGCAGATGATGCTGCTATAGTCACTCACACAGAAGCTGAACTACAACGCCTGATGTACCGCTTTGCTAAAGCATGTGATGAATTCGGGCTGACCATCAGCCTAAAGAAAACCAACGTGATGGCTCAGGACGCAGACCCTCCCAGCATAACCATTAACAACTACAAACTAGAAGTAGTCAGCGAGTTCACTTACCTTGGCTCTACCATCACCAACAACCTGTCACTCAATGCCGAGCTCAACAAGCGGATTGGAAAGGCGTCAACAACTCTCTCTAGATTGTCGAAGAGAGTGTGGAACAACAACAAGCTGACATTAAACACTAAGATCACCGTGTACCGTGCCTGCGTGCTTAGCACTCTTCTGTATGTCAGCAAAACTTTGACCCTGTACGCCTCTCAAGAGAAACGATTAAGCGCCTTTTAGTCAATTACCGACAAGTAAAAAGGATGAAAATAACTGTTCAATCACTTTTATACCTCCTGACCAAATATTTCATTTTGCAAGTTATTACAGAAGTTTCTCAACAGATGCCAAACGGTTAATATTGGCATAAAGAAAGAGGCCTCATATGGTACCTCGTACATTTTTCTTTAGGTATTGCACATGCAACGACTATTTTACGACAATAACATCAATAAATTAGTTGATGCTAAAGCGAGGAAAGTTCGTTTTTCCTCTCGTTCTAAATTTTCGTTTGGATCATATATACCAAATCTGGAATCCTCCTCGAATAAAATCTAGACAAATCATCCATATAACCAACTACCACCCTTGAGAAGTTAGCAGCCATTTCTCAGAGGATCGATTGAACTCTACCTAATATGAATGATGCGTGTCTCAGACAGAGTCATACCTCTTCTGTTTATGTTATGCAATTTGATTCAGATTGTGGAGGAGGGCTGCGTCTTTTTCCATCTTCCGGAAGTGGGTCAATATTTGGGTACACAATATCGGACGATTAGCAGTTCACGCAACCATATGGTTGCAACTGCGATTAGGTAGCTGGTCATCGTTCGGTCATCAATCACCAGATACTGATCGGTTAAAGATTCCCAGCAGCGGACAGCGGTCAGAAGGTAAAATACTTGTAGAATGGTATCATACACTGTTACTCGGCATATAGGGGCATATGATCGCCATTTAATCGAACTTATTCTGTTTCCACATTACCTAATATATCCAGCTATAAGAATACGACCTGCATTGATGAATGCTACCAGGAAAGGAAATCTGATCGATGTTGATCTTTTACCAGTATAATAAACTTCAATCCTTTCGAGTTTGATTTTTCAAGCGATTGAACATGAACAAATATGGACATCTTATGTATTCTCTCATCCTTCCCTCCCTATAAGTATGGGTGCAGAATGTTTACAACACCACACCTTACCTGGGAGGTGATCATGGGAGGAAGAGTTTACCCCACTCTAAAGATCTTAAGCAGGTTGAAAATATCACCTTCAAAGCTCCTGTTAGAGAAAGACTTGATGAGGCTCCATATATGGTTAATTTCCTATTCTGGTCTTTAACCTCCACCCCTTGGATGTCTAAACTTTGCAAGTAGATTTTCATTGGGACTGTTTGCTTGCACCTTTGTTAAATTGTTCTAGGTTTTGAGGTCGAAAGTTATTAGTGACTTTTACATAGCACTCTGATGTTGTCTTCCCGAATTTCGTTTTATACTCCTATAATTTCACTATACAATAATCGTACTCTAGATTATTGAGTCGGAGAGGCAACGACCAATGCCAGTCTTCCCCCTTTTCACACGAAATGCGTGGGTCGATGTGGTCGTAAATGCGCTTTAGCTTGTGCAGATACACCTCTTCATTACAAGCAGATTTATTATCAATCTTCGATGTCTCGTCGAGTATCAAGGAATATTGGTGGTTCCTTTTTCATAATGAAGTCTTTACTTCCGGGATTCGCAGATATGCATTAAGAAGACATTCTCTAACCTCGATATATATGTGCATTCAGCTCAAACTTGTCCATATTACGTTATATGACCCGCTGTTGGTTAATTCGTGTACTCGAATTATCTTGCCTCTCAGGTCGCATTGGATTTTACCAGAAACTCTACTCAAACGTCTGGGACTGTTAAATTCAACTTGCATTTGAAGTCATTGTACGTTCCTCATTTTACCCCTCTCCTGTGATCCCTAAATCCATGTAACTTTAAAGTTTCCATCAAAAACCATTCCATACATTCAGAACCCGCCATTAATAAACTGCTAATGGAAAAAGTATTTTGTCGGTCACGTGCACGTGTCTCATCCTGTTGCTTCAGGACTTAGCAAAACCAGTCATATTATATTATTCTGGATCTTAATAGTTTCTCCAGTGATCCAATTTATTTTTGAACTACAATGAGATTCTTTCGTGTTACTCCTAAAGATCACATCAGCCACCCCACATCATTGGAAATTCAGCTTCACATTGCACAATATTAAAATCTCGATTGAGGTGGGGGAGTAGAAAAGTCATACCCTTCTCCCACTTGGCTCTTGTTTTCCTCTATTAGCCAAATTCTTAAAATAACTCGAACGTCCTAGTGCGCATGCCTTGTGACACAGATCAGACGATCGATGTACTTGTTTAAAGAATTTCTAGGGGTAAGGCGCATCTGGCCATAGAACACAATTAATTTAACTATATATTCTCTACATCCGTTTGTTAGTACTGAACTCTCCCCTGCCTTACAATCAATACAAATCATATATTAATCTAAAATACCTTCAAAGATGACTTCACGCTTAAGTTCTTGTCAAGGGTTGACCTGCATTTGTTTGAGAGGCTGAATTGTAAACAAAACACTATGCAATGGAACACAGATTTCACTTCAGGTTCATCACCAAGACCTTGTCACTCACTGTGCACTGCTGCAGCAATGCACACAGACAACCACACTATAAGCTCACATTATAAAGATTAAACAATTACCTTTAAAACCCTACCAAAAATGCATAAATAAAACTCTTCTAGCACCAACATAATGTGAGAGCAAAATATGTTCTAAAAATAGATAAGAACTACATTCGTGGGTACTGACCTGGAAGTACTAACTGTGTACCGATTCCTGAAAGGGTCAGACAATTTTTCTTATATGGACAAAACATCCTTTTGTAATCAAAGTAATGTCTCTTCAATACTGATGCAAAGTTTTAAGGAAATTCATCCAAGAATAGGACAGCTACAGGCTTTTTTCTGACACCACCTTAATACAAGCAAAAGCCAATACCAAATGGCCGAATGTAAAAAATGTACTTAACTTAAAGTTTAACTGTGATTTTACTAATCAAGATAAACACTTCAAAAAAACTGTAATTAGCTTTTAGTCCTAACACCAATCTTGAAAAAACTGAAAATTAAACTTGACAGTTAAAATTTCCTAGAAAATTTTTATTTAAAAAAAGTATACATATTTCTATATAAAAATTTACATTTAACTTCAATTGTAATGAAAATTTAAAATCTGATGTTGACAAATTTTATTCTGTGACAGAGTAACTCCATTCCTTTATCATGAACATCAATGGCTTTTCTTGTCTGCTATTATGCAATTCAACCAGGGCCTGTTGATCAAAGGTAACATTTTAATAAACAAGATATTCCCTGTACTGAACAAGTACATGACATCATTTCCACCCATGAAGGGGAGGATCCCTCATATGTTAGGCTTCCAATAGGATTGAAGAGTTAGTGTAGCTCTCTGAAACTAAGCTAACATGCATTTTCCTAGGTATATAAGTGACAGAGAGATGATACTTCTTGTATTAAATTTCCATGAAGTTATTGTCACAGAAACCGTGAAAGGCTATAAGAAAAGGAAGACAACTTTTTTAAACCTGGATATATTCCACATAATAAAGGAGTCCGATATCTGACTGATGATACTCTACCAACTTCCAGTGATGCATTTGTTCCAGTGACCAGAAGAATAGATGCATTCAAGTTCTCTCTCATGGCAAAGACAAAGCCGACAAATGGGGATCTTCAGTCAGTTCAGGCACTAGACTGTAATGGCACACCTGGGTCTGCAAACATTCACAGACCATCATACAAAGCAAAACTGGACCTGAAAGAGACATAATTGAATGAACATGATGGGACACGTATCATCTGCATAAAAAAATGTTGAGATGTGGAATGACATCATTCAACGCCATGGTAATCAAGTTAACATGAGTGGCAGACCAGAGTTCCAAATTGCAAATTAAAGACAATGGGGACTTGCTTGGAAGCATACTTTGATGTGTAAAAACTGCAGTTTTAAGTCCCCCGAGTACAAATTGTATGATGAGATAAAAACAAATAAACCTGGGCCAAATCCTGCTGCAGTAAATATGATGTTTCAAGTGGAACTACAAGATACACCAATGGGCAACACCAGGGCTAGATACTTGCTTGCAGCCACTGATATTCCACCACCGAGCAGAACATTTATGCAAATAGCCTCCAACACTGTAGGTAAAGCAACTGTGGAACTCAATGAAATGGACATGATAGACAAGCTGAAACTGGTCAGACAGGTGAATGTCATGCGTGGTGTTCAGCATCCGGAGCAAATAAATGTTGCTTTTGACGCAAGTTACAATGCCATTACATTTGGACATGAAAAAAAACCTGGTCAAAGTTCATCGCAGGCTGTTGGAATTGCCTGTGAAACTCTTACAGAGAAGCAATACATTGAGGGGACTGCAGTATAAAACAAACTCTGTGGGACTGGGGCATGGCTGAAGGGGAAAGGTTATGATGTGCAATGTCCAGGAGGTCATGTTGACGGCACAACAAATCTGTCACCAGTTGCACCACATTCAGAGCTTGAAATGGCAATAGAAATAGGGAATAAGTTTGTGCTGCAAGAGATTCTCATTAGACATGCAACAACAGATGGAGATGCACAGGCTGTGGCAGGCTTCCAAGCTGCTTGCAACATTTTACATCCAATGTGGAAAGTAGAAAGACAGTCAAACCCCATCCATTTGGATCGTTTACAGTTCAAACGCTGTAATTCTGTTGTATTTAGTGAAAACATGTTTCCAGGAATAAGAACAAGAGAAGGCAAAAAGCTGAAACAAAATTTTCAGCCAAGACATTAAAACACGCTGCAGTTTGATATTCAAACAACTGATGGGGGACAATAGCGGTGATGTTACAAAAATAAAATGTCAACTACCCCAAGTACTGGAAGCCACTCTGCGCTGTTATTCAGGGGACTGCTCAAAATGTCGGCATCATTCAAAGGTATGTGGGGCAGGAAGTACTTACAGCAGATGGATGCGATCAGCATACCTGGGCCCTCATTAAGTGACTCATCTTAACATGACAGAAGATGATAAGAATATCCTGCTAGAAGTTCTAAATATGAAACTATCCTGCGATGTTGTAGAAAGACTGCGACTGAACACAAACACACAGAAATGTGAGGCTGTGAACAGATCAATCAGTGTTTCATTACCTAAAAATGTGTACAATTCTAGAAACTTTGAGGCAAGAGTGCATTCAACAATACAGACTCAATAATAGCCTGGGATCATCACTGAAAACGAAAGTGACACACTTGGGAGGGAAACTTTCAGCAAGGACTCTGAGATCACTGAAGATAATGGATAAAGACTGCACTTACCATAAGTTATATCAAAAGCGTCCACAAACTAGGAAACGTATTCTAGCCAGACGAGGAAGAATGATACAGGCCCATCTGAGGTACAGGACTCAGCCAGGAAATAGGACTGCTAGTTACCAAGGACGATCACTCCTATGCAAATGATTAGCAGGAGGCAATAGACACTGCAGATAGAAAAGAATATCTTAATTCCATGTGCAAAATGACAGTACTCAAAGACACCCTGAAAAACACATGGTACAGAAGGGAAAACTGTAGTGGGGAAATCCGTAGGTAACACAATGCATATTATAAGCATTGTGTTACTTACTGCCATCTGATGAGACCTATCGAGAGGTCGAAACAGTTTTCTCTGAATATGAAGAAATAAATAAAGAAATTACAAAATAAAAATATAAATCCGAAAATATGCTAAAGCAAAATAACTAGATGAATGAATGAATGAATGAAAGGAAGGAAGGAAGGAATGTATTTAAGACAGCACTGTCACCAGCATGGTCTACTAAAATAAAGACCACACTCATTCTTCATCCATCCATCCATCCATCCATCCATCCATTATCATGATACCTAGATTATCTCCATGTTACAGTGTAAATTTAATCATGCAGTCTGGAAATACGCCATGTCCAATACAATGTCCATAACTTTTGCAGCACTGTCTATTATTGTTAATGGAATGAGGTTCTAAACTTAGGTGGTCGACTTTGACGCACAAACTGTTGTGGCATAAATGTGATGCATCAAGCTCCTTTGGAATATTCAGACTTCTCAATTTTATCATTACTGCCAGTCTGTGGACATGTTTTTTCTTCCAAGCATTTGTTTCTGGATCCCTATACGACAATAGACCATATAATCGATTGGCTGTTACAGTTCCTGTCCATATTAAACAATTATTATTGAGTGCTGGCACTGAATTTAAAGAAATATTCCTAGAGAGGCTTTCAAAAAAATCTTCCATTTTAACTTTCATATGGAGTAGGAATACATTTCTGCTAATAATAATAGGTGTTATCTCCAATTTTTACCATCTCTGTGAAATTATGGCCCAAAAAAATTAATTTTAATTTTTTAAAAAAAATTAATTTAATTTTTTAATTTTTTTTAAAGAAAAAACATTCTAATTATATTTTCTAATTTTTAAAGTCAATATACACAATGTGTGAAAATTTCATGTGTCTATCATTATTAATAAAAAAAAATTATATCAATTTATAGTTTAGTCAGTAATGCCCTGACAGGCCATAGAACACAATTAATTTGACTATATATTCTCTGCATCCGTTTGTCAGTACTGAACTCTCCCCTGTATGACAATCAATACAAATCATATATTAATCTAAACTACCTTCAAAGATGACTTCACGCTTAAGTTCTTGTCAAGGGTTGACCTGCATTTTTTGAGAGGCTGAATTGTAAACAAAACACCATGCAATTGAACACAGATTTCACTTCAGGTTCATCACCAAGGCCTTGTCACTCACTGTGGACTGCTGCGGCAATACACACAGACAACCACACCATAAGCTCACATTCTAAAGATTAAACAGTTGCCTTTAAAACCCTACCAAAAATGCATAAATAAAACTCTTCTATCACCAATATAATGTGAGAGCAAAAAATGTTCTAAAAATAAATAAGAACTATTTTCGTGCGTACTGAACTGGAAGTACTAACTCTGTACCGATTCCATCTAACACGGACGTGGATTTTTCCATTACGGAAAGGTACCAACTAAATAGACGCGACCGATAAGATTTGCATAATTAAAAATTTTATCCTTCAAATAACTACAAATTCACTGTGCACAAAAGCTTTCAAATAATCATCCATTAATCCTGTTAATTTTAAGCATTTGTCCGTAAATTGTACGGCTCCTTAGTCTAACTTGAAGTCCTTTTCTTAAGACTGTCATTGACTAGTAGCAGGTTCAGTTGAATATATCAGTAAACTATCCTCAAAATGATATCCGAATTTATATTATTTACCCAATTAAATCGCCTTTCAATCTTGCCTGTTATATAGTGATTGGCGTTTAGTTCTTGATCTTCAGCTGACACAGATATAAAGTTTGGTCTTGCTTGTTTACCCACATGCATATCTAATATTTTAGCGTCCATTTTAATTCATTAAATTAGAAATACTTATCACATTTACAAGATTTTGTTTACGTATGAGATGGACATAGAGCAGAGATGAAATTTATCAATATTGCACATTCTGTTACAATATTCTTCGGACGTCGTTCTGAAAACATTCAAGCAATATAAATATTGTGACATCTTCTGCCGAAAGGTATTATTAACTTGGAGTACATTTATAAAATGCGCTCAAGCAGTCACTTGAATTTCTTAACAATATTTACTAATATTCGTGACCATTTTGGTCATTTGGTCATTATAATTCGATTAACGCTCCAAAAGGTTGTCATTGACTTGCAGGTAACACTGTTTGCATATCCAGCCTGGTGAAAACAAAATCCGACTGTGCTAAACTATTTGAAAGCAATCTTTTTTTGCAAGATTAAATCCTGGGCTGATTCTTTTTCTCATTATGTACCAGACAGACTTTGCTACCTATGGAAAAGCAAAGATTTAAGTGTTAACTTTCAGAAAGCAAAGGTATTTTAACATTTAAGATTTTTCCTTAACACGTATCATAGGTATTCAAAACCATTATGAAATATGCAGGAAACATATTTTGTTAAACAACCATTCTTGAATATCTAATGCAAAATAAACTGTTTTTATTACTTTGAATAAAATGCTGGTGGTAAAATGCTCAGAACAAAGTGGCGAAAGCGGGATGGCGATGTGTATTACAGTCGCCTACGCACGGAGTGCTTCGCGACAGGTTCGGGTCATGGGCTGGACGAGAGGCCCTTGTGGGGCACTCCTATCGTTTGACCTTCGACCGTTGACATTTCTCCAAGAGACAGCGTAAAGAAATCGCCAAAGAAACACGCAGCTCAGACAGTAACAAAGGAAATCAAGTGAAGCCAACAAAGAAATTGTAAAGAAATTTCCATAGAAAATGAAGTAAAATACGAATAAATGACTTTCGGTTTATGAATCTAATCCAAACTTAATCCAAAAATATACAAATATAAAACCTATCAAATAACAAGAATTGTGGTTTGGAATTCCAAAAAAGTTTCAATAAATGTCCTTGTCCAAGAATTCTTATGAGCACTAGTAATTTCCATGTCAAATAAATTAATTTAAATTGAAAATAAAAATTAACTCAAAACTGGTCACTACAAAAATGCCTTTGAGCTCCATAGCGTACAAGCCCAGCTGACAGTTTCCTTTCCAATATTCGACTATACGGTAAATTAAGACGTAAAGAATGCAAGTCGTATGGTGTATGGGGTCACGTGATAATTTTTTTCACAAGCGGAGTAGAAACTTTACATGTCAATTATCACGTTCCCTATGTACGGTTCGTCTGAACTAAATATTTCTTGCTATAAGATTTAATGATAAAAGTATTAATACAAAATTACTACAAACACAAAACTAGCTCTGAATCTAGGTAACCAAAAGATAGGAGGTTTCTACTAATGCTTTTTTATCAGGTTTAAACGAACTGAACGAAATTTTCCGGAAAAATGTCAAATCCATTGAATAAAGTTACCATTACAAAAAAATGTAATCAAATAAAAATAAAATAATAAAATTCAAAACTAATACACAATAAAATCGCTTATACATAACACCTGTGTAGATGTATCATTTAACGTTCCATTTGTTCTCCCCGGCTTACTGTAGGATTTTTGCCCTATATCCTGAAACGCGTACCAGAAGGAAATAACAAATTTCCTGGTAATCTTAGATTTTTTCAAGCAACATTCCTTTGAATGGAGACGCAAGTGAACGGATTTCTTGTCCTGTATACGTATTTTATGCTATTAAACATTTTGTTTATTTTATGGTATAAAGGGGGTATTTAATAGATGAAAGACCTGGCACACTGACTTAAAAACTGGGCAGCTCCTAACTGATTTCTTTTAGAATTGTACTATTAGTTTTATAACATTTTGTATGTGCAAATATCTATTAAACATTAGTAGAAAGCATTTTGAAAAATATAAGAAATGTATCCCAATTTCAGTATGGAAAGATTTAAACTAACCTCTCTATTTCAAAGTAATTTAATTGAGAATTTCACGTAGCTCGACAATTTTGATGACGTATTGGTACGATATCTGCAGTGTGACAGTATATAGCATATGCCGCACGCATGCAGCATTGACTCTTTCAGTCATATTATCCTTAAACCAGACCGGCCAGTCCCAACACTGGCCTCTTAACGCTGAGCGCCAAGCAAGGCACCTGCTATCACAATTTTATTTTTTTTTATTTGGTTGCGGTCGCTCGGACAATTGAATCCAAACAGATGATTGGAGCAATTGATGCCGTTCAGTTAAAATTGTTGGGAGCATTGCTCGCTATATGCATTGTGTGCAAGAAAGTAAAAAAGAAAATGAAGTTTGTGTGCGTGTGTGTGATAAAGATTTTAACCTGGCTTTAACGTTTTTAGCCATATCGCCACGATATCTACAGTATGACATTTTATAGTGATGGCTAGTACTCGGACATCATATCTCGGGTCTCCTGACACCAGTCCTAACACTATGCACTCGATTCAGAGCACTTAGCGATGCAGATGTTAGTTCAATTTAAGAAACCTAAACTAGGTTCTACCTGCTTTGTTTTGCTGTAAACATTTCGCATGATATAATTAACTAAACTATAAAATATGTATTAAAATCTTGGTGAAAGTTTTAAAAATATGGAGAACAGAAGATATGATCCGTTTTCAAAAGACAATAATCAAATAAGTTTCTTAAGAGGACAAAGAACATTGAAAAATTCTTTGGACAAACCTGCAATGGACATTTAATTTTTTAACCATCTTTATTTATGGTAGAATGAATCCACATATTTTAAAGATTACATTTAATTTATACTATATACGTCTTTAAAATCCAGGCTCAACATTTCTGAACAGTCACTTGAAGAACATTTTACCAGGTCATCATCAGTATTTAATCAGTGTCCATTTAGTATTGCACCAGACTTTAGCCAAGCGGCACCGTCTCGGTACAGGAACATTGACGGCTCATGCAATAATCTGAACAACGGATTATGGGGAGCAGCGTTCACTCCTTTTGAGAGGATACTACCTGCAATTTACGACTACTGTAAGGAATTTTGTCCATGTATTGAAAAGTAAATCCAGATTAATCATTTAGCCTTAAATCATTAACTGAGGTGAAAACAAACCTCATTCTCTGTAGTAATCACATTTACAAAACGAATAGAGTATTAGCTTCATCAAATTGCTTTGAATGGCCATTATATGATTCAGTTTTCCTTCGCAACAATTTAAGAAAAGAACGAATCACGTTATTTTACAGATGGTAAAACCGTCCCACTATTTGTAATCAGACGCCTATCGTCTTGATTATGAGCGCTTATTTTACTTTTCTCAATGGTTTTCTTCTTTTATTGTTCCCCACATATATGAAGTCGAGGAAATTTATTTCTTTGTGTAAACCTTTATAAACTTTATAAGCTTCCCAATATTTTATTTTTCTGGAAATTTATCAAAAAAACAAAATGTAACAAAAGTATTATTCGCAGTTTCCATTACTGTAATATGAAACTAAACACCGATGCTCATGCGGAATTGCTCTATATCCTAAGGCTGAGAACGTCTGGTTATTGTACATCTTGAACGGAGAAAGAGTATGTTCCATTTGTAAAACTTTAGATTTGGTATAGAAAGGCATCCATAATGACAGAAAATGTATCTTTGAAAACGAATGAAGGTTAAACCTCAGAATAATCGCTTTGTGGGGCCTCGAGCTTGTTCTTCGTTCTAGTTTTTACTGCTTTTTGAAAATGGACGAAAAAGTTTAAAATTTATCACGGATGTTGTTCTAGTTGACTAACCAAGACAAACCAGCCACGCCAGTCAACCTCTTTCCCTTGCGCGGAAGAGCAACACGACTTTCCATCTACAGAGTCTCGCTTCCAACCTGATGCAGGATCTCACACATATGACTATGGAGTATGGACAATTTATAAGCCACAACATTCAACGAAATGCTTTGGCTACAGGTATCATTACCTATATTGTAATATGTCTATATCATGTGTAGAAAAACTTTAGTTGAAATGGCTATATGTTGGACAGTTTTAGGAACCAATCATGGACAATGGATCAAGTGTAAATCGTTGCTGTGGTGGAGGATGCTAATTTCTTGACTAGATCATTTCTATAATCAGGAAGGGGAGTCGTGATTCAGGAAACCATCGAGTTTTCATTGAACTTTGAAGGAAATGCAGTTTGACTGATTGATGCGTTTCAAATAGTGTCATCCGGGTCTGTCCATATAGCGTGAAGACACCACGGTTGGAGTCCGCGTTTGTCGGATGATACTATTCGTAGAATCACAGGTGTTGTCTTTAAATATAATAAGCTAAAATCGTCTCTGTAAAATGTAGGTCGTTCCATTCTATAATTTCATTCTAGTGATTATGATCAATCTTTGTTTATACCTCATTTTCTGGGGCGCTATTGATTGCGTTACAAAAATTGACAAGTATTACGACACGGGCAGTGCAGACTCTGCCAGCACCCCTGTCAGTTACATATAATGATGGTTAGGATCTTTATTCAGGCTCATTACGGATTGGGTTCAAGTTTTTTTTAAAGCTAGCTCTCGTAAAATCAATTTATTTGTAGATGTCATTATGTTGAAATTCAATAATCACCGTATTTGTGGTGTTTTATGCGGATTTGCCGACCTTGGTAATTGTTATTCATTTCAAAAGTTGATTGTGAAAAAAAAATCTTTATTCATTTGGTGCGTTTACTTTGTCTTGTATTTCGATCCAAAACTTCTTGCATCTTTTTCCAAACACATTTATTTCTGCCGTTTGATTACACGCTCAATCCTTCACGAACTAGATCCTATTTTTCTCGTACACATACTCGTGCACTCACATGTTATTTCATCGGTTTGTTTGATTTATGTTTAAACTGTGCTCGGCAAAGAAAGCATTTTCAATATATAAATCTGCTGTTAAGTGCAGCAATTACTTCCTTACAAGTACTTGTTAACATCAGACAAATGAACTAAATTTCAAGATGTCGGCATTTAATAATGTTACAATATTTTCTCAAGCCCCTTACTAGAATGAGTCTTTTTCAGTCTACGACGGTGCTAACCTTTAATGTTGTGATTTCATTTGACGAAGGTAACTAATGGTCAACTTGTCGGTATGTCTATAAAATGCGTGTGTACGTGTACATGTATGTATGTGTGCATGTCTGTACGTATGATCTAAAGGACCAGGATGATATTTCAGTAAGGCAGAAAGGTATGTAGATGGGTGTACATTGGGTTCACTATCAAAATTTTGTTCTTCAAATACATTGCCCAATAATACGTTAAGAGATAACTATCTCGCAATTCCAGGCTTTCCATATATTGCTCTTAGCTTAATTGACAATTGACTTAATACTATCTCCCGACAAATGTTCGGATGGGCAGAGTGATCTTTACTTGAAGTAAGGGTTCAAGGCAGTTGTAAAAACCTGTTGCTACCTCAGATTGTGCCAAGAAGTCCGAATCGACGTGGAAGATATGTCATTAAACATCAGAGGTTTTAATACCTCTTTTACCAACATTGTCTTCCTATGCCGACAAAGTTATACTCGCACGGGGGATCCTAATCATCTTTGCATTCAGTTCGTGCTATCATTGTGTGCGTTCAAGTCCCTAGCAATTACAAACACGTATAAAATCTCATGATATATGCGTAATTTTATTGAACCAGTACATATCAGTGAGTTTCTATTCCGAGGCAATCGTAGTGTCCGGGAGCCAACATCTGTGATTTTACTTGTACGGATGGTATGTAGTCCTGGAAGTAGTTGCCTGATAATGGATATTGGTTTTGTACGAGACTATAGTGGTACCTCACGTCCCTTTTATGTGAAAACGCCAAGGTACATTTTGTAATGTCTAAGAGGGTTAACAATCAGTGCGGATGTAAAATCCATATACCTTCCAAGGCTTTCAGGATCTGCGATTGGCATAAATCAACCAATTCAGGCCACCTACATTGAAACTAAACACCAGCCCCTGTATTATGAATTTAGTTACGGCACTTATCTGGACTACAGTCTGCACCGGCACAAGTACGGAAAGCTGGGAGTCAATCTGCTACCATCCTTTCGGAAAGCAGTGATGCATGGCATCCCAACGGACGCGATCTGTATATCAATCTTGAGGTGAAAGCCTTCCACTGGTGGAAAGATTGTTTCAATGGCAATGGACTTGTCATTGTCCGAGAACTCAACAATAGTGACTAATCTAAACTGACAAGAAGGAAGTTTCCAGACCGTTGTCATGGATTGGGACATTATGAAGTCGTGTTGGCAATAACTAGTTAAGCCATATCCCAGAGGTATGAACGTTCTGATTGATTCTTTGAATAGGAACAACAGAGCTGGACTAGTCTTTCCATTTCTTGGGACACCATTGCGGATCAGACCTCGTCAATCTCACTTGGAAATTCCTCGAAAATTCAGAGGTTTTCCCTCATTTACTCGAACACAACGATGACAGGTGTTTCTTCTACTGAATGTGCTTATATGGATCATATTAAACAAGACGTCAGAATGAGCAATTGTTGCAATCAATCTTGGGAATATCGTTCAGGCACAAAAGCCCTCCACTTTAAAAGCTTTTAAAGGAAAGTGGCACATTTTCCCTCCATGGTGCATAAATCATCAAATATGGTATTTCCCCACAGAGTTTTTTAAAACAGATAGTTAACAACTGTTATAATAAAAGGTTACCGCTCTACTATCGCGAACACTTTTCGTCAACATCAAATAAAACAAACTTGTCCGATATACAATGAAACTTAGTGGAACCTACATTGATTATTACCCTTTTGAATCTAATTTTCAATGGCATCTCTAGCGCAAGTTTCGTACAAGACATGCCTCCTCGTGTAGTTAGGAAAAACAAATTTGTGAAATACATGAAATATCAGCAGATCCGAATTGTGCGTAGTTCCGACAAGACTGGTCAGTCTTGTTCACGCTGGCATCAATCTCATCAATAATCTGCTTCTTTCCACGACTAACGAGACTTTCGTCATGAAATCTGGTTCGTCTGTAAAAATTAGCTGCAGGTCTAAGGTCTACTACAAGATCTAGTTCCGTCTTTGAGGTAATACCTTCGTATAACGGCTTTTGCATCGAGGAAGATGTCTCTTTCTATTTCTCAAAACGGGAGAGGATACACCAGATTATCTAGTCGTGGATTAAGCTGGAATCGACATATTACTCAGTTCGTCTCACGAGATTAGAGAACTTGTCACGAGCCTTGAATTCGTCAGGTACTGTTTGCTAACAGACATTTAGCTGTGGGATACAGATCAAATCTCACATTCTCTAGTTTTGATCTCCAATGATTCATCATCCCATAAAGGCCAATTCGATCTGGTAAGACCTATATCCGAAGTTCAACACGGATGGTCAGCCCTTCCACGTCGATCGACAGCTTCTTGAGACGGGCTTTACAACTTTGCATGATCTGCAAGGAAAAACTCATTTCCATTTTTCAAGAGGCTCATGTCGTCAGCTCCAGTCGGTTTACCTAGAAGTTGTATCGCAAACCATAGGGGACCAGAGATGGTATATCTGCGGTAAAGGGACGTGCATCCTACCATTTGACTACTCGCCCAAAATATGACTGGGTAACATTTAAAGAAGAAACCAAATTTTTCCTTGTGAAATTTACCCAATCAAGTTTCCCATGCCCCTCCCCGCAGTTACATGCACAGCGAATACTTTCTGCTTCAGTAATGATTGAATGGCCGGTATAAACTTTTGCCGCCAATTCTTGTACCTTGAGACCACATAGGTCGGCAGACAACTCTTTTAGTGCTGCAGTTCTAAGGTGGTATTATTGGGTAAGCACTATCAAGGAAACATTTCGCTAGCAACTGTTCGTGTATGTGTTGTATGTCTCCATGTATTTGTTTTTGAATGTCTATGCTCGTGCATATGGGTACGTATGCCTGTAAATTTATATTTGGATGTATGTGTACAAGTGTGCATTTGTGTTTATATGAGTGTACGTAGGGTGTGTTGAAACGTGGTGTATATATAAAACTTGAAAATAACTATTTACACTTGTTATTGCCTCTATTACTTACGTGTTGCTCTAATACAAGTAACATACCAATAAAGTCTAACCCAATAAACTAATAAACAAGCCTAATCTAACATTTTCAGGTTATTTTCAGGCAACATGATAAAGGCTGTATGAATCGGCTCAATTATAATTTCGAAGCGCAAGCAAGCAAAACACACACACACACACACATATATATATATATATATATATATATATATATATATATATATATATATATATATATATATATATATATATATATATATATATATATATATATATATATATATAATTCGTTAGGAATGTTTCCGCAATTAATGTCATTAAGTTATTAACTTTGTACCTGTACCAAGTTTTTTTTTTGTTTTGTAAATAAGTGGCAATGCACAGTAATTATTTCGTTATGAGTAAGAGTCAAGTATTAGAATCATCAATTGATGAAAGTGTTTTTTTTAATCTGTCTTGGAATTCCCCTCCCCATTTAATCCCTAGACTGCCTGACAATTACCATTATATTAACTGATTATTTATCATACAGACAACTTATAATGCTGTTCAGTGGAAAATTTCTATACGTTTTCTTGTCTTTCAGAAACTGCTAATTGTGACCTATTTCAAGTAGAGAATTTAATAATCAGGTTTACCTAAAAATGTATATTCTTGTTATAAGATCTTGAAACAGAATCATTTGTGTTCAGTAGTTGATATAGTTTAAACATTTATTTAAATTATTATTCACTGGAAATGAAAACTGTTTCAGAAACACGAAGTTTCAATTTGTGACATTTTTGATCAAATGATTGTTGCAAATTTCCACTCCACATGTTACTGAGGACACGTCACATTATGTTGTGTATTGAATCATAATTAGAACACTATTGGAATTATAATTATTTTCTCGCTAGGACATGAGAATATATATATATATATATATATATATATATATATATATATATATATATATTTATATATATATATATATATATATATATATATATATATATATATATATACATATATATATATACATATATATATATATATATATATATATATATATATATATATATATATATATATATATATATATATATATATATATATATATATATACATATATATATATATATATATATACATATATATATATATATATATATATATATATATATATATATATATATATATATATATATATATATATATATATATATATATATATATATAATTTGTATTATATGCAAAAAAGTTATCGAGTTTTACAACAGGTGTTGAATTTCACTCTTTTCTATTTAAGACGCATCCGTAATACATTAAAAAAGCTGTGTTGGGTGGAATCGCCTCAACAAAGAACTTGTATCTTAATTGATCTCGCTTGCCTTGCATTTGTTTTTCAATATTGTCATCTCAGCAGCGGTTAATCACAGCTAATTACCGGTCGGTGACAATTTTATGAATATTGTTTCATTTATTATGTTCATTAATACAGTGGATATTGCATATTGACTTACAATCGTCTTTGCTTACAATTGTGTGCGGATAAAATTAAAAGATGTACTTTTACCATATTACTGAATTTATCAATGAAGAAAGCTAATGACGTCGTACATTTTCTGTTAAACTTTTGACCTCCCACTGACCAGTCGACACAACTGTTTTGCCATCGATATCCCCACAGATGATCCATACTACTCACAGTTCAACAGGACATGCATGAATTTCGTCCGGGTTTTTTCCACCGCAAATCTGGATTGTTCTCTGGGTATGGTATTGTTTACGTACAAAAGTTATATATTTAGAATACGTTTTCTGGATTATAATTCTTTCTTCCTTTTTTAGAGGCCCAGCTAAACATAAATTTTTAATTATATTGCTCATCTAGTCGCATGATGTTTTTCGTTAAGAAAGAGGGGAGGTAAAAGTCAGAAGGCAGAGCGGTGGAGATAATGGATAAACAGTTTTCTAAACAAAACTTATGAAATTCAAAATATTATTAGTACTTAACATTATACCTTACATCTGTTATTACTAATGTATTGTTCTGCAAACCAATGTCGAAAATCTGTTTATACAGGTCAAAGAAAACAATGGAACCAAAATACTCATTACATTGACGCGTCTCAGATCTACAGATCCAATAAATCTACAAGCGATTCTCTCAGATCATTCACCGGAGGTAAATGACAATAACTATTTGGTTCGTTATTGCATTTGAGTTTATGACATTTATCTTGCACCACATTGATATAAACAATTTTCATTTTGGTCATTCCAGAGTAAAGCCATGTATTGCTCTATAGCAATAAACATTTTTAAACAGCATCATGTAATGCACTTTTATCCATTGATTACTTTTTCAACAGTCATTAACTGTATGAATATTGAGGCTTTATACAAGAGAGATTTCTGCTGTTATGAAATACTTTGTTAATTTAACAAATCGACCGTATTCTACAGAGAAGCAAAGATCCTAAATTCTCCACGAATATTTTTGATTTTTACCTCAGTCAGTTTTTATTCGGCGTAAAAATAGAATTGCACACGGATTTGCGTTTTAACTTCATATTTTCGTTGTTGTACTCATCTTAAACTAGTGTTCCTTTTACACATGCAGGTAAACTTAAAACTGGCCAGGATCCGAGAATTCCATATCTACTGCCGAAGGATACAAATAACGTTGCTAATTGCATTCTGTCCCAATCTATTTTCAACGTAAAGTGCTTTCTAGCAGGTAAACTTAGATCTATCTTGTTGTTGGGTTATGGATACGCACACGGTGTAAGCATCAATCGTCCAATAAGACTATATTGCAGTTTGACAAGTGTTTTGAAATTGCGTCCCTTTACGTGCTTTCCACCATTAAGGGATATACTTCCACTTCCGGGAAACTATTCACAAAGGCACAAGTACAAAGTTACCGCGATATGAAATATATAATTTAAAGAAATTCAGAAGATGTATATTGATAGCAAATGATTGAATATGACGGCCAAATTTTATATTGTAGAACGGCCGCCATGTTGAGATATTACAGAAGACGTAAAAATCATTTTAATGATTGAAAAGAAGACAAAAGAACAGTTGACAATGTACACTCGCCCAATTAGTCATAGCAGAAAATTTAATTAGGACTAATACATTTAATTTCACTTGCAACTATTGACTTGAATAAAACATTTACATTGTTTATCCCCATGATTTTACTTTTTAGAGAGGCCCATGACACAATATTGAAAATTTTGAAAACTACGACACTAGACTGCCAACAAGTAGAATGCTGACGTCATTAACGTCTGCCTGGTAATTCCTTACAAAATGGCTCCATTGAAGTATTGCAAAAACTGCATGTATATTATTACACAAGAAAGTTTAAATTATTTCCTCGAATCTGAATAAATTATTTGTATACAACCAGGAAAGTCAAAATGAAGGTGAGAAGAAAACGTTGCTAGCTGCAAAGGAGCTTCTATATTCATGTTTGCATGCGAAAACCATCCAAAAATACATCAGCCTAAATGAAGCCAACTATTATGCAATTTGTTTGGCAAAGTTTTTGACCTTACAGCTTCTGGACTTTAGCACACTAACATCACATGGCGATTTAAATTTTCAGGTGTCTAAACAATTATCTACCTTAACGTCTTGACACTTAGCCAAATAATTTGAGTCAGTTGTTCGGCATAATATTTTGGATAGTATTTTAAGTTTTATCCCTTGTCTTAGCAACCACGAATGTTTAAGACGTTGAACTAACTTTCATTGCAATACATAATTAAGTACGTGTGATATCTTACAGATTTATAAAAGTTGCGAATTATTACAAAGCTATGCTTATATCGGTTTGGCAAATATCATGATGGTTTGGCAAGAATTTTTCTGTGTATACAAGTACAAACTTTGTCTGATTTAATAGTAGAAACAATAGTCACGCTGCATCTACACTTTAATGAAAGTAAATCATGTCGTGGTTCTGGACCTCACCTGCACATTTGCATTGTAGGGGATGTTCGTGTCAATGAGCAACCGGCCCTTGCCTCACTTCATACAATTTTCATGAAGGAACACAACCGAATTGCCACGGGGCTTGGTGCTCTGAATAACGGTTGGTCAGACCAGATTCTTTTTGATGAAGACAGAAAGATAGTCGGTGCCATACTCCAACACATTACCTACAAGGAATATCTTTCAGAAATCCTCAGGTCAGCCATTATGAATTCTAATGACCTGAATCCTCATGCAAGTGGGTATTTCAACGATTACGAAACCAGTATGAATCCTTCCATTAGAAATGAATTTGCTACCGTAGCCTTTAGATTTGGTAATAGCATGGTCCACGATTCGCTTAAGTATGGCGGCACATGTATCTGGTTCAAAGATGTCTTCAGTAACTACATTATACGATATGAATGGAGGTATTGATAGCATCACCAAAAGTCTAGTAGATTCGCAGTCTCAGTAGGTAAGAAATTCTATTAAAATTAACAATTATATTTTATTACTTTATATACTATGCTAAGTAACTGTGATATATTTAGTCATTAAAGATTATCTCGTCTAACAATTTAAATAAAATTTGAAGTAGTATTAAAACTAAGAGTATTAGGCCAATAAAAATATTGTGTAATAAAAGGAATGATGATCTAAATATCCAGAATCCTTTAATAGTCGTTGAAGTATTTTATAGAACATAATGAGCGTGAATGTTGTTTTTTCAATAGGGAATGACCAATGGAGCTAAGAATAATTAAAGCATTAAGAGCCTAGCAAGTGCTTTCAGAAAGCCAGATGTCCATGGGACTGAACATTCCAAGATAAATTAGTAATTGATTTACTGCTTTAAAAACAAATGTCGCAAATGCATCTTTTTAAACAAGATGCCTATTCCGCAGGTTGACCAGCGTATAACCGAGCAGATTACCCGCCACTTATGTGAGCGCCAACCTAAGTTTGGTGCCGATTTGGCAGCCATTAATATCCAGAGAGAAAGGGATCACGGTATTCCGTTATATTTGCTTATCAAAGAGGTCTGTACCGTTACCGGTAATGTCCACAATTCCGGTGTCTGGGCTTCACTAAACGCCATATACGAGTAAGTCTGTTTTAGAGCAAGTTATAAAAATATTGATATAGGTCTTTAAAATTCTATCCTATGAGCATATCAACTATGAAACGTCATTATACGTTCTTATTTACTATAATTACCAATGACTAGTTCCAGGAAAAGAATTTGCTATTTTCAGAGTAGTTTAGATTTTCTCCGATTTGTTAGCTCTGAACTAAAAATTCACAAATTTTACACTATTATGGGAAGACTCGATGAAATGCCAAACTAAAGATGTAGATTATTTGCGATCAGAGGTCTTTGATAACTAAGGGATGTGCTTGATGTCGAAACGTTAGATTTATATAAAACGTGCGCAAATAAATTGCTCAAGCGTAGCAGTACAAATAGTTTATTTAAAACTATAACCGCCAGGCTCAAAGCTAACTTGCGCCTGTCCCGTTAATTTAGCCTATCTCACCAACATCTGCTGCATTTTGTCAATGCATGTTATGCTGGTTTATTAAATGAACTAGTATGCAAGTACATGCATTACATATTCGATATGGTCTGATGAAATATAAGTTTGATATGTGCACTAATTCACTTTTTAGTTTGCCCGATGATATAGACCTTTTCCCTGCTAGAGTTTCCGAGAATCCTGTATCTGGAGGTAAGGTTGGGAGAACGTTTGACTGTATTATTGCCAAGCAATTCGAAACCTTGAAAAAGGGAGATAGATACTACTATGAAAAATCTGAAAACCAAGAATTCACACTTGGTAAGTTAGATCAGGTATCATTTGGTTATAAAGTACTTTTGAATTCAATGCAAACATGCGTTAATTTAAATACTTGTATAGCCAACAATTGTAATTAGCTAGCATATAGTTTGAAGCCGGTATAATCCCTATAACTGGCTAAAAATGTAGTTGCATGCAGTTAGGCTATAGGCAATTAGGCAATTATAATAGTTTACTAATTAATAGCTTCGAAAACTGTATCCTTGGCCTGACAAGGTGTGTTGTACAAAGTTAACCTATTAACATTGGCATTAGCTTGTTCTTGTTTGCTTCATAACTAAAGTGATCACAACCAAATATTCAATATTGTAGATGGCAGAAGTGGGAAGTATGATGCTGCACTTCAACGTATTAATGATTAATGCTACCTAAAATTACGTACACAAAGATTTGCATGATTTAATTTGTCTGAATTTTGAAGGTCTGTGCTTGAACGAAGTAATAACAGGGTCGCAAAGCGTCTCCTTGACAACAGTGTACATATCCAAGGCTTAGTGTATTTAGAAGGCGCATGCATGGTCGAGAGGGTATGAAGATTTGTATGCAAGCATGTCAATTGTGTCTGGATGATCCGAGTTGGGGTCAGATTATAGTGAATTGTTTTGTAAATTTGCATTTTGTGATTAAAAATACGACAATCTGACTGAAACTAGTGCTTATAAATTGCAACATTGATTTAACAAATGATGTACGCACTCAACAACGATACATGGAATGTGACGGGTAATGATTAAAATAAATAAAACATAACATTAAACGTGTAACCAATAAGGAGGAGTGAATCAACATTTAACAAATAGGATCTGTGGCTCGATCACTATGAATGGTCAATATTTACAAATTAAACGAGTCTATGAAAGGGAAAATAAAATACTATTAGTATTATTCTCTGGTCTAGTCCTGGGATGATAAAGTAAACTGGTGTCAAGTTCGATCTGATCAGAATCTTGTACTTTAAAATAAAACTGTTTTCAGCAATTTACTGTCACTTGCACCAAAAACTTAATTCCTTTGAATTTGTCATTTCCAGATACCGTCTGCTAATATGCAATATCGAACAAGACTAACATGGTCTTAATGGATCCGAAATTATAACCAATGTAACGAGTTAGGAACGCTGAAGGGTTTATATACGGAATTCAGTAGAATCGGTTATATCTAGAGAAACGCGCCGTTTTCTCGCCTAACGAGTTCTTCTAGAAATCCATCTATACCGCAAAACTTGAAAAAAATTGCTTCATTGTTTACGACTCTAGATCTTAATGTATGCAACAAAACAAATTTTAATTGACAATGTAAGTAAAATCTAAAATCCATTGATTTCTCCAAATACAAATTGAAAAGGGGCTTCGAGTGGCCGAGTGGTCTAAAGTGCTGTCCGTTACGGATCACTGCGTTATAACATCTGTCTGCGTGGGTTCGAGTCTAGGATTCGGTGAATGTGGATATGTGAGAAAGCTTGCCAGTAGCTTCTCGTTGGTCGGTGGTTCTTTTCGGTGATATTCCGGTTTCTTACTCCACCATTAATACTGGCCTCCATGAATAGCCTATTGTGTGCTGAAACATGTCATCAAGCCCAACAACAACATCAACAACAAATTGAAAATCCAAGAGACTTTTTTTTTAACGGGTGCGAACCCCAGATGAGTAAAGCCAAAGACTCGAAAAATGGTACTAGCAGATGCTTTTCTTGACGCTCATCATTAAGAGATTAGTTAGGGCTGATCTGCCTGATGCAAGGATAATGTGACTGAGTAGGGCATGGTTCATGTCCGCGTCATGATACTTCCTTGCTAGAATTGACACCCTGCAGATATTGTTAAAAGTTACGGTAAAATTCCAAAACACACGTACGTATTTTTTTTCTGGTAATTCCCATATAATCATTGCCCTTTATAATCATTATTGCCCGTATCACAAATCAAAATATGTAACATGTACCGAAATAATAGGATTGAATGTCCTGCTGTACCAGCTTGGTGCAATACAGAACGTCCTTGAATGAGTTCACAAAAACTTTCCTCAGTAAAGTATTAATCTTATGTTAATCAGCGTTTTAGTTATGCCAATGAATAATCTATATAAATAAATTAACTGACCACAAATTTAAAATCTAGCAAATTAATTCCAGAGTCGTACATCAGAAATAATTTATTTATCAAGGCCTTATTTATTCAAATTTTCACTTGACCTAGCTGCGATTCGTTCTAATGGGAATTCCCAATTTAAATGTACAAAATTCAGTTCATAGAAAATTCTGCATGTTCTTTGCAACCTATAGTCCTTGAATGTTATTTATTTAAACACTGTTTACGAAAGAACGTTAAACGCTCATATATTCTACAATAATTGACAAACGTAAAGTGCACCTATCATGTATATTAATTTGCGTGAGTGTGCGTAACTGATTTAGATTTTTAACGTAGCTTTAACACTTTTTTATTCATATCTATATGATGTCTGCAGTGTGACAGTTTATAGTGATATCTAGCACTGGGGCATCATGCTGCAAACATGTGGCATGTCCCACCCAGTCACATTATCCTGACACCAGACCAACCAGTCCTAACACTAACCTCCCCTTAGTGCTGAGCGCCAGGTGGAAGCTGTTAGTACCATTTTTTAAAGTCTTGGATATGATTCTGCCGGGGTTCGAACCAGCGACCTCTAGCATCCGAGGCGGACGCTCTAACCAATAGGCCCTTGGAGTGGCATGTATTAATTTGTAATGTGTCTAATGTTCTTGATGGTGGTAAGAATGTATTGTCATAGCTTATATTTGCATGTAGCATAAGCAAGGAAAGTACAATTTTACTAAAATTAACTGTAATGTTTGAATCGCTCGTTTTATTTTTATTTCATTACATGTTGTTGTAATGGTACCTTTATTCACTGGATTTAACATTTTTCCAGAAAATTAAGTTTAGTTCTGTAAATCTGATAAATACGCAGTTCGTAGAAACATTGTATATTTTGGTGACTAGATTTCAGGACCAGTTTCAGATCTGCTGTAAACAACTTTTTCTACTTTTTGTTATTGAATCCTATAGTGAGATTAGTACAATCGAAATCATCCATAGTAGAAGCGACAGTTGACATATGATGTTACCACCTGACCTTATCTCGTAGTTCATTTCGTAGTTGTAGCCAGTTTTAATAGTGTCTATTGTCAGTTATTATTCATGTCTTCGGGCTCAAAGATATTGTTTTTGTTGTTGCCAGTTTGGATTGAGATTTTATTTGAACAAAAAAAATTATTTTCCCCAGGGACTTTAGTAGTATTAGAAAACCAGGTTTTCAACTCACTTTGTTTTTTTACCCTCCAAACAAGTATAAATTATAGTCCTAAATTATCCCCCACCCCACCCCCTTTTTTTCCAAAATAAAACAGGGTTTTGATTCACCCTCCCCCACTTCTTTTTTTCCCCCTACTACTACCTGTAAACAGGTATTTTGTAACCAAACAAAACAACAGGTGTTGGAATGCCATAAGCTCTGATACAGAGGTGACTAATTTGTTAGAACAGCGCATGTGTGGAATACAATTATTCTAAAGACGGCAAACGGGTTTTACCACAAGATAACAGGATGAAAATTAAACTGTGTATTAGAACGTTTCAGTTAACAAGGTGGAAATTAAACTAGCATTAGAATGAAAATGATATTATTTTAGTTATATTATATCTTAAGTTTAGATAAAATTTTATGTTACTCATATTTTTTATGATATTTTTTTTCATACTTGCTAACCCTCATTGGTAGAATGTCTGTTAACATATTGTCAATAATACGAAATTCACGTAATAAATCATCCATATTATATTTAACTCCTCGTAGGTAAGACCGGATGTGATCAAGTAGTTTCTTATAAGTTTTAATTGATGTTAAACAACCGTGCTTCTTTATCAAAAGTCTTGGTTCTACTTTTTTACACGCCGCTGTAAGTGAAACACCAATACCAGATATAATTAACAAAAAGGGATTTAACGATATCCCACTTGAAATTATACCAGAACTGGTCATTAACAATGGTAGATATGATATTACTCGAAGGATCTTGTTGTAGTATTTATAACATTTTTTAACGCACCAATGTTTTTTGTGATAATATTTGTAGTATTGTATTAGTGCGTCCACATCTTGTTTTGGAATATCTTTTGAAATATGATTGAAATCAACTATACTTCTTTTCATTATAATATTAGTTCACATAGTCCTATGTTTGGTTAATTCATAATAAGAGCTGGTTGTTCAGCTATAAATTCCAAACACCAGAGAAAAATTATTAATTTTAAAGTTTTATCAACTGGTTTAAGTACAAATTCTTCTTCAGAATTTTGGTTTATTATTACAGATAATACTCCAGATGAGTCATCATTTAGATGACGAGATAGATATTTGGTAGATATTCTAAACTTTGCACTGCTAAGCACTGACAATCTATACATACCAGTAACTTCTGCAGTGTATTTGATAGAATTATTTTGCCTCGTCCATGTACTAGACCCAGATGCAACAGTATACACAATATTTTTAATCTGTTTGTGAGGTATTTTAATCATATTTGTTTTCTCAACAATATTAGGAATTCCACTAATAATATCATTGAGTTTTGTGTTAATATTAGCGAGTGTAATGCCAACATTTGATGGATTTCCAAAAAATTCATCTTTAATTTTGTTTATGCTTCTGCGAAAACTTAAAAATGTGTTCACGTGACTGGTAAAATCATTTTTGAGTGCTGTGATTTCATTAGTAATTAAAGCGTCCCAATCATTGACATATTTTTTAGTGACAGCATCCCCATCCTCAGTTGGGTTTCCAAGATCTGTAATCTTATTTTGTTTCATAACAATATTCCCACTAAATACATCACCATCTTTTTTAACAAAATCATTAACTGACCTACCAGAATCTTGTATATTACCTAGATTGTTAAAAGTAACGATATTATTAGCAATCGCAGCAGTATTTCGTACAACTACATCTGACAGTTTTACATTACTCGTCTTTAATCGTCCTTCTTTGTCTTGGAAAATGACAACTTCATCTGGATCTACGCTGGTAAGATTTAGTAAATTATTGATTTCATTTTTGAGCCGATCAAGAGTTGCATATTTGGATAAGTCACCTTTAAAACGTTTTGTGGATAAATCTTCTAATAGTGTTCCAAATTTTGTATAGTAGCTCATTATTTACTATCCTAGATAAAATTATCAACACTAGTTTAATATTATACAAAAATGGCAAAATCGTTGATATTAAACTTTGATACAGAGAGACTAGTGAAGCATAAACATAACAATGAACTTCCTGATTGTCATTATCTTATTGTTGGACGAACTGGATCGGGGAAAACAAATTTGCTTATGAATTTGCTTCTTGGTGATAATTTTAACTACGACAGAGTTTATATTTACACAATCAATCCACAGCAAGATAAGTATGAGTTATTAAGTGAGTATAATAACAAGCTTCGTGATGATCTTAAAGCTGGTGAAGATTTTTTTATAATTAGGCAGCCAGAAGATCTTATTCCAGTTAATCAACTTGATGCAGATGAACATAAGATAGTAGTTTTTGACGATATTCCTCTAAATAACATAGAGATGAATAAAATAAGATCATATTTCTCACTGTCACGTAACAAACAGTGTAATTCTGTTTATCTCGCTCAAGGATTTTATAATGTTGACAGGTTTATTAGGCGAAATACGGGTTGTTTTATTTTATTTCCAGGACTGGATAATGTTGACGTTAGAAATATTGCAAGCGAGCAATGCGGTGGCGTGACAAAAGATAAGTTTATTGAACTTTACCGTAATGCTACAAAAGATAAATACAACTTTTTCTTGTTTGATAAACTTACAAATGATCCAACTAAAATGTTTCGCTGTTGTATTAACACTTACTTACAATAAAGCGTTTCAATTTTATAAAATTTATAATTATAATAATGGACAAACGAGCAAGATACAGACAACACATAGAAGATCTAAAAAAACTTGCTCAATCTCAGGCATCACTTAAGCAAAAAGTACAAGAAGCACGACGTGGGCAAGTAACTGCTACAGAAACAACAGCTACAATTTTCAAGCCAGTTACTGAAGCATTATTAGGTAAACAACCTGAAACTAAACCACTGTTAGAAGAAGAACTTAAGCAACTACAGGAAAAAGGTTTGGTTGGAATTGTTAGAGAACAACAGGAAGCAGCTGCTGCAAAACTTGTTACTAGATCTGATGAAGAAAAGAGAAAACTGATTGAGGCACTTACAGCAAATATAGCTGATCCTGCGGCTAGACAAGCAGAAACAGATCGATTGATAAACAATCCGCTGGAACTTGAGCGAAGATTAGCAGAGTTAACAACGCAAGGAATAACAAATATTATAACAAATTTATCAGGAGACATAAAAGATATCAGAGAGGAGCAACAAAGAGTCGGTGATCTTACTGTAAAGTTTATGGAAGTTGGAGAACAAAGATTTTATTTTACAAAAAGAGCAAATGATGAGATAAAAGGTAGTGAATATGATGATTTTTTAAACAAAGAAAATATAAGGGGTATTGATGATATAAGCAAGTGGACTGATGCAGAATATCAAGCATTAATCGATAAATTTGATGTAATATTTAATGACGGAGCTGCTGCTAAAGATGAATTAAACACGGTTACAGAGATTAATAATATGATTCCACTTTATGAAAGAATGAGAAAGGGTGTCATTGCTCTCACGCTTAAAAAAACAGCAGAAAATAGTAGAGCAAAACCTTTTGGTAAAGGGTGGAGTTTTAAAAGAAAATTTGATAAACTCGATAAATCTCGTGTAGAAAAATATAGAAAAGAAAAAACAGGAACTGGTGTAAAAGTATTTACTTCAACTACTGAAATGATAGGTAGATTAATGTTATTAATATCATCAAAGGAAGCTGGGAATGTTAGTGTTGAACTTGATAATGAAATCATTGACATACTTGATCATCTAAGATCGAGTGAATTATTAACATCTGACGAATATGAAACTTTACACCGCGACTTAATTGCGGCGACTTAATTTTGTAAAATGATATAATATTAAAGGAATGCAAACAACATTATTACTAAACTCTAGCGAGTCTACAGAAGATAGCGCAAATTTTTCAGTAAATTATATTCCACCTATAGAACTAGATCCTACAAAACAATATGAAATTGGATTAATTTCTTGTACTTGCTGGAATGCTATACCTAACGTGAAAAATGATGTTAACGATGAAATGTATTTTACTATGATTACAACACCTACAATATCTACAACAAAAAAAATAAAAATTCCGCAAGGAGCTTATAATATTGAAGATCTAAACAAGACGATCAAAGAGCTCATAACAAAAGCTGACGGTGTGGCTGATAATTTTGAATTAGCAGCAAATTATAACACATTGCGAACTAGGATAACTTTGAAAAATATAGCAATCAATCTTGAACCAAGAGAAAGAAGTATTGCACAACTGTTAGGATTTACTGAAAAAACTTACACTGCACTTGATCAGCCTATTACATATGACAGTGAACTGCCATCAAATATAACAGAAGTAAATACAATATTAGTAAATTGCTCTACTGCTTCTGGCTCTTATACATCAAAAGGTAGCAAAGGTCAAACGATTTACAGTTTCTCACCCGAAGTCCCGCCAGGTTCTCTCATGCAAATAACTCCACGACATATTATATATTATCCTTTAAACGTTGAAGATCAAATAACAAGTATAAGGATGCAGTTGACAGATCAATCAGGAAAACAGTTACATGTTAGTAATGAAATTGTAACTTATTATTTACATCTACGCGAGCAAAAGTAAAAATTATGCAACATCAAATATAATGAAACAAAGAAAAAAAGTTTATCGAAGAAAAATAGTAGGAGGATTTTTTGGAAATATATTCACTAAAGTTATTAAAAATATTCCAGGACTAGCGCGTAAAGTTGCACCAATTGCTATTGACGCGGGTAAAGCTTTTGCAACTGGGGCTGCATCTGCCGCTGGGACTGCGGTGGGACAAAAAATAGCTAATAAAATAAAAGGAGATCCACCGACTGCATCTGAAATAAAACAAGCTATCTCAGAAATCGCTCCAACAAAAGAAACTCAAAAAGCTATGATAACAACAACAAAAAAATTATTATCACCAAAGGGCGAGCAGATCATACAAAAATTAATATCTAAAGTAACAGTGCCGCAATAAAATTTTATATAATCTAATAAAATAAAATGTCTGTTAAAAATTATCTCGAGTTAACAGAAACTTATGACATCGACAACGATGTGACAGAATTTGAGTTTGTTGAGTACCTTGATGAAAATTCTAACGAACCAAATAAAACTGGTATTAGAACCTTTAACACCAGAGATGAAGATGTATTTCTACTGCCACATAAGGCTATGTTAGAAGTTCGTGGTCAGATTATGACAGTAGCTAATCCACCTGCTGCAATTGCAGTTGGAGCAGAAGTAGCTCTTATAAATAACGGTTGGAGTCTATTCAAAAGTGCTAGATATCAACTGGCCAATCAAACTGTAGAAGATATTTCGAGTCACCTACAAGTTGCAAGTACAATTTTAAATATTATTTCGTTTTCCGACGATTACTCGAGATCAACTGCAACTAATATGATGTGGTTTAAAGATACTGGACGGGGTATAGCTGAATCAACAGAATTTTTAAAGAGAGGCGCTATAGTACATGGAGCTAATGCTGATGAAAATACTGTAATTGTGAGAAATTTTCTCATTGCTAATGCTGCTGCACTAGATATTGTCGCACCTGCTGCAGATGCTAATGCAAACGCTACAAGAGTTTCTCTTACAGCAGCTTTCAATAATCTAAATATAACACCACCAGCTGCAGCTGCAGACGGTACTGCGATGTTAAATTTACTTCTTAACACACTTGATGTGAGAAATCCACGCTATAACGAAGGTTTTGCTAGGCGAAGAAAACTTGCAGCAGGATCACGTCAAATTACAATGATGCTTCCGCTAAGCATGATTTTCGGCTTTTGTCGCGATTATGATAAAGTATTTCGCGGAGTAAAACATACTCTTATTTTAGATCGAGCAGACCAAAACGATTGCTTGTTTAGATCTGGAGGGGCTGATGTACAGTTTATCATAAACAAACTTTCTTTGTGGATGCCACGTATAACACCATCAATCACTAAAATGTCAGAACTAAATAACACGCTTGATAAGCATACAAACAGAATTTACTTTAAGCAGCATAAGGTATATCAGACAGCGGTTCCAAATACTACTGACTACACGTGGAGGGTCACAACAACATCAAGCGAACAACTGCCGAGAAATATCTTTGTTGTATTTCAACAACAAGCTCGACGAGGTAACCAACAACAAAATAATGCAGTATTTGATCACTCTGATGTCAGACGAATATACGCTAGATTAAATTCAAAGCAATATCCAGAACGAGCTATCGAGTGTAATTTTGCTGATGATGCTAATAAAAATATTTCTCGACCGTACATGTACCTGCTTGACGCAATACAAAAATATCAAGATGTTGAAGATGGAACTCAAATATCAGTAGAAGAATTTCGTACGCTTTATCCTATATTTCATTTTGATGTTAGTAAACATAACGAGCGAGCTGTAGACAGCACAGCGGATATTGAAATTACCTGGACACTTGGGGCGGTTCCAGTAGCGCCGTTATACGTATACGCATTAGTGATTAGTGATAGATTTATCACGGTAGATTCTATTGGAGGTAAAATGACAGTTCAAGTTTAATCTACAGTTGTTATATAAAATGGCAAAGTATATTGTAAAAGAAGTGTATTTGACTGATGGCCAAGTTAAAAAATTAGTAGCTGCTACTGCAAAGCGAGAACAGGTATCATTAAAAATCAATCCTAATATTTCTGATGGTGTTTTAACAAAATTAATGCTAACAAAAAATCAAGTAAAAAAGTATGATCGTAAAAAAACTTTTGTTTTAAATTTGAGTGCTGCACAAATGACAGCGATGGCAAAAGAAGGTGGTTTTCTTGGTCCGGCATTATCAGTATTAACTAGTACAATAATACCTAAACTTTTGCCGGTGTTGGGAACATTAGGACTAGCAGCAGCGTCTGGAGCAATATCTGGCGCAACGAAGAAAGCAGTCGAAGGTAATGGTATCATTCGTGGAAGTGGAATAAAAAAATTGTAAATTTTATGTAAATAATATATTATAATGCCACAAAAGAAAAAGAAATCACCAACAACAAAAAAAAAGAAAGTAATAAAAACAAAATCACCAACACCAAAGTGCAAATGCATATGCAATCAAACAAAACAAGGAGGAATTATTACATTCGCTCCACTTTTGGCGGGACTAGCGGGAAGTCTGCTGCCAAATCTTTTAGGAATCGGACGTGGTCTAACATTACCAGGAACTCGTCGACCCCGTTGAGTAATTTTGATATCATTGATAAGTTAAAAGCGGTTCCTGGATTTCATGGAGTTTATTCTAAAGATGAGCTCGCAGCAATAAAATCACCATCTGCTGTAAGTTCATGTGTTATTAATATACAAGATTTTAATGATGGATCTGGTACGCATTGGGTAGCAGTTTATAATAATAATTATTTTGACTCGTTTGGACTTCCTCCAAGCGATGTAATAAAAAAGTATATGAAAAAAAAATTTACAAAAGTATATTATTCGTCAAATCAACTCCAACCTGTTGGAACGTCTGCTTGCGGATATTATTGTATTATGTTTATCCGACAGATGAGCAGAAATCTTAATTTTTTAAAATTTATTTTACAGTTTGATAAGCAACCTTCTCACGCTAATGATGAGATCGCAATTAATTTTATCTAAACTTATAAGTATAATAATGTCAACATACTGTCTCAAGTGTAAAACTAAAACAGAAGGTATTAATGAAACAACAGAAAAAACAAAAAACAACAGGATAATATTAAAAAGTATTTGTGCAATCTGTGGAAAAAGAAAAAATACATTTTTAAAGAAAACGTCCCCAGCGATAGTATCTCCAGCGACGTCGCTAGGATCTGGTTATCCTAATATTATTTTAGTCGACGACTAAAAATATAGAATGATATGCAACTGTGATTCTGACAGAGATTTGTGTATTGAGCAAAATAAAATTGTCGCATACTGTCAATGTTGTAACAACAGAGAAATAATAGGGTCAGGTATAGATATACATAAACTAATTGGAAAATTGCCAAAACCAAAAGGCGGTTGGACATTGCCAGGGCATCGGTATACTGGTCCATGGAATCCGCTACATCAACAACTAGATGAAAACGACAATCCATTGCCAGGCCAAGAGCCTTACAATCAAGTGGATGCTATTGCAATGCGTCATGATATCTGTTATCGTGATCATGAAAACTCAAAATTAGATTGTGATAAAGTAATGTTAGACGAATTACGTGATATGGAGCCAACAAATCTACGAGAACGTTTTGATAGAAAATTTGTTCAGGGAATAATTGGAGCAAAATATAAACTTGGACTCGGAGAGTCTCGTCAATCACCTCACGATTGGGGAAATAAAGTATATGATGATCTTGCAGTCGAACTACACAGACCTAAAAAAAAAAGTTCCAACGACGTAAAGTTGTCGCTAATGGTGTAGATGATATCTGGGCAATAGATTTGGTGGATGTATCTAATCTAGCTCAGTTTAATGTTGGCGCTGATGGCGCTCCAAAAAGGTATTTGTTTAATGTTATAGACGTTTTTAGCAAATATGCTTTCAGTGTACCTGTTTCAGATAAGACAGGAACTTCAATGACCGATGCGCTAAAGCAGATAATAACGAGTACAGAAAGAAAACCAAACAAAATCTGGACTGATCATGGATCTGAGTTTTTTAACAAAAAGTTTGAACAGTTTCTAGAACAAAATAATATAAAAAGGTATGTTACAGGAAATGAGGGTAAAATCGTTGTTGTTGAGAGATTTAATCGCACGCTAAACGAGAAAATACACAAACATATGACAGCTAAAAACACCAACAGGTACATCGATGACCTTTCTCAAATCGTAAGCGAATATAATAACACGAAACATCGAACCATCAAAATGACACCTAAAAAAGCTGTTAAAAATCCAATATTAGCAAATGAAAACATGTACCGCAGACATAAATTTAAGGTTGGTGATAAAGTTAGAATTTCTTTGATGAAAAAGGTGTTTGCAAAAGGATTTACTCCGAACTGGAGCGAAGAAGTTTTTGTAATTGATAAGGTACTTTTAACAGTACCTGTAACGTACGTTTTAAAAGATCTGGCAGGGGAACCGATTGTAGGTAGTTTTTATGAACAAGAACTACAGAAAACTGATCAGGATGTTTTTGTTATCGAGAAAGTGTTTAGAAAAAAAGGGGATAAAAGTTTAGTCAAATGGCGTGGGTATAGTGATAAATTTAACAGTTGGATCCCAACCAAGCAGATTATGATATAATGCTATTATAAATTAACTCATACTTTTGTTTGACAGATTTACATTTTACTGGTTTACATAATGATATTAGATACTGCTTACGATCGTTAGAGATCGTCATTAGATTAAAAATCTTGACAAATATGAAATCGAATTTGATATTTTTCTGTCGGCCTGGGATCTTGATATTTAAAAAAGGTTTGATTAACTGCCAGAACAGTTGTTGTTCGGCAACGGTAAAATTAAATTTAATTAGCTGCTTAGCAATGTGATACTTGACATTATACCGTTTAGTTGTTGATCTGCTGTAATTAGATCTGTCAGCAACAGTGACTATTTCACCATCATCATCAGATTCATTGTTATATAAAATATCATCTTCGCTATAACCAACAGATTTGTCTATAAAATCTTTGGAAAATGTAATACTATGTATGACATCATCACTGACGACCTTATCACTGACGACCTTATCACTAGTATCTTCTTCGTAGAGTTCAGCGAGTCGTTTCATCAAGTCCATTATTATAATATATTTTTATCTAATTTATTATTATAAGATGACCGATGAGATAAAATATCACCAAAAAGTTAATATAGTAAATTATAACGAACTAGCTGAAGCGGTAAGAAAATGTTTGTTGGGTTATAGTGTTGATGTTATTGTAATGCAAGGTGATTCTCATAAAATATTACTAACAGAAGCAGAAAAAAATAAAATTAATGAAAGTGCAGTAACGACGCTAAAATTTAATCACGATGATATCATAGCATTTGCTCATCATTGCTTGACTAAAACCGAATTACAAAATATTATTGATCATCATATCTAAAACCAATCCTAGCATCGTATTCTCTTGAAAAAGTTGATTTTGTTGCTCCATCAGCTATAATTTTTACGACTGCGGGATTTATCTTATAATATTTCGCCGCAGCTGAAATCGATTTGAATTCGATCTCCTCATCCGTTTCGAGGTTTTTTGAAATAACAGGTTTTATTGGGCATCTAAAATTAATACCATTACTATTTTTTCCTTTTCTCACATTTTCCTGTTGCGTTACTATCTCCAGATTTTCCAATCGATTATCAGTTTGTATATTATTGATGTGATTAATAACAAGACCATTGGGTATAGATCCATTGAACACCTCATAAACAAACCTATGACCAAGATAACGAACTTGATTTGTTGATGTTCCTCTAACAGTTACCCTAATATATCCCATATTGCTAATATTACTAAGAACTTTTTTAGTTTTTCTATTTCTAATAATACCGCGATCGTTAGCCTCGTATAAATCAAATACTGGGTGCGGCTGAAACTCATCTTGTAAGGATAAATTTTCAATATTATCATCAGTGACTTTACCATTATAATGATATACACGCTGTCCCTCTGGAATATCATCGCAGAACAACGTGTAAATAAAATCTTTTCTAAATATTGCAATCCTCTCAGCATTATCTCCCTTTACACTAATATTATAACCCGCTGACGTTAATTTGCCAACAGGTATTCTAGTTTTAATGTTAATAACCGAACCAATTACATTTCCAGCGTATAAGTTATACTTTGGGTGAATTTGATAAATCTCTTGCTCACGTGCGCTTGTCAGATTTACTGTCATTATATTATAGGTAATATTTTTTATCTCTAATTGATTTTTAACGCATGCGCAGTGTGAGATAAAGTTATACTTTGGGTGAATTTGATATGTTTCTTGCTCACATGTGTTAGTTAGATTTGCTGTCATTATATTATAGGTGATATTTTTTATCTCTAATTGATTTTTAGCGCATGCGCAGTGTGAGGTAAAGTTATGTTTTGGGTGAACTTGATATGCTTCTTGCTCACATGTGTTTGTTAGATTTGCTGTCATTATATTATAGGAGATATTTTTTATCTCTAATTGATTTTTAGCGCATGCGCAGTGTGAAAAAATTATCAATTAGATATTACATTATAGTATAATAATGTTAAAATTGCGTGATATAGCTAAGAGAAGCTTTATGGGAGAACCTAATAAAATAGCGACTGCTTTTGCAGGTTTTGATAATAGTTATCAGTTTGATAATCAAATTGTTTTAGTAAATTTTACTGCAACTAATCTTTACCACCTATTACAGACAATTGTAAAACGTGAGCTCGAAAAACACAAAAGTATCAGATTATTTGTGCAATATCATGTTATATTTTCAAAGTTAGTTATAATGGAAGAATTAACTAACAAGGAAATTGCAGAACCTTATATTAACGCAAAATCGAGACGTGTTTTGCTTGGGACTGATCTGTTATCACTATCTGATGAAATACACCAAGAAATTGGAAAAAAAATAGAGGAATTTGCTCAATTAGGTTCGGGTTGGAAGTTTGAAATGATCAAAGGAATATTGTTTCACACGATGAAATATAATGTATTACGAGGTAGTTCATACGTCGACCTGCCACCAAAAATAAAAAGTAAAAGATGTTGTATAAACATCAAAAACGTAGATAACAAATGTTTCCAATGGGCTGTTCTTTCCGCACTATTTCCAGCAGAAAAAAACGCTACTCGTGTTGAAAGGTATATCAGTCATGTGTCTAGATTAAATTTTAAAGATATTAACTTTCCAGTGGCAGAAAATCAAATACCAAAATTTGAAAAGCAGAATAATGTTTCAATTAACGTTTTCGGACTAGATGAAAAGGAGGACGTATATCCGAGATATATTTCAGAAAAAGCTTCACAATCAACTATAAATTTACTGTACTACAAAAATCATTATGTTTGGATTAAAAACTTTAACGGACTAGTTGGTAGACAGTACAATAAGGATAAGAACAAAAAGTTCTTTTGTTACCGCTGCTTGCATGGCTGTACAAGCAATGAAACATTACAAAAGCATTTGCAGTACTGTAGTGATGTGCAAAGAATAACAATGCCATCTAAAAAAGATAGTGTGTTACAGTTTGTCCATCATAATCACAAACTAAAAATTCCTTTCGTCATATACGCTGATTTCGAATGCCTACTTCAACCTGTACTTGGCGTAGAAAATGATCCTAACCAATCGAGTACAAGAAAAATTCAAAATCATGTTCCATGTGGAGTAGCGTACAAGGTAGTTTGTTGCGCTGATTCGAGATTATCTAAACCAATCCAACTCTATCGAGGTAAAAATCCAGCTGTTTGGCTTCTCAAGCAGTTGATTAATGAAGTTGATAATATTACTTATCGTTTGAAAAGAGTAACTCCAATGTTAAAATTAACACCTCAACAAGAATCTGATCACGAGCAAGCGAAAATTTGTTATATTTGTGAAAAAGCTTTTGATGATAACAAAAAAGTACGTGACCATTGCCATTTGACCGGACAGTATCGTGGAGCGGCTCATGACCAGTGTAATTTAAAATTTCACGCTCCAGATTTTATTCCAGTTATTCTTCACAATTTTCGAGGATATGATAGTCACATCATCGTAGAAGCTTTTGGTGATCCTGAGATAAAAGCTCATCTAAAACTCAATAATGTCATCAAATGCATTCCAAATAATTTTGAAAAGTATATGTCAGTTACGCTAGGTAAATTACGTTTTATTGACAGCCTGCAGTTTATGGCAGCCTCGTTAGATGAGCTAGTAAAAGGTTGTAGTAAATTTAATAACCTAAGAGACTGTTTTGGAGATAAATTTAATCTATTAGCTAAAAAAGGAGTTTTTCCATACGAATATCTCGACGATTGGAGTAAATTTGATGAAACATCTTTACCTGACAAAGACAAATTTTACTCACAACTTAAAAATGAAAATATAACTGATGACGAGTACAGGTATGCACAAGATATCTGGAAAGAGTTTGATTGTGAGACTTTTGGTGATTATCATGATTTATACCTGAAAACTGACGTGTTATTATTAGCAGATGTTTTTGAAAGTTTTCGTGAAGTGAGTTATAATAATTATGGACTAGATCCTTGCTGGTATTATTCTGCCCCTGGGTTGTCATGGGATGCTTTGCTAAAGTTTAGTAAGGTAAGGTTAGAATTACTGACTGATGTTGATATGTTCAATTTTATTGAAAAAGTTATCCGAGGTGGTATTAGCGTGATAACAAAAAAATATGCTGAAGCAAACAACAAATACCTGAAACAGTATAACCCTGACCTTCCTTCGAAGTATATAATTTATCTAGATTGTAATAATCTTTACGGTGGTTCGATGGCAGAACCAATGCCTTTTAGCGGATTTCATTGGATCACGGTTGATCGATTTCTATCAGAGACAGAAAAAAAGATACCTGACGATGTTTCCTATTTCGTTGAAGTTGATCTTGATTATCCAAATTCGCTACACAAATTACATAACGATTACCCTTTCTGTGCGGAATCGATGGTTATAGATTATAGTTTGTTATCAAAAGAACAACAAGCGTTAGCATCACCAAGGCAACATTCCATGGTCAAGAAACTAGTACCAAATTTACTTGATAAGAAAAATTATGTTTTGCATTACAAAGTTTTAAAACAAGCAGTCGATGCTGGTCTTGTGTTGAGAAAAGTTCATCGTGTACTAAAATTTAATCAGTCGCCGTGGATGAGAGGTTATATTAACTCCAACACTTCAAGAAGAGCTGCAGCGAAAACAGAGTTTGAGAAAAACTTCTTTAAACTGATGAACAATTCCGTTTTTGGTAAGACGATGGAGAATATTAGGAAACGTGTAAATATTGAAATAGTTAATGATGTCAATCGCAGAAACAAACTTGTGTCAGACGATGATTTTGTGAGCATGAAAATATTTAATGAAAATCTTGTTGCGATACAAAGAAGAAAAACAAATCTAAAACTAAACAAGCCGATCTATGTTGGAGCTGCAGTGTTAGATTTATCAAAGTGGATGATGTACGATTTTCATTACACTTTTGTTAAAAATCAGTGGCCGGCTAGTAGATTATTGTTTACTGATACTGATTCACTCGTGTATGAAATTGTATGTGAGGACATCTATCAGGACATGTACAATAATCGACATCTGTTTGATCTTTCCGATTATCCACGTGACAGTAAATTTCATGACGACACAAATAAAAAGGTTATTGGTAAGTTTAAAGATGAAATGAACTCGAGCGCTATCAAATACTTTATCGGATTACGTAGTAAAATGTATGCCGTATTGTTAGATAATAATAAAATAACGAAAAAAGCCAAAGGTCTGCCTCGTAATTTTGTTAAAAAGTTTATGAAATTTGATGACTACAGGTATGCGCTTGATGGTGGTGTTAGTTTTATGAGAGCTATGGCAATTCGAACTAATCATCATAAACTCGAAACAGATGTCATTATCAAACGTGGATTGTATAATTTTGATGACAAACGCTATTGTGAAAATGGGGTAGATACATTTGCCCTTGGGTATTGTTATGATGATAGATCTATACTCGACATTATCTTTTCCAACTGAAATTTTATCTAAACTTATAAAATAATGCTTGAAAATTTGACAATGACAAATAGCTACAATAGTAACATCAAATATCTAATGATGGACGGTAAACAATTGACAGTTGAATTTAATAATGAAACATCAGGTATATGTTTTAATGGAACATGTGACAAGTTAAAACTTTCGCTCATCAGATCTGATAACAGCATGTATTTCAATTATCTCGAACAATTGTATCAAAAGTTGCTAGCGGAATTTAAAAACTTTCACAGCCCCATTAGCCAACAAAACTATACTAAACTCACAATTGATCTCGATCGGTCAAAGGTATATTTTATCAACAAAAAATATCCTCTGAACAAACCAGAAATGAAAGATCTGTTTGAGTCCCGTCGCTGTGTGAGTGGTAAAGTAAAATTTAGTATCTATAGTCGTGATAGTGAAATATTTTTAATATCAACAGTTGAAACATTAATCATTGGTAACGAGATATAAAATAATATCATTTTCATTCTAATGCTAGTTTAATTTCCACCTTGTTAACTGAAACGTTCTAACACACAGTTTAATTTTCATCCTGTTATCTTGTGGTAAAACTCGTTTGCCGTCTTTAGAATAATTGTATTCCACACATGCGCTGTTCTAACAAATTAGTCACCTCTGTGTAAAGAGCTTATCGCATTCCAACACCTGTTGTTTTGTTTGGTTACAAAATACCTGTTTACAGGTAGTAGTAGGGGGAAAAAAAGAGGTGGGGGAGGGTGAGTCAAAACCCTGTTTTATTTTGGAAAAAAAGGGGGTGGGGTGGGGGATAATTTAGGACTATAATTTATACTTGTTTGGAGGGTAAAAAAACAAAGTGAGTTGAAAACCTGGTTTTCTAATACTACTACTTTGTCTAGTGTTAATCATTATTCGTGAACAAAGACATTTACTGAAAATTGTTCTGAATTCTAAGACCGTAATAGTATCCTTAGAGCCTTATGGTTCAGTTAAATTGGTAATACTAATATTGTTCACGTTTATGACAATCCTTTATTTATGGCGCTCATTAATAGTTTTGTCAAGTGACTTGCACCTCTAAGAGATGTCTACCCCATTTATTTAGAGGAACCAAATGCACTTTATCTCATCTTATAACTTTAAATTAAAAAGAAATGCAACAGGCATTTTGAGAAAATACAATTCTCATCTTTTTTCTTTCATGCTGTTATTTAACCTGAAGATTACTTTCTGTACTTGCTTGCAATGACTATTAACGTCGCGAAAAACATGTTTAACAAGAAAAGGATCTAGAAAACAGCAATAAAAACCACTGGTGTTATTGTCAGTATTGTGAATTTAGTTCAGGAAAATTGCTTTTTACGTCTGAAAACCTGAAAACTATATAGTATTTGGAAGAAACTAAAAAAAACATCTGTCAATTAATTCAAACAAACGTGTTTGTTTCGAATGATATACACTCTTCATTTGTATCTAAGAGTCATTTAGTCGATTGCAGTGTGCTAAAAGCATTTAATATCAAGAAGTTTATTTGTTGCTTGTATTCACAGATATTCCCGATTTTGTGTTTTCCATGTGTTTTCGGAGGTTCTATTAACTGAAACGGTCCTTGTTTCGTCCTTTTTTGTTAGTGATGTAGTAAAATGTATTAGTTTCGATCTAAGTGGAAATGTACTACGCAGGAACACATTATGGTGTTGTTAATTAAATTGATGAATAGCCATTAATGTTGTCGATCGTAATATATTTATATATTTTAAACTATCAATAAACGCAATCAACATTGTAAATGTTCAACATTTTTTTGTGTTTCTTTTCATATTGAGTGTTGTTGTAAATTTATGTGGGAGATTTTTTGTCCATCTACTGAAGATACTCCGTATGTTTTCCTGGGTTCCCTTTTCCCACCTCATGTCTTTCTTTTTTCATCTCTTTTTTAACATTTCTTTGAAATCAGAATGTTTTCCTCTATTGCTTGCCTACGAATCGTCAATAAAATACTGTTGATCCCACACCTAAAACGACTAAGTCAATGGACATTGAATGGGATTCTTCAAATGGTCGCTAGAAGGAAGATTAAATGTTGACACAATTATCAGAGAAATCTTGATGACGTTACAGAAAAAAGGAAAGTGTTGAATGTTGTTTCTCTGTAATACTGCAATGTCCGTACTTAACTAGAAAAATATATGAAGTTAGTGTTACAAGTGTGTTACTTTATCTCGTATTTGGAATAGCATATTTGATGTATTAGTCAGTCCAATTTACCTCATCTACTCGGCGATTGTTTCCTGTTCGATTGATCATCATAAGAAATTCTCCTCTTAGTGGCGTGGAATTGACAGAAATATATCAAAGATGAGGATATATCTCATGATTTTGGTATATTCTATATAATAGTTTGATAACTAATAAACAGGTCTGTCTTGTGATACTTGTAGTGTATTCTCCGTACATTTGTGTGGATATCCATATCCCATCCATAGATTTAATGTTGCATCACTTCACTAACATTGTTATCGTCTAGCACCCAAAGTTTAGCTTTCAGCACACATTTTCAGATTTTAATCGAAAGTGAAGCACCTCACGCAATGACGAAGTGGACTGTTAGAAACGTCTGAGGTCGGTTTAAAGCAGATCTTTTATTTATCGCTATTCATAATCAAATATTTTTGTATCTTTTAGTATCTGAAGTCTTGGGAAAAACCATTTTAAAGGTGTTTATATGTTTGTTAAAGGTGAAATATTGAACAACGTATCAACTTCATTAGTGTTAAATTGATAAATCGTTCTTTCAATAATGCACCTCTTAAATAATTCTGCTCAGGTGTTTTAAGAAAACTTTGCCGTGGTTTGTTTCTTTTTTAATGGCCGGTATCAACATTTGATTGCAGATTGACATAATTTCTGAAAATGTGAAGTTTTTTGTGTACCAGAATGATTCAACTCAATTGTGGTCACAGCGATCTGTGTATAAAGTTTACATATATTAAAAAACGGCGGTCACGTTCGCTGGCAGCAGTATAATGATTACAAGTTTACAAAGCCTTTATGCCCGGGTGTTTTCTGTCAGTTATATTCAGTAAAATATGGTTCAGTACTTTGTGATAAAACCGAGACAGTATTTAATAGCGAAACGATATCATTTGTATAAATGTTTGAAAGTATTTTATGCTAGAAAGTTGTTCACAATCTGTGAAGCGGTCATTTCAGTAAATGTTGCTTATATGGTTCGATTTTTAAGTAATGGTGACAAATGTCTGATGGAGGATCAACATCATTATCCGATCTAAAATGTCCGTTATGTAAGAATATTTCTTTCTTCAATATGGTTGAATTTCCTCCAACAGTTTTGGGAAAGAAGTCGTTTCAAAATATTTGCTTTTTATAGTAATGGTTTTTGTATCTGGGGCTAAATATAAAGGTTGTGTAGAAAAGCAAATTATAGGACTTATGGTCAGGATGCGTTCTATAAAATTTGGTGAAATTCTGTTCGACAATTTTAAGGAAAAGTTATAAAGGTTTCTCTGTCTTTTATTGTGACGAATCCATAAGATTTTAACAGAATTAAAACGCTTTTAAGCTGAAACCATCTATGTTTAATATCTTTTGACATCGTTCTTAAAACAAATAAGACAAATATATAACGTCACACCACAATGTACGTAATTAAAATACCGAACAGTGAGATTGGTCGAATATAGAACTCACTTGCATACGAAGTATTTCAATGCAAGGTGGGACAATTTTAAATCAAATCTATCATGCAAACAAAATGACAAATAATGTGTTGTACAAGCACAATAAAGTCTCGAGGTTCACACTCACTTCAAGTTTATTTTATAATGCTTTTTGGTTAAAATGTCATGTTTGTACTCATGTATAAGCAGTATCATGCAGAATGGTCGCTTGTGTCGTATATAGCCTAATCAAATTTAGTATTTAGACAATACGTTAATTATTGATTAAAGAAGACCTTTAACCCCATAATAATTTTTCTCATAATTTTAGAAAACGTTTGATTACATTCTAAGCCTCGTTTGAAAAACTATTTCATTATATTTCTGCTGGTAACATAGTATAGTTTATAGTTTGAATCCATTGCATATTGATAAGTAGAAAGAATAACATTTACACTTAAAAAATGTTCAAAAGAGATATTAGCAATTAGTGTTTTTGCTTTTATCTCTTTGTATGTGCGCAACCTAAACTGGATGAAGTCCACAATCCTACAGCCACTTGTTGTAAGCGATATCTGAAACACTGCTGCAGTTCAACACGTTGGCGCTGCAAAGACAAAATACTTTTAGGTCATTTTAACGAGAATATTTTGTATAGGAATGCAAAACAAACGTACCTTCCGTAGAAGGTGTTACGGCGATCTTGTTCACATATTTATGGTCTAAATTGAAGAAACGTTTCCACTTTTTATTGATTTCTCTATCCATATAAATATATGGTAAGATGAAGGGTATTATCGCACTCATTTAATAATTAACCATATTTCTCTACTGATATTTGAACCCAATTCATCAAATTAAGGCACCAATCTACTTGTCTACAGGAAACAGCCCTCCACACGGCTCTCGACTAAGCCGGTATCCCCAAGAAATAATAAAATACCAGTAGTCGTGGATATATACACTTGTTGAGCAGCAGACTCCTCTTCATGACAAGATAGTTTTTAACTCTCAAATACTTAGTTATTCCAGACTCCTCAAAGACAGTTAGAAATATATACCAGTCAAAGTAGAGAGTTTATTATATTGATTACTGGATCTTGCAGGAGGGAGCTTAGTAATACTAATTGAAGTTAGACATGGAGAAATAATATATTCATACAGGATGGATAATTTTAATTCATCTACTACTGAGAGTGAAAAGTTTATAGGCAGGTCACAGCGGACAACACCTTGCCTGTACACACCAACAATATACCCTATCGACTAAGCGCACCTAACTCAAAAGAGTTGAAAACATTCGTAACAATAGACATTCGTGCGCATTCGGCACATGCGCTTGGCAAACCAGTATGTACGTCTCATCCAGGTAAATGGTCAATCTGGATTCCACTAACATAATTCAACCCATATAGAGACTAGCACAGAATCTTATAAATACATATTGAAGTGAAAAGTGCTCTCCCTAAATATTACAGGAGGATTTTGTGAAGATGATGATGATGATGATGATGATGATGATGATGATGATGATGATGATGATGATGATGAAGATGATGATGATGATGATGATGATGATGATGATGATGATGATGATGATGTGTGTGCTGATTTGATGTTACACATCATTCGATCAATTTATCAACATATAAAGACTTACAGTAAGACCCAACGGAAGGACTATGTTGAATAGATAGCAAGATTTTGTACTTTAGCCACGGGATTAGGTCATTACTGTATATTTGCCAACATTAAAGTTGGAAAATGAATATAGTTTAGATAGAAAATACAACGAAATCATGTGTCTAATTGTTTACATCGTTGCGATTCATATTCCATTTTGGAAATAAATAAATCTATGGGAATATTAAATGTATACCCGCTTTTGACTAAGGCTCTTGACAGGATGGAAGCGATTCCAGTGTTTCGGCAGATGACCTTTGCTAGGGTTGTTTGTCGTATCTCATCTAATTGCGCTAGAAACAAGAAATTTTAAAAGGTTGAATGCTGTATCGATTTAGTGAAACGAAGGAAAATTAGACAGGTAACTAATATCGAAAAGACCTAGAGAAAACCAGCGCAAGAATAAGTTTCATTATAATAAACCGTGAACGTCTTAAGTCACAGAACTACGATGACATGGAAGTGATTAAATACAACGCTGCAAATCATTACTTCAGTTTAATCTTTGTCTTTCCGACTAAATTAGAAAGGAAATCATGTACCTGCCGCGAAAATATATCTCCATATTTAAATCAGCCGATTTATCGAAATGTTTACATCATGCACTTGCTCTTGATGTGCGCAGACTTAATATTGTTTTCAAATTAAATTCTCAATATATAGTTCATACCATTAACTAAAGCTTGGATGTTTGGTACCTGAACATTTGTCAATACGTCAGCATATTCTTTTACCTAAGCTTGCATCAAAGTATTCATTCTGCTTCTATTTAAATCTTGAGTCATATTACATAATTCAAACGTTCATTTGCAAGCAGATGGTCACACCTAGTTTCTGAAGATTAAGTTGCACTTTAAAAAATAGATAAAATTCATGTAAACAACAGAGCCATCGAGACAGGCTTTCAAACATTACTTACACCTCTGCCAAGACATATTAAGAACTTATTAATATCTCTTCCATTGGTGTTTTAGAACCTCTGACCATTTCTGCATCTACAATAATGTTTATATATATATATATATATATATATATATATATATATATATATATATATATATATATATATATATATATATATATATATATATATATATATATATATATAAGTAAATAAGATTTCACTTTTTACAAATATCCTCATAAAGAGACGTCATGAAGAGCAAGACCATGCAATCCAGATCATGTGCTGCTAAATTAAATAGCTAATAGCAGATAAGTTGTAGAGAGTTTGATTTGTTATTGAAGATATTGCGAATGTTAATGGAAAACACTGACCATTGAAGTTCAACGGACCAATCTATTCTACTTTTTTTTCCAAATTCCATATCTATTTGGTACTCTGTTTGAATTTTAAAATTTAATAAGGACTTGTGACATACAAAATTGTTGTCTTCAGAAGGTTTTACCTACCAAGGGTGAATGCTTGGCTCCCTGAGTTTTCATAGTAGTATCTATCTCCCTTTTTCAAGGCTTCGAATTGCTTGGCAATTATACAGGCAAATGTTGGCCCAATCTTGCCTCCATGAACAGGTGTCTCAGAAACTCCCGCAGAGAACAGGTCGATATCTGAAGAGTTTCTAGAAAGAGAAATAAAAAATAATATAATCTCAGATTTTATTTTACTGCCATTCGAGTTTTCAGTGGTCACGTGTGAACAAACTATAAAAATGCATACTTTGCAGGCTTGTGACCAAAAAGAAAGTGAATACAATTTGATCTGTTTTCTGATTGCTAGTGGATTAGAGGATTGTGTGGGATCTGTCAACTCTGATAGCAGTTGCTATGGGCCTGAGTGTATGTACCAAAGATTTGCTGTAGTTGCTATATGAAAATGAGATTCGATATTTCCAACAGCAACAACAACAACTTTTGTTTTCATATACCTACATGACTGCAAATAAACAGCAAAAGTTACGTTTTACTTTTCTTTGATTTTGTCTCCCATAAAATGGTGTTCAAGCGTGGATCACTGACACTCGAAATTTCTGATGCTTATCCAATAGACATACACATCATTATTTTGGATGCAGAAAGATACGAACCTTCCAGCTGAAAGGTAAATTGCAAGACCTTGAATTTGTACGGGATATTAAAGACTTATTAGGCTTCCAAATTTCATTCATGCGACCGTCGTAAAGCAAACTATGGTATCTCGAATAAATAATATAATCTTAAAATAATCATGAACTTGCAAGTAAATAAAAGTAGCAAAATAGCTTTTAAAAAATCAGAAAAATTTTCATTATTTTAATACAAATATTATTTAAGTTGTAAAACTGACTAACTGGTAGAGAGCATTGAGTGCAGTCCAAACGGTCTGATCATGGGCCAAGCCTCTGACGTTACACGTGTCTTTCATCAGCTGATAAAACGGAATTCCGTGATCTCTTCCTCTCTGTATGTTTGTGGCCGCCAGGTCGTCACCAAAACCTGGTTGACGTTCAAACAAATGGCTGGTAAGCTGCTCACTTAGACGCTCGTCAACCTGAAAAAGTACAATGTGTATCATTCAAACCTGAAATAGATTATTTGTATATATGTAAATAGGAAAGTTGAGTAGCATAAAAGTAACTAATTTATATGTATTAGAAACTACTCGTGACATTGACAAGAAACAAAAATTGAAAAAGATGTTCCCATTTTAATACATCTTAATAGTATGATTGTCTCTTTGTCTGTTTGCTTCAAATAAAATATACAAAAACCCATCTTATCTAAATTAAAATCATTGCTTAAAGAATAACGCACCTTGACTTAATTAGGTGCAGCTGACAAATGAACAAATGTAAAAAAAAAACGAAATGGTGCTTATTGGAATGTTTTATATCTTATATAATTAAAGGGAAAATATGGACACAATATCATTCGAATCGTGTTTGTTCCACTTGTTAGTAAGGATACGATTATTATGCGTCATTCTAGTTTAACACCATTAAAACTTTATACCCAAGTAAGTAGAATACATGAAAGAGCAATTAAAGCCGTTAGAGGTGGCTTAATACATACCAGAATAATTTAAAAGAAAAATGAACTTGAAACATATTAGAAAGATTCCCACCTTTTGAGAATATGAATCTGTGAGACCTTTGGTTATGCTATCAACTCCTCCAGCCGTATCGTATACAATAGCAGGGTTGAGGAAGACATCTGTTAAATTGCGTGCTCCGTTGTTGTATTTTAGCGAATCGTGGATCATACTATGGCCAAATCTAAAAGCGGCAGTAGAAAATTCATTCTTAATGGCTGCGTTTAAAGTGTTGTCGTACCCGTTAAAGTACCCATTTGTGAGAGGTTTCAGGCCATAAGAATTCATTGTGGCCGGGCCGAGAATTTCAGGAAGGTACTCGTTGTAGGTTATGTGCTGAAGCATGGCACCAACGATCTTTCTGGCTTCATCGTAGAGAACCTGGTCCGACCATCCATTGTTCAAAGCAGCAAGTCCTGCAGCAATTCTATTGTGTTCCCTCATGAAAATTGTATGAAGTGATATAAGAGCTGGTTGCTGATTCACACGATCGTCCCCTAAAACAAAGATGTTATGTTTGAGTCATCAACGTCAAATGTTTTCTTCTTCAAGATCAGTCATATTTAAGATAGTACGTCGAATTTATGATAGCTTAATATCTATTTAGTAATGAAATGAAATTTGAATATCCATCTGAGAACTACTAACACACTCCAAGTAAAAAAACATAAAGATAGGTAAATAAAAATAGTTGTTTTACCCGCTCGGAAACACTGGACGTTTGGATCGTTGTTGGGCAGCATACAATTGTTTCTGTTGAAAGGGTCCTTTGGCAGCAAATTTGGAATGTTTGGATCCCCTCCGGTTTGAAGCTTACCTACAAATGAATAAATATTACAATCAGTTCAGAAGTTACGTGCAATATAATCAATATTTTAAAAAAGATTGCAATTTTAAATTTCCAGTAACACTTATAGTAATAATCCTCCTGCTCTCGCTTTTTAACCCCGTACTTATTTTTACAGAAGGATCATCTAGGATATTAAAAATGCACAAATCGAAGTGAATGCATTCACTAATTTATAATCTCAGACCTGAGTCTCTCCAGGGGATCCCTAATATTGTCATCTTATTCAAAGACAGTGAACTACATGACATATGTTACATGAAAACAAAGACTCGTCCGTGTTCATACTTAATTTTAAACGGCAACAAGTTGACAGTGTTTTGGACCACCTAGCGACAATCATGTTGAAAATTATAAACTGATGAATGAAAGGGCGAAGTTTCTTCTAATTTTCATATCCTTTATGCATTTTGCTTTTAAAATCGATAGCAGGGTTCGAGGAAACATGAATGTGTGCAAATAATATAGTACATCGTATAATCGTAAACATTACAATTATAAAAACAAAATAAATTATATTTTGTTTCTTGAATGGCAAAGCTAGCATTCATATATAAGGCCACTCAATCTGTAAACATTTTATAAATTAATATCCGTTTAAGTTGAAAGAGATTAACTAGAAAATTTCTAAACGATAACAATATCAATAATTTGCCTACAGCTCTTGAATAGAGCCGGTTAAATTTTATATCGACAGCTCTTGATCTCTACTAATCTGATAACATACTAAAGACAACACTATATTACATCCAGTTTAATTATAATATATAGAAAGCACTAGATAATAGCTGGTTTAATAGCAGTCGATAGACAGCTCTAGATTGCATTTGATTTAATAAGCCTGTGAATATAGTATTCATTTACTGTTTACACTTACAATTATTTTACTCGGCGGTGGTATTTTTTGACATTGAAAATAAGAAAAACGAAATATAGCGTGTATATATAAAAGTCTAGTGTTCTATTCTTGTTCGTGTGTCGCGTGATTCTGCTAATGACATACTTAATATGGATTGCATGTGCGTGTGTGTATGTGTGTGTGTGTGTGTGATTTGGACTTTTGACGTAGCTTTAACAATTGTTTTAGTCATATCGCTACAATGACTGCAGTGTGTCACTTTATGGTGCTGTCTAGAATGTGAGGCCTCATGCCGCTGTCATGTAACTTGATGTCCCATTTAGTCACATTATTCTTCATGCTGAGTGCCTAGCGAGGTAGCTGTTAGTACCATTTTTATAAGTCTCTGGTATGACTGCCGGGGTTCGAACCGGTGGCTACCAGCATCAGAGGCGGTCTCTCTAACCAATACGCCACCAGAGCAGTCACTTTGCATTGAGAAAAGACGTATGAAACAAGCTACTTGTAACCGAAGATGTATTTATTGGATGATATTATTATCATTATTATTATTATTATTATTATTATTATTATTATTATTATTATTATTATTATTATTATTATTATTATTATTATTTTTAGTAGTAGTAGTAGTAATAGTAGTAGTAGTAGTAGTAGTAGTAGCAGTAGTAGTAGTAGTAGAATTTGTAGTAGTAGTAGTAATAGTAGCTGTTGTTGTTTTATTTACCTGCAACAAATTCTCTTAGGGAATAGCTTGTCTGTGCGTCCGATCCGTAGATTTGGGACCCGTCGATATAATGAGTGTTTTGGTTCAATTGCTGTCTTTGTCCTGTATAAAAATAATAATGATATAAAAGTAAGAAGGACATCATTAGCTGAGTATGGGCAGTTTATTATAGGCTTTTCTCTATTTCATTTTGTTCTTGTTTAATCATTGGTTTTAATATTTTAACACTGTTAACAACAGTTATTATGTTTTGATTGAAACTTGTATCGTCCAAGGTAAAGCAATTAACAATCCCCCTATCCACCCACACACCCACTTGGTGATGAGAATAGAAAAGTGCAATGAAGCAACTAAGTGATGGTCGACATGGAGTTGTTTTTCCCCAATGGTTTTGCTAATTAGCATAGTCTACTGGAAATATTTTACATTCTCCTTCAATACAAAATACCTGAAAAAATGAGCATTGTAGATATTTATGCATTTACCGTTGTTTGTACTCTCTTTAGAGTACACGCGCGCGTGTGGGTGAGTGTGTGTGAACCACTTGCTAAAGTTACGAATTCTAATTTGTGATGGTTGAGTCTGAATAGTGACCTACCCAAAGTGCAATCAAGTTTTGGGGTAGAAATAGCCCTGACGAAGTTCATACAAGTCCTGCCAAACTGTGAATAATAAGGGTCATCTGTCGGGATCTCCATAGGAAAGCAAGGATCCCCACTGGAAATAGCAAAAAGAAAAGAAAATAATAAATGCTATAGGAATTATGTAAGACGCAAAAAGACATCTTGTAAAGACATATTACATAGTCATTTTGAATAGGCATTTTTGAATAGACACTGTTCCAACCAATCTAACGCATTTGCGATACTATATTCTCCCATAACTACTATGAAATGAATGATACATGATTTGTGACTTTTTGATTTAGTGGTTTCAACGCCATGTTCAGTAAATAATGGCCCTACATGGCGGACATTATGTTTGCCAAAGAAACAGCCTGGAATGATATCGCGAACAACCATCTACCAGCTACTGGCAAATTGTTTTTCACACACCTGCATTGGTCGAGCAAAGAATCGAACGCACGCTGACAGAGGTGAGATATAAGTGATCCGTAAAAGCGATCGACTTAAACCATTAAGCCATTAGGCCTCATTCCTCCCGCCATATGACATATAACGACGCGTAGAGAGAGATTCTAAATATGATGTACACTTTGTACAACTGCCACAATACGTACAGATGTGAAACTGGCATTATAAAAGGAACAAAGTGCAATATATACATGGAGTATTTACTCATATAAATTCGGACTGGATTATCTATCAGTAATGCAAAGTGAGATGCCAAAAGGTAAAGCTCTTGCATTTGAATTTTCGTCTTGATTTTTATAAATAAAACGACCTGGATGATAACCTAAGCCAAATGCAAACCGAATTAAAGTGGGTGTTTGGGGACAAAGGGGGCATGAGCCACCCCCACCCCCGTCACTTTAATCATGCGGCCTCTCGGATTTTTGGGATAAAATTACATGTAATTATTGAAACCATATAGCTCTTAACAGTATAAAAATTATATATATATATATATATATATATATATATATATATATATATATATATATATATATAAATTGTACACGTATGATGGACAGTTCAAGGTCTGCTTTCAGGCTGTATTTGTAAATCTATAAGCTTCACTCTACCTGGATTTCTCCGGACCCATCTAAGCCTTAATTCGGCCCTTGCATATTATATTGTTTACAAATGACCAGTACAATTTACAAAAAGTCAAGCAAGAACGCGTATAAGTCATTACCGTTGAAGCCCAAAAAAGCAGCATTCAATGGTGGAACCTAAATAACCTGAAAAATCAATGAAATAAAATATTACTTTGACTTTCTAAAAGAAAAAAAACAAAAATAAACCTACATTGAATTATATAATCGTTACGAGCATTAGGGAAAAATCAGACACAAATCTGTTTATTGTCAACATAAATTGTTTTTTTTTAAAACTTGAACAAATGTTTCTTAAGAAGATCTTGCAGTTAATCCTATATTACAGATAATAATAATACAACATACAACAGCATGTAAACTTTAAATACTGTATATGAAATAAACCGATGAAATATCAGTATATATCTGTCTGTCTGTATACATCTATGTAGTTATGTATTTGTGTAGGTATCATTGTATGTATTATACACGCACAAACGTA
>JAEAOA010002243.1:1100000-1207500 GCA_016746295.1 Potamilus streckersoni
GCATGATGCCCTATTGCTAGACGTCACTATAAAGTGCCACACTACAGAGGTCGTAGCGATTAGACCGACAAATGTTCAAGCTACGTTAAAGCCCCAAATCGCACACACACATACACACATACACATAAACACACACGCGAATGCACGCATGTCAAGCTTGGTATTGACAGACAAGTGTCTGACCGCTAATAGTTTTTATATTTTATCTCAACTATAGCACAGAAAATTACATTACACTCACTTTTAAAGTGTTCATTGGACGAGCTAACGGAAGCTATCAATCTCCATGGGAACTCTAATTCATTTATTAATTACTTTTTGAGAGCCTTACAACAAAGAATAACTGACATTTGGTGATCGAGATTTTTCATATTACTCTCTCTCTCTCTCTCTCTCTCTCTCTCTCTCTCTCTCTCTCTCTCTCTCTCTCTCTCTCTCTCTCTCTCTCTCTCTCTCTCTCTCTCTCTCTCTCTATTACATTTTCTCAATACTTTTAAATCACGTTGGAAACGATTATAACCGGACAAATTGCCACCTATATCCCTTTCCTACCTATCCAGCACAGAAATGATGGGGTGATGGAGTATCAGGGGAAAATCCCACCTCACCCCACCTCGAGGCCAGGCAAAGGGGTCAGCTTCGGGAGGTTTTTCAGCTCAAATGTTCAAATTCGAGCGTCTGAATTATTATTATTATTATTATTATTATTATTATTATTATTATTATTATTATTATTATTATTATTATTATTATTATTATTATTTTTATTATTATTATTATTATTATCTCATTCGTATCCCAGCAAGTAAATGATTAAGAAAGTAAATCTAGAGAGAATAGGAAATGCATATTGTGTTCAAGAACAATTTGATATACTAGTTCAGTCTTGTTTGCTACTCACGTCTCAGCTGCAGATTTTGTTAATCTTCCAAAACGCTTTCCAAATGCACCTATTTCTATGGCTCTTTGTTTGGTAATCATATGAGGTCCGAATGCAGTCGTATTCCTCACACCCACACGGTCAATTCCTGTTAAAAATAAATAACAATACTAATCCATTAATAGCAGTCTTGATTTACCTACTAATATGTATTTGAGGTAAAAAAAATATTTAACGAAAAAAACTATATATTTAAAGGCAATTTTAATATATAAACAGCTTTAAACCTTTGATGTGTGACAGACTTGTGCTTTTTAATTTTCTTTCCCTCCACTGTATTAACTGTTGAACAAAAGGAAAATTATCTGCATAAAGAATTATATGATTGCCCTTTATTCGGAAGGATTTTTCTCTTTTTAAACTTTTCTACAAGTAAAGGAAACTGACTAATTGAACATTTGTCCATAAAAATGGACCAACGCATGGAATATCGGCCCATAAATGGACCAATAGATGAGACATTTAAAATAAATGTTAAATTTCCATTTTATTAGTTTCTAATGTATTAAAGTGTAACCATATATACATAATGTTTTATATTTATTTTTCCCACTAATTATATAATTGAAATTATTTTAGAGAGTAATTATATATGGAATTCTAAACTTATTCTGCAGACTTGTCTTACAAATTCATTCATGCAAATGATTACTAAATACGTAGATCAAAGGCGAATATATTTGTTATTTAGAAAATAATATTTTATATTTAGTATTTCTAGTGACTAGCAATCAAATTCCTATTTGCGGAAGAACACAATATCGGAAGAATGCTATGCATACGATACGTAGAGTACACACCTTGATCGAAGAACTTTTTTTCCTCAGCTTCTGCTGCCTGAATTGCTGCCTCAACAACAGGTAGAGATTCTGACATAATCTCTTTCAGGATATCATCTTTCTTCTTTTGCTCCGCAGGAGTGACTTTCACTTTCTGGAAAAGTTTGATATCTTCGATGGGTCTTTGCTTTCCTTCCGTGCATGCTAATAAAACTACCAGACCTAGCAGTGAAGTAAGCATCCCGAGTAAAATCCTGAAAAGTACAGAAAATATAGTCAGCAAATTTTAACACGCATAAACATTCAATCGCGTTATGAGATATTGTTTTTATTTCATATCTTATTTGCAACGAGAGAGTGAGTTAATTCAGTCTTCTGTGAGGAGGCCCCTAGTGGCCGAGTGGTCTAAAGCGCTGTCCGTTACGGATCACTGCCATCTCACCTCTGTCTGCCTGTGTTCGAGTCTATGATTCGGCGAATGTGGATATGTGAGAAAGCTTGCCAGTAGCTTCTCGTGGGTCGCTGGTTATTTCCTGTGATTTCCCGGTTTCTTCCTCCACCATTAACACTGGCCGCCATGAATAGCCTATCGTGTGCTGAAAAATGGCGTTAAGCCCAACAACAACAACAATCTTCTGTGAGCAAACTAGATTCTATTAGTATGAACACACAGATATATATGTATGTTATATAATATTGGAATATATGAAAGAGAACATTATTTCGAAACTAAAAAATATATATTTCCAAGAACGTTTCAATTTAAAGATACCTAATAACAATTTACCTGTCGCCCATGTTTGATAAGTTTTAATCAACTGCGTCCAAAAGTGAGTGTTCATGCAGGATAGAAGACCTATTCCTTAGCTTTTGGACAGACAATCGAGTTACTTATATACTAAGAGATTTCCTAAATAACAATTGCCCGATATATTTTAAAAACCGGAATTTCTGTGGATGAACGCAGAAGGCATTACATTTGAAGATTTTCACGCACCGTATATCGCATTGTGAATAGTATCTTCGCTACCAATAGCGTTAGTGGCTGTCAATAGGTATAGGCACGTGCTATGGTTTGATTGACAAGGCGACCACTAATTTTTGTACCTCACAGATAATAAACTCGGGGTGTATAACTGTTCAACACGACGAGCTTAACACCTCTCTAAAAAAAAGCATTTATTGTCGGGTTACATATTTTCCAACTTGGATAAAGTCAAGTCTCGACAATAATGATGGACGCACGTAATATACACGTGTGGGTATGTGTGTGTGGGTCTGTGTGATAGACATAGAAAGACAGACTGACATATATACAGACAAAGTGATATACAGACAGAGAAGAAAAAATGTTAAATAATACCAAAATTAATGTTTACATATAATGCAGAGAAAGAGTACATCCGTAAGAAGAAAGAGAGGCACATACTTAAATATAAAATACTTTGACATTCGGACCATGACGGATAATCTAATTATAATATAATTATATTGTTATCCGTACCGATAGCCACTTTTATCGAAATGTGTAAAGTTACATCTTGGCGGTGAAAAGCACCTTAACGATTGATAAATATGTTATTTGGCATAACATCTTGTCATGATAGTTGTGTTCGTATGTATTGGTACAATAGTTAGAGAGGAGTTAACTCGCCATATAAATTTTGATGCAATAATGAGTGAAAATATGTTTTAAATATGTTGGACAAACGTCCACGCTATGTAACTTCAAGCTGTGGTCTTGATTGTTAATTTTGATAAGAAATTATTTGCATGGATTGTATTCTAAATTGTAAAATCAACTTTACCTTGGTGGACTATGAATTTGCTTCGAACTCAAGAGTGACCAATGAATTCAATTAGAAATGTGCATTGTTAATTCCTCATTGACCTATATCCATTCAAGCATTCTATGAACTTCGCTTTTGAACAAAATGTTGGATGACCATGGGCTGAAGTGTCAACATTATACCCATTTAGAGCAACATTAAGATGGCGCCAGTGTCTTGAACCAAATGAAAACTTTTACACAAGAAACTGCAAATCTTAAAAAAAGTATAATCAGTCATGCTGTATAATTCGGACGATATAATTACAATGTCCTTGTTTTCTCACAGTGACTATACAATTTGTTAGAATATCCCATTACCTGCACAGTGAAAGAGGGGGTGGGAGGAAACTATACTTACATGAAAGCTATGTTCACAAAGCGGTAGCAGAATCTTATCTGAAATATGAATGTTTTTTTTACCTACATGGTAGAAAGGCTCACCAAATGCTTGTATAACCACAAGTAATAGGGGTGGTTAGCATTGTGAGCAAAATGATTTTATTGCTACACTTAAGCCACTTTATTTTGTAAAACAATCCATACGCTCAGTTCGAGAATTTGACATAAAAGTTTATAGATCTTTGTGAACTCTTCCGGGACAAAATGTTAGTTGAGTAGGTGACAGCCTTTGTAGATAAGGTGAGTGTATATACCATTAACGGGTAGGAATTTTCATACTTTCGAAATGGCGTGAAGCAAAGTTCTAAACGATAGCGAGAAATCCGGGATAAATGTCAGCTGTGGTTATCCCAGCCTGAAATGTGCTGATTTGTGGGTCATTGAGCACACATGAATTTTTTTCCAGATGCTGCAAAGAGCTATTTAAAGCTGATGTAAATTGAAGTTTGCCGATCGAAATACCTGTCTATCCACAGGTAGTAATAAAAGATTCCAAATTGTTGTTAAAATATACTATCATAATACGTGTAATGTCCTAAGCATCATTTGTCTTAAAATCAAAGTTATGAGAAATTTCAAATGTTTTGCAGATATATATATATATATATATATATATATATATATATATATATATATATATATATATATATATATATATATATATATATATATATATATATATATATATATATATATATGCAACATATAACTAACGCTAGGATATTATCCCTTCTTTTCTTTCAAGGCACGTGAAAAATAATGTTTCATCCTTTAGTCATTTATTTCTGTTTGAAATCTCACAAAGAAATAACATGCTGACCCAAACAATTCATCGTGTGAGAGGATCAGTTTAACTTCCGTCTTTGCGCTCAGTTATTTTAACTTGCACAATAGGGCAGGTGCCACGGTGACAACACTATGCATAGGAGGTTACAATGAGGCGCCGTAAAGGACAAAAGCCGGTCTAAAGACAACGTTACGGTTGAAATGTCAACGTCGTAGGTCGAGAAATGAATATATTACGTGTTGGATCCACACGCATGTCATTAACGTTCCATTTTCTAGATCGAGATGTTAGATTTTATATGTCGACTTATACAGTGATGGTATAAAGTTTTATGTCCTATATCGACATTTTGAAGTGTATATTTTTAATTACACAGCGGTGGTTGAAATTTCAATATCACATGTCGAGAATCCTTAATTTACACGTTGCTTGCAAAGTTCATTTCATATGGCGAGTATTTGGATTTCATCTGTTGAATTTTGCAGCAACGAAAAGCAGCCTCCTTGTTTAAATATAACGCGGTCGTTCACGAAAGCGACCTCTGGCAAAAAAAATCATAGTAATTCTCGACCAGTGAATGGAAACTTTCAAACTATAAATGCTTGAAACGTGATGGCACCTTATAATTGAATGATGTATCGTAGTACACTGTATTATTTTGAATTGCTAAGGTAGACATTATATAATGTTACTTTTAACACCAACTCATAATTTCACCGTATACAAATGGCAATTCTGACAAGCACAATAAAATGTCAATCACCGCTGTCTAACTCAACATCTGCAATCTAAACTCTCAACATACGAAATGGAACTTTTAGTACAGTCAATGTGATTCAACATGTTAAATTGAAATTCTCAACACATGACATTAAATTTTCATCAACTGCCCTGTAATTTAGAATATAGTCTAATACTCGACATTGGCCATAGAATTTTCAACATGAGATGTGTAATTCAACAGACGAAATCTAAATACTCAACATGTAAAATAAAACATTAAATATAAACTCTTTGAAACAATAGGTAAATTAGGAATTCTCGATGTATGACATTGAAATTTCAATCACCACCGTGTAATTCAAATGACACATAGAAAATATAATATAACTTGCAACCACCACTGTTTAATTGAACAGATACAATATAAAATCTCGACCTAGAAAATGGAACTTTAAGGACAAGCAGTTTTTATACAACTCGTGAAATTGGAATTCTGGAATATTACAACGGCAACGTTCTGATTGGGCCAGTTGTTTATTCGCTGCTGCACCGCATAGGTTTCAAAATTATCATTGGATTGCTCAATCTTTTGTTCTTTTTACCAGCTGTAATCCATTTGTCCCATTTTTCCCATTCATTGAATCAAATTAAGATTCTTTGGATTCCCATAATCATAGGTTTACTTTTCATGATAATTTTAATAAATCCCAATATTTATTGATAGATTTACATATAATAGGCAAATTTTGATCATGTTCAATAAGCATTCTACGTGTTGATGCCTTTGTACGCTATCATGCATATACAGTAGCATTTTGAGACTTAAGATTGTTTGATTTCATCTGACATTTTTAAGTAAAGTCATTCAAATAGTGTCTAATGTTCAAATCATTAACACATGTTATTATGTAACGACTTTATTCTAACAATATATTTTCAAACTGTGTTTGGTATACAGTAATTTAATCAATACAATCAATTAAATAAATATTGATGTATCAGGTTATATTTATACAAGAGCTTTCTAATCTGCACACCTAAAATTCACTGTTTACCTTTCCTATAGTTATTAAATCGTGTGTAATATATGGTATTGGTTTCAGTTTACTGTTTATTTGCTGTCGTCAAGACTCTTCCATCTACTTGTTGCACAGCAAGCATATCCTTGACTGTTTTAAAAATTTGAAAATAGCTTTCTTCTTCATTACAAATTTTGCATTCAGGTAGAGCAGTTAATGCACTCATGCATGAGTAACGTCGAGTATAATCGTTACTTATGTTGCCAAGGGCACTTGCCGCAAACAAACCATAAACACCAACATTATCTGGTGTAAATGCGCAACATGCAATTTCGATGGGTTTTATTTTTTTATGTGGATAACAAATGACAAAATAAGCTTAAATCCTTCACGAAAAATTGTTGATATTGGGTGTAAAGGTAAATGCTGTAAGCCAGCCAAGTTGTATGTGTATGCCAATGACCATGAACTATTATTAAAAAGAGTATTTCGATTATGAAGCTTATTTGAAATTCGCTGAATGCACTCTAACTTTATGACAAGACTTAACGAATATGTTCATTTTGACCATAAAGATTATTAGATTTTTTATTGTTCAACTTAGCTTTTCAGTTGAAACTCATATATGTTAAGGTATTTGTTTATTACTAACTGCTTTATATTTTAATTTCCTGTAAACAGAATATAGCTATTAGAGTGCAAGTTCTTCACATTCCAACTTTCCATTTAGTATTAGCAGGAGTCCAATGTCCTGAATATAGACTATTTAAAAGATAAGCCAGAAAAATTCTTATATCATTCCATTTGTGAAATTCTCTTGCAACAGAATCATTTGAAATGTTAAGGTATAAAATGATACATTTTCAGGTGAGGTTAAATAAAATATATAATATGATATAGAAATCTTGAGCTTAAGAATATTTAAATCTTGCTGTCATCAAAGGAGACGATATAATGGATTGGGAAAAGATTGAGATATTTATTTGTCTGCATATCTTTAGTTAATATATTTTACTTAGAAATCTAGAACGATCGATAAAACGTTTATATTCGCATATAATATGAGGAAAGCATGTGTTGGAATAGAAAATGAAAAAATTGAAGCATATAATTTTGGTCATACGGACATTTTTTCGGGGTACAGCAGTTGCATTGAAGTGAGTAATCTCTCTCTCTCTCTCTCTCTCTCTCTCTCTCTCTCTCTCTCTCTCTCTCTCTCTCTCTCTCTCTCTCAAGGAAGCATATGTGTGAAAATATGAGCTGGGGACTTACTTTTGTATAATAATGTATTTGGTAGATGTGGGAGGATGGGAGAGGAAACGAGTATTTCACTTATCTTGTGAAGTTAAAACATATTTTTAGACAAATTAAAATCTTTTCTAAGTTTTGAAGTCTGGTGGTTCTGATTCATTTCATTGTCATAAAATTTGACGCGTTGCAAATAATACTTCCACTTACAGTAATTATTTTTTTTTAAAAATGTATATTAAATATAGTAATTCTAGCTGAAAACTTATGTGTAAAGGTTTCATATAAAAAATACAGGCATACCTGTTGCACGAATGTTGAAACTAACTTGATTGAAATAAGTCATAAACGCTTAATTCTAAGATAACTAAATAAATTTCCTCGCTAAACCGCTTCCATATATACCCTAATTGTTCACATATCGCTAGTAGAATAAATATTCCAATAAAATTGCTTACATTGATTACAATAATTTTCTGATCATAATTTTTTTAAAGAAAACAGTTACAAATTACTTTCAAGTTATAGTGACCTTACTTTGTTTACATCATATGTCACTTAGCAACTATTTATTTGTGCAGTGTAGCATGGCTTATAAGACGATACACTTGGATTTGTCCTGTCAAATATACCATTTAGCTTAATCAGGCTGGATATGTGTGGTTTAACTAAATATGTTTCATAGAGGAGCTAAAAATGATGAACCAAAATGGGTGTAAAATTAAATGTATTTGAGATAAGATTGCAGAAGCGTGTTTAGTTCATGATGCAACTATAATATAAACGACATCAATCTTAATATTTAAATTGCAAATTGAGATTTTATATTCTTAAAATGATATTCAATCTAGTGCAAAATATTACTCATTTAAATGTCATACTGTATATCTCAGCAAATGAAAGTAATTCGAGAAGTAGTTCTTTATATAGCAATTCTGTATTATTAAAGCTCTTGAGACTGGTGCGGTAAACATACAAGATAAAGATGCAGTGAGTGCACGCTTAATTAGATGCATACGTTAACATTCCTCCATACATAAGACACCACACTGTACCTAAATTAGTTCTGTCATATGACCTGTGCTCGATCTAGACGTAAGGGGTGTATTTCCCAGACACTTGAGCAAGACGTACTGATCAATTATACCAAGATTTGTAGACCTGTATTTCAATCACACTGAATATTGTAGAACGATGTGTTAGGCTTAATTTGAGTTTTCCTTACATTTGAGTTACCTTTCTAATGATAGTTGTTGAAAATATGTACCCATTGAAAACTTATGTGAAATTCGTTGAAGCGTCAATACATGTTTCAATTTCCCGTATCACATTTGTACCCGCAAGATTAAAGTAACAAGCGTCATGAATATTTTGTTCATTAATATAAATCAGACAAAACTCCAGTATATGTGATTTTAGCAATGCTCATAAAAGTATGCCAGGGATGAAAACACCTTTTATGTAGCAATCGATTATTGTCAATTGCCTTGTCTATACCATTTATACAAGATCTCTCTCTCTCTCTCTCTCTCTCTCTCTCTCTCTCTCTCTCTCTCTCTCTATATATATATATATATATATATATATATATATATATATATATATATATATATATATATATATATATATATATATATGCACTATCTCTCTTTATTCACTATATACAATATCTCTCTATACACTATATACATCAGCTCTCTATATACACTATATATAGAAAGTTATTTCGTTTTTACATTATTACATAGAAATGTTTGCACTTTAATTCTAGAACTGTAATTTTAGTTTTAATGAATTTTTTAGGGTTATTAATTAATTTAAGGAACCCTATTACTTCATGTTACGACTTTATCCAAACAAACAAAGCATCATTGAGTCTAACAAATGGTAGATTTAGGGCGTTTGATAGTTATCTCTTTATCACATTCAGCTGCATGGACGTTTACATAAAATCATTAAAACTTCCTCATCGCAGCCGTGGAGTTCTTGAGGTAAATGTTAAAAGTAACATCGATAATGTTGAGCAAATTTAATTATGCAAGCTGATATCATGCATTACCATTCTAGCAGCAGCCAGACATTGACCGTGATCAATGTAAGAATGAAGACCGTCGATGGAATACTGCTCTTAGATATTCCTTAAGTCCCTTAAGTGTTCATTGTCACTTAGGTGTTCCTTAACTCGCTTTCGTACGAAAACTTTATGCATCTGTAACACATCAATACTGCTTTATAGCCAAGCGGCTAAAAATAACTATTGGGCATGACGCTCTGTCGAAAAAAAGCAATATGAAACGATTGATATACCGAGCGGGACTTTCCTGGTCAATTGGCATTTTATATTTTTGTACAAATATGAATTTTTAGAATACGATTAAAATATACTGATGATATTAAGTTTTTCGGAATCAAGTTGTCGAAATTTTTATATTTATTCCAAAAAGATACATTCATGTAACGTGACATGTTCACGTCTTACTTCCAAACATTCTCATGATGTAATATTCTTGAAAGAATATGTTAATATTATAAATTAATTAATTGTTTCTCCTGTTCCAACACATTCTATTGTAAATGATTGCGACTGCTACCAAAGAATCTTGTTAATATACGTTTTGCAATGATCAAATTTCTGATTTATTGCGTTTTGATTTTTTTGAGTATTTTTTCTGATGTCAGAAATGCAAAATCATAATCTTCTCATAAAAGCTACTAAAAAGACTTGGTTTTTTAATTCGGATTTATGAAGATGGGTATTTCGTGTTTGAGTTGCCAAAAAGGTGATATTAAATTTCAGTAACAAATGCCCTACAAAACCTACTATATCCCAATTAAAATTATGATTTTATTTCCAGTATCAGCACAGAATTAAAACATATTTAAAGTAAACATTTCTTCACGCAACTCAGAACTCGCCGTTTTTAAAAAAACTACGACGGACATTCCGAGATCGGAAAGTAAATCCATAACAATATACCTTTGCTGAGTATATGTAGTACACATAGTGCTAATTGTATGGGAAAAAAATGGGAACCCGTCTCGAATGGATGAAGAAAACTAGAGTACATACGGGTTTTGCTGGCCAGGATTGGCTGATAAAAAGGGTCTTAGCAAAAATAATCTTTTGATAGCTTATACAATTTGCAAAAAAAAAAAAGGCATTTTTTTCTTGATGGAATTTCAGTCCATTAACAGTCTTGAGCTTAGAACACCCATTACTGAATTAGCACCTGATTCTTTGGTGCTGAATTCCAAGCACGCAATTCAAGTACATGTAAATCCAAAAATGCAGTACGAATCAAAATCTGAAAGACTGTATCATACTTGAAATACGAAAAAATACGAAGTTGGAAAATTACAAAACTCATTTTATGATATGAAGGCATATGCTCAAGCAAAATCTAGCAAAGACTAAAACTTGTAAATTACTTAGAAAATCAGAATTGTATACTATGATTCATTGCTATTTTAAATCCCGATATTTTGCTCTGTGTTATATTCTTCAGAGGTCATATATAAGTGTTGATAGGAAGATAGATACATATACAGGAAGATTAAAATGCAATTAAAATAAAGTCGCCAAATGGTGACATAGAAATCAAGATTTTTGGAACACGTGCTATTTTAATTGTCGACTTGTTTATTCGATCACTGCAATTAAATTAAAAACGTTATTAGTGGACGAATAAACTTCCTCAGTTTACATATATTTCGAATGAGTCCTGTTTTGTTCTTTGATATATTTTCATGTTTTCATGAAATGAAAACCGAAAGTATTATGTTGTAAGCTTTGCACACCTAAACATATCTGGATTACACAAAAAACGAGAGAGAGAGAGAGAGAGAGAGAGAGAGAGAGAGAGAGAGAGAGAGAGAGAGAGAGAGAGAGAGAGAGAGAGAGAGAGAGAGAGAGAGACGTAACAAATGTTTTGAAAGATCAATTTTTTGTCGTCGATTTTCCTTTTATGAATGTTTCTTGAAATACGCAACATTCTACATGAGCTTATGTAGTAATTACTAGTGTTCCTACGTCAAAGTTCTCTTCACCTGGCTCTGTTTCTCTTAATCTCCAACAGGAACAACCGATATTGAATTATGGAGAATGAATGATATCGTTTAAAACACCAGTGGGTCACTGTCGCAAAAATCATTATTGAAATTCTAACACTGCAAATATCATGCATTTAAAACAATATGCATACAAACAATTTAAATATGCGAGATACATTTTTGATATGAGATTCATTTTTAATATTTGCAAAATAAATTAACGTGTTTAAAAGATTTTCACTTATTTGAAAAATGCTTTCACATATATAAAATACTAGTTATAATTGTGAAACATCTATTTCTGAGTAAAATGATTACATCATTTTCGTGTGTGTGTATATGTATATATATATATATATATATATATATATATATATATATATATATATATATATATATACATATATATATATATATATATATATATATATATATATATATGTGGGGGATCTACTTGATACATTATCGTCCGCCAACAAATCCGTTCCAGCAGCACCAGCATGATTAAAATATTTCTAGCATCATTCCCCTCCATCAGAGTATTGACATTCTTCACTAACCATATACCATTGTTGTGTGTCCTTCAACCAGCAGTACTGGTGCCATTGTTATGAGACCTTCAACCAGCTGTACTTGTACCATTGTTATGTGACCTTCAACCAGCTGTACTGGTACCATTGTTATGAGACCTTCAACCAGCTGTTCTGGTACCATTGTTATGTGACCTTCAACCAGCTGTACTAATACCATTGTTATTGAACCTTCAACTAGCTGTTCTGGTACCATTGTTATGTGACATTTAACCAGCTGTACTGGTGCTATTGTCAGGTGATCGTCTACCAACTGAAATGTTTCATAAAATCCCCAGACACCTACCTGACTGTAAATCGTGAATACCAGCAGGGGTGTGGCGGAGTTTGTCGGTTTTATTTTTTTTAATTGTTTCTTTTTCTGATTGTTTCGTCGGTAATATCAATACAAATACTTTAACTTTGCAAGCAGTACATAAATAATCACTATATTAATTTAATCTATCTACAATACAAATGACAGAAGAAACATAATCTAATGTTGTAACACTGTGCGTCACACAACAAGTACAAGTTCATGTTCTTTTCTGCCACAAAGTTTGCGTTTTTTACAATGTGTATCCCACGTGTAGTTCAGGTTCAAGTTCTTTATTGTCAAACTAATTAACACTGACCTCCCGCCATCACGTGACACATTTACATCATCTTTACAACGAGATAGGCAAGCAGCAAAAATTTATAAATTGCCAAACATTATTACTATCAATCTACGTGTTTTGTATTATCGCTGGTCTTGTTTCCATACCAATGTTTATAATGCATTCAATGAAATTTTTTATGCATTTTGTCAATAAGTGTTTAACTATTTTAATGTAGGAATGATATGGCAGTTATAGTTGAATGGCTTAATATATTTGCTCAAACATATGGTAACGATTTTAGAGGATAAGTTTCAAAATGTAATTAACTCATACAGTCATATATCCCTCGTTGACAGTGTCCTAAAACTTATGGACATATTTGTAACGAAGACTACATTATTCTGTGAACTAAATAGATACGAAATACAAACTACATCCACTCTGTTACCTGAACACAAGCGTGCCATAATTGCACGTGGACTTATATTTGCAGCCTTTGTAAGTTATTAGGCATCTACGTGCAAAATATTCAGGTCAAAACTTCCTGTTGGAAAGAAAATTGAAGATAACTATCTTTCAATAAAATCATGTTGTAACAGAACTATACTTTTAATACGTGTTAAATAATTTAACATATGATTAAAGGAATTTCACGTATTTGAAAAATAATTTCACTTATTAAACATAATAATTATAATTGTGAAATAGATTTTTCTGTGAAAAATAGTTGTATAAGTTTCATCTGTGTGTCAATATGTGCAGGACTGGGTTGATTCATGATGGACCGCCAACAAATCCGTCCCAGCAGCACCAGCATGATTAAAATATTTTACCATCAGTCCCCTCCATCAGAGTATTGACATTCTTCATTAACCATGTACGATTGTTGTGTGACCTTCAACCAGGTGTACTTGTACCATAGTTATGTGAACTTTAAACAGCTTTACTTGTACCATTGTCATGGGATCTTCAGTACACTGTACTGGTACCATTGATATGTGATCTTCAACCAGTTGAAATGTTTCGTACCATCTCCAGACCCCTATTGACTGTAGAGCATGAATATTTGTAGGGGATTGGCGGTGTTTGTTGGTGTAATTGTTTTCATGGTTTCCTATATCCTATGTTTTTCTTTTCTTTATGTCTGTAATGTCAATAAATACTATACCTTTGCAAGCAGTACATAAAGAGGCACTACCGTAATTTAATATATCTACAATAGAAATATCAGAAGAAACATGATCCAATGCTTTAACATTGTGCGTTATACATCAAAAACGTACTGTGCATCCCAAGTAAAATTCAGGATCAGGTTCTTTATTGGCAAACTAACCAACAATGACCTCTCGCCATCACATGACACATTTACAGCATGTGCAAAATGATATATGGATTCAGAAAAAAATTACAAATTTCCAACAACTATTGCTATTATAACTACGCGTTTTGTATTATCGCTGGTCTTTTTCCATATGAACGTTTACAATGCACTCAATAACCTTGTTCAAGCATTTTATCAAAAAGGTTTTAATTATTTTAATGTAATAATAATATGGCAGTTACAGTTTAATACTTAATATATTTGCTAACAAATATGGTAATGAAATTTAGATGATAAGATTCAAAATTAAATTAACTCTTACAGTCATATATCCCGCGTTGACAGTGTCCTAACACATTTTTAAGGAAGTCTATATTCTGTGTACTAAATTAACTCGAAATTAAAACGAAAGAACCTTTGTTACCCAAGCACAAGAATGCCGTAATTAAATATAAACTTACATTTGCAGATTTGGCCAGACACGTGCAAAATATTCAGGTCTAAACTTCCTGGTGGAAAAAAATCTTGAATTTATATCCTATTTACCTTTTGTGACAGCACTAGGAAGGAAAAATATCTACGTCATACCCCCTCATCATTATCACTTGGTCAATAAACCTCAGGCTTGCGATAGTGGGGAATTATTTGGTTTACTAACAAATCAAACTCATCCCGCAATGGAGCTGACACCTGTCAAATCTTGATTGCAGTTAAAAACACCTTTATACATATAGCTACTATAGCGTTTATTTTAATATATGGGTATTGAAGTAAAAGTATAGTATAATAATTTAAAACTTCTAAACGTTTGATAATGGTTAGGGTGCAATGGCCCCTAACATTTTCTTGAATCTATTTTAGAAGTCCCACGCAGGCTCTGTTTGTAATGATGTTAATTATAGTGAAATATAGACATAAAGTTACTAGATCCAGTCAGCAGTGTCGACGGTTAGAAGGATAAATATACAAAATTTTGAAATTCAATGAATAACATTTAATAACATGTTAATTATCAAAAGACCCAAATTTCCAATTATACTCTATTCACTCCAATCGACCCTTTCATAAGCTTATTGCATCACTTAATTTGCAGTGCGAGATTGATTTCAACCTGTCCTTGTATAACTGCTCATCAGTTGTGCCATTTCTTTCTCTTATTTATCCCAATTCCTTCACCTCATCCTCATCGACCTTTTTCCAAATTCCTTCTTCTCCTTCTCCTCGATTTTCTTTAGACACCGTCACCTCTTCCTCCATTTTCTCCCAACTTCTTCTCCACCTTCTCCACTTTCTCCCCAGAGTGATGTCGACTTCGAGAGTCTCGGCTACAGTGTCAATTCCGTCTCCAACTCTTGAAGACTTGGAACCCAACGGAACCGAAAGTTCTCTGTCCCCATAAAAGCTTCCTGTGAAAATACAAGGATAGTACATTTATTTACCTTAACCCTCTTATGTGACCTACATACAACCTTTCTTCACATTATTGCTATTAAATTTCTTCGATCATGCATTCGCTCACATCGAGACCCCCATACAAAATGCATTGTAAAACAAAAGTCATATTACAAGACGGTATCAATTACTTCTTACACATACATCAATACATTCTGTCGCATCAGTACTTGTACAGAATCATCTTATACTAAGCAATGTCATAGTAATCAGAAACATTTATTTACCATACAACTCATATGAAGTACGCAAATATTTAAATACCATGCCTTCATATATGCATACATCCATATTTCAACCATATTTCCAAATTCACAATTCAAACTTGTATAAATTCTAACATAGCGCATTAATAAATATACTGGTTTACTACGAAGTAACTTAATAGGGAATTACAATTTAATTATGTTAATATTCTAACAATCTACATAATTCCGCCTCGCATCTAATGATTTTTTCACGACATAATCAAGCCCATTTCTCAAATCCACACGTAAATGAAACAATACAAATTAATTATACATCCTAAACAATCCTAGTAATTAAGTGTCTATACTACCAATAAATATGATGCCATTATATTCTGCAAAATCAAGTAAATAAATTAATGACTTTTTCGAAGCTTTGCTTTCCTTAGAATCTACATCTAAGTGCTGCAGTCACATTACATGACTTCTTTCTCGACGTAAACCCTATTTATATGCATTCTTTCCAGGCTAACTCTTGCGATTTTAGAAAGGATCATTCGGGTCTGAATTGTACCCCCTTTCTGTAGCAATTTTGATCGGATATCGCTGCTGACGGATCCAATCAAACTGAGCGGATGATATCCCTCTCACTGTCTGTCAACGTGGGGACGGATAAAAACACGTCACATGCACCACGTGGACTTTCCTTTTGATCCTTTAACTAACCTTTAATATATGTGTGCGATAACAGCAAGACTTTATTAAGTGACAGGACAAGTCTACTTTTTCGACTCAAGTTTCCTGTCCCTGGCTTGTCATGGTGACTTGCGTAAGAGTTTAACAATAACCCCGAGGCAATTGTTATAGATAAAATAAGGTTGCGGTAATATCTCCAAAAGAGGTAGATTATAGCTGATGAACGACTTTACCGCTGGGTGATTATCAAACTAGATAGCAGGTCCACGTAACATTTAACTTGGTGATAGCTAATTCAATTTGTTGCTCCTTGTTCTTTTGCCTAAAATATATGCCTTGAGCTTACATGTTTAGTTTGTTTACCTTCATCTTCCAAGGATTTCAACATTGTCTTCAGTTTGTAAATGACCATTTCTAATCTCCCAATAGTATAAATAACCTGTTTATTTCCTGCTGTAAATAGAGCATTCATTCAAATGTGTTAAAAATGTAAATTTGATAATACTTCTTCTCGAGGTTCACAAACATTTGTGACGATTCCCTAACACTCTTCGTCATAACGGAAACTTTAATTTATAATGAATAATAAGTATTCAGATTACATAATATAAAGATTGGCATCTATCTATCTATCTATCTATCTATCTATCTATCTGTCTGTCTGTCTGTCTGTCTGTCTGTCTGTCCCTCCCTCTCTCCCTCCCTCCCTCCCTCCCTCCCTCCCTCCCTCCCTCCCTCCATCCATCCATCTATCTATCTATCTATCTATCTATCTATCTATCTATCTATCTATCTATCTATCTATCTATCTATCTATCTATCTATCTATCTATTGGGCTGCAGAAAGTGTAAATCGTCAAGAAAGCAAGACCAGTGTCATAAGAAACAAAAGTCAAGATACATGTCAGCATTGTCAATAGATAGGACATTGGTCTCCAGAGTTTCCTAAGAAACAACATGAGCAGGAAGAGGAAGAAGAAAAAGAGGTAGCCTTCGCAAAGTAAGGACCCCGACACGTTCATAAAGAGAAGATAGAAAAGAAAAGAAGACGAGACAAAAGTCAGAAAAATAAGGAGGAAAAAACTGTATAGTGAAGAAATTCAAAACAAAACAGGAAAGGAGGGAATATACAAAGAAGAAGTCTATGAACCTTTTAAAAGTGATGCTTTATTTTGTGTTGTGGCATTAAATATACGGAAGAGACCTACACGACTCAAAATTTTAGTTGTTGAGAATAATAAGGACCTACGCTCATGCACTGCACTCGCAATAAGTACATCTTAGGGTTAAAATATGAACTGGATTTTGAGTTATAATTGATTTTGGCAAAATGAATATTATCTCTTTTTGAAAGGAGAAAGTGGTCCTGAAAAAAGCCTACGGGAGGTTGTGTTATTTTAAAACAAACTTCGGATCGAAAAGCAATCAGCTTAATCCGTCTTAAGCCTTTGGCACGGTCAAGGCCTACTTGTGGATTTGCTCATGTCGATGATTTGGTGGTATCTCTAGTTTCGAAACAAGGTTTGACTGTCTGGCTCTGGATGGTCGTTTTCTCTTGGGTCATAATAAAGAAGTCTGATACCTTTGTTTCAGAATTCTTAACTCTACTAAAATGTGCAAGGGTACGGTTACCGTTTGAGGTTCACTGTTCTCCTTTTCTCCTTGACATTGTTTCTTCTCTGCTTTTTTTCCTGTCGTTTCCTTCTTGCGTTTTCTTCTATATATTGCTGTTCAAAGAGAAATGCTTGTTATGCCTCTTTTGCTGTTGTAAATATTCTCCAATTCTTCTTTCTGTCTCTGTTTAAAATCCCCGGGTGATTTTGGTCCCTAAAAACTGTGTCCCTTATGGTTCTGGGCTGATTTTTCTTCTTTGGCATCATATGACCCAAATCGTCCTTATTTCCACTCGTGGCATATAACATGTTTCTGCTGTGTATCGTATGAATGGTTCCGAATCTGAGATGATAAGTTATGCATTGTTACAATATTACCGATGTAATCTTCGTGACCATGTAACTGCGTGTATTCGTACCAAGTAAAAAAGAATGTAAGAAACATTTCAGCACAATGACGTACGAAAGCTAAACAATAGGAGATAAAACGCATCGAGTATGTATAGTACAGTCTCAAATGGTTAACTAAAAAAGTCATTTATTAAATTATAAACCACAAAAGCAGCTAGCATTGATAAACTCTATTTATCGTAACTCAGAAAATGCAGACTATACCAGCTACCAATTATTCAAAGAAGCAAGCAAATGATACAATCATAAAGCATGTCAATTCTAACTGATTTTAAAAAGTCGCTGAGTATGCACAAATCTAAAAAGAACGAGACCGAATCAAGCAATTTACATTAATAGACATGCATATAGATTTCACTCTAAACATGCAGATTGTATGTATGTATGTATGTATGTATGTATGTATGTATGTATGTATGTATGTATGTATGTATGTATGCATGCATGCATGCTTATATATATATATATATATATATATATATATATATATATATATATATATATATATATATATATATATATATAATTACTTGTGTTTAAAGTAATTGTGTGTAAGTTTAAAATTCCCTTTATTTCATTTTCAGTTTCATTGAATTGAATTCCAATCAATATTTTTCTCGGATTCGGGATTATATTTTTATTAGCGAGATATATTTTTATCATAAAGTTTTTTTTTTATTGAGGACCAATATGTAATACATGAGAATTACCATTTAGTTCGTTTTACACTTGTGACAGTGACAACAGAATCTTAAAAAGATTGGTCAGCATCACGGACATACTTTCTGTGTGTCATCACTGTTTGTATACAACCTTTTTTATGATTGGTTTTTACCTGGAGTGACATTATTCTACGTGTGAAAATTAGCTTAGTAAGAGACCACATGACCAATTTCGCGAGACTTGAAATGAAGTATGGGGTTCTAAATACGTATACCATTTAATTTTTCGAACAGAATCATTCAAAACTCTGAAGAGACAATGTGTATCTTTTAATTTTTGCCAAGATTATTTCTTATTCGACTGATTTTGGATTTAAAAATATATTACCCTATAAGCTCAACACGGTTACTTTTCTATAAAAATTCTGAAAGATATTCAAGGAAATTAATTCTGTTATTATTCGGAAACAAAGACTGAGATTTAAATGAGGAATTATTGTTAAACATACATGGAGCCACACCTGACGTCATCGCCTTCCATATTTGTACGTCGTCGGGAATCGAACATGGATTAATATTGGACTATTTAGTGATACGACTTGTGCTTATATTCTTAGAATCATATTTGGATTATATTCACCAACTGTAAGTCCTAGTTACCAATTTTTAAATTGATCTCTTGGGAAATGAATTGTTTTGCTAAAATTTAAAAAGCTTGTTTGCTTTCAATTTTTTCTTTGTTACTGAGTACGATCCCGTGTTAGGTAACAGTATTATATATATATATATATATATATATATATATATATATATATATATATATATATATATATATATATATATATATATATATATGTGTATATATATATATGTATATATATATATATATGTATATATATATGTATATATATATGTATATATATATATATATATATATATATATGTGTATGTGTGGAGGTGTGGGGGTGGGGGGTGTTTAATGTATACAGTGATAACAGTCATTAATTGTAAATATAGTATATTTACATTCTTTTAAAGAGAATCACAAATAGAATCCTTTCATCATAATTTTATTTACATATATTAGTTTCAAGATTCCGCTTACGTATATGCAGATTTGGATATGTAAAATCCTCTATTACGTATAAGTCTATCTATCTATCTATCTATCTATCTATCTATCTATCTATCTATCTATCTATCTAGTTGAAAATTTATTTCACAAAGTTTGGTCATAAATCCCTTTATAAAACTCTTTAAGGTCTTCTTTTGAATGGTTCGACAAGAAGCAAAAATACATGAATAAAATAAACAGTGGATAACGGAAGACTTTCGTCAATATAACCTATTTTATTTTCAGTCAGCCGCATATATTATAAGATTCCTGTGTTTCCATAAACTAAAACACGTATCCTTTTTGAAGGTGTGTCCCTTTTATATCGTGGCATCAAAGAAATCTGTAATTGCCTTACAAATGGTAAATATTATGGATGAATCGTGATAAATAGTCCACTTAAGGATTTTTTGTATTTTTTCTTCTGAGTGCTCTCACACAAACATATTATAATCGATAAGCGTATATTAGACAAAATGAAGATTTTAAACCATATTACTAATCTCTTTATCCCACACAGATGAATAAACGCTTGCATAAAATGTAGGAAAGTCTTTGCAATGGTTAATGAAGTAATTTAAATATTTTTCTTATTAAAAATGAAATCGTTTCTTTCAAGAACTATGTTCTGTAGATTGACAGTGAATCATCTAGTTGATTTGGATCCTGATTTTCTGCATGAACTGAAAGGAAGCTGCCAGGATAAAGTCAAACTTAATAAAAGGATACGAGTATCAATGTCTTCTCTAATTAGGACAGTCTTTAGGATTTTCACTTGAATCACTTGTCTGTAAAATTATTTGTATGTTTAACATCTACAATAGATTTAAATACAAATGTATCCATTGTTGAATATGCTAAGTCTTATTGGAATGTCCCCAAAAAATGGACCTATCTGGATAAACCTAATTTGACATCATCCATATTTCTTTAAGTTTGTGATTTTTACGAAGATTATCAATACAAATTTGGAATCAAATTTTTCTGAATCAAGCATTTTTATTCATGTCTGTCCAAATCAACACCTTCTTGTAATAAACCCAATGATTTACAATGATGTCTAATAATATTCGAAATTATTTAAATGTTGCAGTCCTTCCAGCATATTCTGATCTCTGTTCATGTCAACCATAGCATTTCCATTGTCGGCCTTCTTTTGTCATCATATACTTGATATTAAATAAGTTTTGCAGAGATCAAAAAAGAATTCTGATTTACTGAAGTGAGCTTTCTAATACAAAAGAAACATCGGGTTCGCTTTAGTTCCTTATGTTAGAAATATGATTATGTAATCATCATGTTCAAAATTTTCGATTTACAAAGTCGTTTATGTCGGTTTGGGGTAGCCCATAATGTGAATGTAATATTTTTATAGACAAACGATGTCTGCAGTGTGACAGTTTATAGTGATGTGTAGCACTGGGGTTTCATGTCGCACACATGTGGCATCATGTCCCACCAATTTCAATATTATGACACCAGGCCAACCAGTACTAACACTAGCATCCTAATGCTGAGAGCCATGCGAGGCAGCTGTTAGAACCATTTTTCATTTTTTTAAGTCTTACATATATATATATATATATATATATATATATATATATATATATATATATATATATATATATATATATATAAAGAATACAAATCATATGGCGAATAAGAACCCTTTCAAGCGTACTAGATCCACCAAAGGATCACGTGTGTCAGGGATTAATTAAAATAGATGCAATAAACTGACGACGAACAGTACGAAACTAGTAACTAACTAGCCTAAGCGCTTTCGACTCGTAATGAGTCTTTTTCAAAGGCAAATACAAAACATATATACGATAAACAAATAAACACAAAAACGTTGTGTTTGTAAACCTCTACATGGCTGTCTTCACATGTGCTAAAGCTATAAATACAACCAGCTTGTATAGACTAAATGCGGAAACTGAAAACGTTGTATAATTCCCTAAAAGTCTACAAGCCAAAGCGACATCTATTTTTACTTTTTGTACATATGTAACGCAGATTATATCCCGGATATTTGATTCTATACCGGTTATTCTTATAGTAAAAATTGAAGGATAATAAGAAGATTTAGAACATGTTAAATTTTACTAGTGCATAGTTTTCATTTTCTAGTCATTTTATAATACTTATCGCTATTGCTAACAACCACAGCTGGAGTTCCGAAACCAGGAAGGAAAAGGAATAATACTGGATACGCCGCTTTAGAACATAGAAACCAAGCGGTCTAAACCAAGAAGACTTGTAGTAGTTAGAGCTTCAAAGTTTAGATCTTTGGCAGAGCGCCGGATGATTGTAGCCACTCTCGCTTTTGTCTTGGTTGGATGGTTACTGTTATGAACTTTAGAACGTCTTCTAGTTTGCTTACCATAGATTCCGTTATTTATGTGCTTCTTGTATTAATATTACGTCGCAAATTTGTGCTAAATGTTATAGTTTGTCGACTTTGTTGCTTATTCCATTTATATTAATAGTCAAGATTTGTAGATTTAATCCCTCCATCTTGACACATTGTAGTTGTTTATTTTCCGTTAAATAGTTAAATCGATTTTACTATTTGTAATTTCTTTTTTTTTTAATATTTATTTATTTTTGAACAGTTATCGCTCTGAAGTCCTCAATGCTAATGGTTTTCTTTGACTTTTCTCTTGTTAGGGAAACCGCTCCTTTCTGCTTCTTTCTCTTCTATTCCTATTTCCATTGATTCTCTTATCAGTTTTGATACTTCAGAGTCTGATGGTGACGTCGGTTTTAATGCAGCCTTTTTTCTCTTGAGCGTCATATAAGGTGTTGACATCTCCATATCTATTTTCTCTTCGTGCGGTTGAACTGGTTTGATGCTCAAAGTTTTTTCAATTGTTCTGTTCTCCTGTGATTTTTGGCATATTATTTTTTTCTGGCGTTTTATTCTCATCAAAATTTGACTATTCTAATATGAAGTGGGCTGCAATGTCCGGTTTGCATCTTTCCCATTTCGGTATACTACTTTATGTGCTTTGATTTGTTGATGGGGATATCACTTTTTCTGAATTGATTAGATTGTCACTTTCAGGTTCCTCAAGTTCATAAAACTCCTTCATCACTTCCTATGCTTTCTGTCACCGCTTTGCGTTTTGGTGGCTGCTGCTGCTTAGGAAGTTTTCGGTTGTGTAGATTCATTTAGTGAATTTCGTCATTCTCTTACTAAGTGGTCTAGGTTTCTACATTAGTGGCGGGCTATTTTAAATTGACACTCTCTGCACCAGCCTTTTTTTCCACACCTTAGTGCGTACAAAAAACCACCAGTATCTTCCTTTTTTCGATGTCCAACAGCGAGCGTGATTATTCAAACCCCTGTGTATATTGTGGGGAAGCCCCAGAATGTTTCCATTTGTGATCTAATTGGTTTCACCCCAATATTTGTCTTGATTTTGGCAACTATATCTGATAGTGGTATTTCTAGAGGCAATCCAGAAAAATGTATTTATGTTAGGTTTTTTTTACCGTGTTTTTTAATATGAGATGAGGAGCATGTACTTCCACAGGCTTCCCATTAATTGCTATAGCCTGGTTATTTTTGTATAAGAGTGTCTCTTTCTTGGCGAAAAGAAAATACAGGCCCCTTCGCCCGCTTTGAAGGCCTTGGATGTTCTCTGACTTGGATCATCCTGACATTAAATATTGGAGAGTATCCGCCAGTCTTGGACTTTCTGCTTGAGAGAAACTTGTCCGATCGAGCACCTGACACCGCGGTGCTCTATAATCACACAGGAGTCTTCCTTGATCAATTAATTTAATCTGTGTGGGGAAGTACACTCTTTATTTCCATCCGTTCGGTTCTCTTCCTTGCATTTCCAATTTGAGCTTTATAACTGTCCACAATAATATTTTTGAAAAAGCAAAACTGAACTTTTCACAAACAAAATAAAATCACATAAATTATCTACTAAGCTCATCATTTACTGATACCTGTGCATGCTTGGTGTGCAATAAAAAGAGAATGTAAATAATCCAAAAGACGCATAACGCTGAATCTGTGAACGATACTAACATAAAAAGCTTAATTCACGAGCTTAATTTACAACGACTTTACTTGTCAAACAGGAGATTCAGAAAATAATAATATATTATACATTGATATTATATTGACGAGTGTTCAATGCTTCATCTGAACACAGATTTTATAATAAAACATCGTGTGCATAAAACTTAAAATCATGACATAAATAAGTATTTTATTAGCAATTAATCATAATATATCAGCAATTAATTTTAAAATGCCCCTTTAATTTTAAAGAATTAGTAAACATATTTATATGATATTAATTTATACTTCCACTATTTAAGTTATTCCATAAATTAAAAAAAGATAATATTATTCTTAAATGATTGTAAACAGGGGACATAATTTGCAAATGATTTATGAATTACCTATGGAGTTTTAGAATTTAGATCTTTTGGATATACCGTATTAAGGTGGTAAATCCAATAGGTTTCATTTAGTATATGTTCCATCTCAGAATCAGTTATAACAATAGGTTGAAAGGAGAAATATTGCAAAGTTTAGGAACTGTTGTTAAAATATGCAGCGACATGAGATGCAAAAGATTGATCGATATAATCCTTTATGTTTGGTCTATGTTGGTTCATACATGTATATATTTGTTCACTTGTTTGTTCAATATATTGGATGCCACATATGTTGCATGTGATAAAATAAATAACATCTGATCTTGCACAATTAGTACCGCAATGCATGAGAAATGTTTCTTTCGTATTATTTTTACTGAAAAAAAATAGTTTCGTTAATTAAAGAACAGTGCGAATATTTAGTTGATGATAACATTTTATACAAAGCTTTGTCCAATTAAGAATAACTTAGAAAATCTTTAGGATTTTAGTCCTTTTATAAGCAAGTGTGGGTTGTGATATTTCAGAAGACTGTAGAGTGTTTGATTTTATATGACATTTTCAAGTACAGTCATTAAAATAGTGTCTAATGTTCAAATCATCAACACATGTTATTATGTCACGACTTGATTATAACAATATATTTTCAAACTCTGTGTTTGGTATACGTGTTTAAATCAATACAATCAATTAAATAAATATTGATGTATCAGGCTATAATTATACATTTGATTACCCATCTGCACACTTAAAATTCTCTGTTTACATTTTTCGTAGCTCTTCAATCGTGTGTAATATACAGCAGTGGTTTGATGATACAGTTTATTTGCTGTCGCCAAGACTCTTCCATATTCTCTTTACCCAGCATATCCTTGACCGTTGATTTGCGTTTTAAAAATGTTAAAATACTTTCTTCTTCATTACAAATTTCGCATTTAGGTAGGATAATACATGCACCCAATCATGATTAATGGCGAGTATAATAGTTATCTATGTTGCCAACAGCGCTTGTCGCAAAGAAACTATAAAATGCGCAACATACAATTTCTCTGATTTTTTGTTTTAATAGGAGAGGACAAAATGAATTTAAATCCTGCACTACAAATTGTTGATATTGAGTATAAAGCTAAATAATCTAACCCAGCGAAATTGTATATGTATGCAAAAGATCATGAACTACTATTCCAATCAGCATTGCGACGTATGCAGCTTATATGAAATTCGCCGAAAACTCGAGTGACCATTCTGCACTCTGCCTTTGTGACAACAACTAACAAATATGTTCGTATTGTACCATAAAGTATTTTGATTTTGTATTTATCATTTAGTTTGGTAATTAATTGTCACATATGTTAGGGTCTTTTTGATTACTATTTGCTTTATTGTATAATTTCTTTAAAACAGAATACAGCTATTAGAGTGCAAGATCTTTACAGCCTAACGTTCCACATAGTGCGCAGCCCAGTTCCCTGTTGATAGACTATTTTACAGATAAGTCAGAAAAGTTCTTATCTGATTCCATTGTTGACATGTTCTTGAAACTTATATCATTTGAAATGCTAGTGTTTAAAATAATACATTTTAAAGCGAGACTAGCTGAAATATATAACATAATATCAGAGCCTTGAACTTAAATAATGTTTTGATCTTCAAAGGAGGGGATTTGATAAAGGTCGAAATATTTATCATTTTATCATTCTACCTATCAATTAGTTAATATTGTTTCTTAGAAATCTGGAACTATGGATACAAAGTTAGTATTCGCATATAATATGACAAAGCATGTGTTGGAATAGGAAACTGAAGAATTTGAAGCGTATAATTTTGGTCATAGGGACATTTGTTCGGGGTACATCAGCTGCATTGGTGTGAGCAATCTCTCTCTCTCTCTCTCTCTCTCTCTCTCTCTCTCTCTCTCTCTCTCTCTCTCTCTCTCTCTCTCTCTCTCTCTCTCTCTCTCTCTCTCTCTCTCTCTCTCTCTCTCTCTCTCTCTCTCTGTGATGAAACCAAAGAAATGATAGATGCGCAAATGTGGTTTTTTTATAATAATTTATTTTGTGGATGTGGGTGGATGAGAGAGGAAATGAGCACTTTGCTTAGTTTGTGATGTTCAAACCTATTTTCAGAAATATTACAAATATTCTAAGTTTAAAAGACTAGTGCTTCTGATTCACTCCAACGTCAAAACAAAGTTGACCTTTTGTAAATAATACAAACACTTATAGTAACTATTCACAAATATATTATATACGAATTGCGTACGAGTAACTCCAGCTAAAAATTTGTGTTAATATCGGCAAATAAAGATTTAATATAAAAAATAGATAGCCATAAATATTACGCGAAACTAACTTGACTAAAACAAGTCATGCTAGCATGATATTAAGAAAATTAAATGGTTTTCCTCCCTACCCGGTCTCCCTATATTACGCGATTCTTCATATATCGCTAGTATACATATTCTAAAAAAAAGCTTATATTGATTACAATAACCTTTTATCCTTAGACCCTTTTTACCAAAAAAAAAACTGTTGCAAATTACATTCAAGTTAAAGTGACCTTATTTTGTTTACAACATAAGCCACTTATAAACTATTTACTTGTGCTCTGCATCATTGCTTAAAAGAAAATACACTTGGATTTGACCTGTTGATTGATTGATTGATTGAATTTTAACGGCGCACCAGCACTTTAAGGCTATTTAGCGCCATACAGTAGGTCATATTTGTAAAAAAGTTCAATATTGACCAGCGATATAGTAAAAAATCCATAGTAGATAAATATAAAATGGTAAATGTTGGTAACAGTTAAAGATATTGGTTCCCGATCAACGGGAGATGTAAATGATGTATCTTGATGAAAAGATGTAAATAATAGTTGGTATTTGTATTAGTTAAAAATTAGTTTGGGTAAGGTCATAAAAAGTTACAGTTTAAAATAAAGATTTACTTCCTTTAGGAAATCTAAAATACTAGTGATTTGAATAGTATCAAAAAGTTCCTGCATGTCGTGTACATTATAGTATTTATCACGCGTAGGTTGCAGGTCGGAACACGTGGTCATAAAGTGTTCAACAGTAAATGGTACATTGCAAGGAACGCACTCTGGTGGATCTTCACCTTTTAGTATGTGTGAGTGGGTAATGTATGTATGACCGATTCTGATTCTTGCAATGACAACCTCCTCCCTACGAATAGTTCTGTAGGAAGGAGTCCATTCTCCCAAGATTGGTTTGATGGCATGAAGTTTGTTATTGATTGCATCATCCCATGATACCTGCCACTTTTGACGTAGATACTTTTTGATACAAGGTTTAAAATCAGAATATGGTAATTTAAAATCCGATGGTTCTAAAGATAGGGCCATCTTAGCAGCCCGGTCTGCTTCTTCGTTACCTCTAATACCAATATGGCTAGGTAGCCAACAGTATACTATATTGCATGAGGCACTAAGTTCAGAGTTTTTTATCAAAACATTCACCAATAGTGGATTATCTAGTTTGATATTATGTAGCGCCTGAAGCACTGATAATGAGTCACAGAAGATAATACTATTTAGAATATGATTAGTTTCGATAAATGTCAGAATAAGGTCTATTGCTCTGATTTCCGCTGTAAATATGGATGCATCATTTGGCAAACGCTCTTTGGTTATGTGTTTGCCACTGACGAAGGCTGCAGCAGCCTTATCAGCAACCTTTGATCCATCAGTATAAAATCTAGCATAATGTGTAAATTCATTGAGTAGGTCATGATAAGAATTCAAAAATAGGATAGGGTTTGTCTCAGATGTGTTCCGATCGTGTAACGTAAAATTCACTTGGGGTTGCTTAATGAGCCAAGGTGGTGTTTTCGAGACAAAAGTTTTCTGGATTAAAGATAGATTACATTTGATTTGGTCAAAGCAGGATGATATTCTAATACCAAATGAAGGTATAGCATTTGGTTTATTTACGTATAAAGCTTTGTAATTTGGATGAAAAACGGCCGAAAAAGCTGGGTTCAGAGGGTTGGATCGTAACTTAAGAGCATAATGTGCAGAAAGCATTTCTCTGCGATGCGATAAAGGTGGTTCATTCGCTTCCGCGAGAAGGCTTTCACACGGAGATGTCTTAAATGCTCCTAGAGCAAGTCTTATTCCCTGATGATGAATTGGGTCAAGCATTTTCAAATAAGACTTCCTAGCTGAACCATAAACAATGCATCCATAGTCTAAGAAGGAACGGATAAATGTTCTATACAAATTAAGGAGGACTTTTTTATCAGCACCCCAATCAGTGTGAGCAATTACTTTAATCAAATTTAAGGCTTTTAAGCATTTAGCTTTCAAATTCTTAATGTGTGGTATGAATGTCAGCTTTTTGTCAAAAAGAACACCCAAGAATTTTGTTTCCTCAACAACTGGAATAAGTGTTCCATCCAGCGTGAGTTTAGGGTTATCATGATGTCTTCGCAACTGACAAAAATGCATGCATACTGTTTTTGATTTTGAAAATTTGAAACCGTTATTACTGGCCCAACTTTGAATCTTATTGATATTTTGCTGTAGTTGCCTCTCAATTGTATGCATGTGTTTTGAGCGATAACAAATTAAAAAATCGTCAACATATAATGAGCAGTCAACACCGGGAGCTAAGCATTTGGTGATACTATTGATTTTGATGTTAAAAAGCGTCACAGATAAAATACTGCCCTGGGGCACACCCATCTCTTGCTGGTGTGTATCGGAGAGGGTAGAGCCCACTCGAACTTTGAATTCCCTGTCAGAGAGAAAATTAGAGATAAATGAGGGCAGACGGCCTTTGAGACCCAGATCGTGCAGGTCTTTTAGTATCCCGTACTTCCATGTTGTGTCATAGGCCTTTTCTAAATCAAAAAATACCGCTACTAAATGTTCTTTTTTGATAAAGGTATCACGAATGAATGTTTCTAGTCTAACTAGATGATCTTTAGTACTCCGTCCATATCGAAAGCCACTTTGGAAAGGAGATATTAAATTGTTAGCTTCTAAGTACCAGAGTAGTCGAGAATTGATCATTCGTTCCATTGTTTTGCACACACAGCTTGTCAGTGCAATTGGTCGGTAGCTGTTGGGGTCTTCGCTATCTTTACCGGGTTTGGGAACTGGTATTACAATTGCTTCTTTCCAGTTTTTGGGTACATTACCAATAATCCATACATCATTGAAGAGTTTCAAAAGAGTTTTTAATGATGGTTCTGGAAGGTGTTTCAAAAACTGGTAATGTATTTCATCAGGCCCAGTGGATGTATCATGGGCCTTATCTAAAGCCTCCCTAAGCTCCGATAATGAGAACAACTGATTATAATTTTCCGAGTTCTTGGATGTGAATTTTAAACGTGACTTTTCTTTTTGAGCTTTAAGTTTTTGGAAGGCTTCGGTATAATTAGATGATGATGAATTTTTGGAGAAACTGTCAGCAAGAGTATTTGCAATGTCACGTTTTGAATTAAAGTTGTTATTGTTTAGTTGCAGTTGTCGGAGAGGGTTTTGTTTGTTCTTTCCGTTTATTTTGCGTACAGTATCCCAAACCTTCTGAACAGAGGAACGAGAGTTTAAAGAAGAAACATATTTCTTCCATGATGCTCGTTTACTTTCCCTGATTGTGCGACGAGCTTTGGCTCTGGCAATCCGATATACAGCTAAGTTTTCGGGCGTCGGATGATTATTAAATTTGTTTAATGCTTTTCGACGTAGTCTAATGGCTTCCGTACATTCCTTAGTAACCCAAGGATTTAAGATTCTTTTACAGTTGGTAGAGGACTTGGGAATAGAGTCTTCTGCAATTGCTATTAGAATAGATGTAAAAAGCTGAATGGGATCGCTAACATTGAAAACTGTGTCCTCATTCAGCCTAGTTTTGCAGAGTATTTCGAACTTGACCCAGTCGGCCTTCTTTAAATTCCATTGTGGAACTACTTCATCAATTGTAGAGTTAAGATTTACAAGTGAGATTGGGAAGTGATCGCTACTGTGGAGATCATCAGCGACCTTCCATTCATAGTCCAAAAGCAGCGAGGGAGAACAAATTGTCAAATCGATGCATGTGTATGTACCCGTGCCTGGGTGTAGGTATGTAGGTATTTTGGTATTATAGAGACACAGATCGTGTCTAGAAATAAAGTCTTCAATTTTGTGACCTCTATCACTTATATGATTTGATCCCCATAGAATATTATGGGCATTAAAATCTCCGAGTAAAACAAATGGTGCAGGAAGTTGTTGCACAAGGGTATCTAATTCGTTTGGGACTAGGTTAGTGTTTGGTGGTAAGTAAATAGAACAAAATGTAATCACTCGCTGAAGAGTGACGCTTACAGCAATGGCTTGTAAATTTGTGTTTAGAGGAATGACCTTATGAGGGGCTCTATTGTTCACAATAACAGAGACTCCCCCTGAGGCCCTGTCAACATTCTGAGAGTAGTGGTTAAACAGGGAGTACTTTTTAAGTGTGATGTTGTCTGTAGTTTTCAAAAATGTTTCCTGAAGACATAGTACTGCAGGATTATGTTCATCTAAAAGCAGAAGAATATCATGGTAGTTGGCTTTAAGTCCTCTACAATTCCATTGTAAAATGGTGTTCTTCATTTCAGCTGTATATTAGACCTTTCGAGTGGCAAATAATTTGGTTATTTATCTGGAGGAAGTAAGGGGGTGTATCTTTTGTTATTGGATCTGGAGTTACCCTGAGGACATGAAGCAAATTCCTCCGCATCCATGTCCTCTAGGTCTTCAAACCTGTTGTGTATTTTTATAGGGTCATCAGACCCTTTTTTATGTCTATTTGTTTGAAGCCTTTTCTTGCTATTTGGTGATTTTGGTGGTGAGGTAATGTTGAATGTTGTTTGCGTCGATGTAGAGTTTTTCTGCGGTCTATAGTGTGGGATGTTTGAGTCAGCATGGGGTTCAGGCGGGTTTGTTTGAGTTTGTGCATCTTTCGTTGCTTTCTGGCTGCTCTTTACTACAGTTGAGAAGGATGGGCCGGGGAATGATCTAGCTTGAACAAGCTTCCTGGCCTCTGGATAGGGAATATTATTAGTATATTTAATCCTCTGGATTTCCTTCTCCTGTCTCCAAGTGTCGCATTCCTTGGAACCAGCATGATGTTCTTTGCCGCAGTTTACGCAGTGCGGAGTGGCCTTGCACTCTGATTCACGGTGGGAGGAGTCGCCACACCGGCCACAGATTTGGCTTCGAGAGCATCTGTCTTCATGATGGCCGTATTTTTGGCATTTGTAACATCGGAGGGGATTTGGTATATATACCTCAACCTTAACTTGTAAGAAGCCAACCTTGACCACTTTAGGTAGTATGGGCTTATTAAAGGTGAGTATAATAGTGTTGGTGTCCTGCAGATTGTTGTTTCGTTTGATACGAATTCTACGGACTGCAGTGACACCTTCAGTTTTCATGCCCTCGACGATGTCCTTGTCGCAGACTCCAGCAAGGTCACGGCAACGAATGATGCCTTTTGATGTATTAAGTGTAGAGTGGGCGGAGCAGGTTACTGGAATATCGTGAAACGATTTAATTTTCAGTATATTTTCAGTTTGAGCTTTGCGCTCACACTCTACCATTAGGTCACCTGATCTTAGCTTCTTCACACTTTTTGGCTTGCCGACTAATCCAAGTATAGTCTTTTCGACTATAAATGGTGACAATGTGGCAAGTTGTTTAGTTTCGTCTTTTGAATGGATGACCATGAAGCGAGGAAAGGATTCCACACTACATGGTTCATCATCCGACTCTGATGACACAGTTTTGGTACGTTTGGGAGTTTTTTTAAATTTTCCATGATGGCAGTTTGAAAGATTCAGCACCCGTGCTCCCCACCCACCAAGGAGCCCAACAAGGGGACACTTTTCAAATGCCAGGGATACACAAACACCATACTCAGTTGGTAAAATTACCTTAGGTTGACCCTGAAGTTGCCAATTTCGAAGGTCAGTAAATTTACCCCCCGATTGACCCGTTAAGCCACCGCCTTCTAGGAAATCTTCTAAGATTTAAGAAAGGGAAAGATATAGGAATAGAATATAGGGACAACGGTGGTATCAAGCGAGATACAAGAATAAAGTAAAAGGAGGTGAGAGAGTTAATTAAGACTTCCTAGGGCTCGGCGTGACCAGCCGATTTGTCGAGACCGGGCCCATCTCAACCGCCCGTCTTAAGAGAAGTAGAGGCCAAAGTAGTGTGTTGCAACTACCAGGATCCTTTCCTCCTCCGTTACGGGTCGCAACCCACGGCAAACAGGTTGCCTCTACTAAGTCGCCTTTTACGACACGTGGCGAGGCACGGCGGGCCAATTCTACAACCCCGGACCCGCAGGGGGAGATTTGACCTGTAAATTATATATATATATATATATATATATATATATATATATATATATATATATATATATATATATATATATATATATATATATATATATATATATATATATATATATATATATATATATATATATATATATATATATATATATATATATATATATATATATATATATATATATGATATCATTCTAAGGATTTAAAATTTGCATTTTGGTTTTATATGTTCATAAAATGAATTCAATATAATTGAAAATGGTACTCTTTTAAATATCATATATATATATATATATATATATATATATATATATATATATATATATATATATATATATATATATATATATATATATATCAAATTGCCTCAGACTCTATGTTCATGTTGACGAAATCTTCTTTTGTGTACCTCAGCAAATAAAAGAACTTCGGAAGTGTTGCATGATAAAGCAAATAGTTATCATTAGAATTCTTGAGACTGGTGTGGCAAACATTCAAGATAAATATACAGTCAGTGCACGCTTAAATAAATGCACAAATTAGCATTCTTCCTTAAAGGGAACACCAACATTGTACCTGAATTCTTTGTCATATGACCTGTGCTTTAAAGCTAGACCTAAGGTGTAGATTTCACAATTATAACAAGATTTGTTTACCTGTATTTCAGTCACACTGAATATTGCAGAACGGTGTGTTAGGCTTAACTTCAGTTATCTTTATATCTCATTTGATTTACCCTTCAAACAATAGTTGTTGAAAATATGTTCCCACTAAAACTTTATGTGAAATTCGTTGAAGGGTTAATGCTTGTTAATATTTCCAGTATCAAATTTTTTCTGCCAAAATTCAGGTAACAAGCGTCATAAATGTTTTATTCATTAATACAAATCAGACAAAACTCCTGTATATTTGACTTTAGCATTGCTCCTAAAAGTATGTCCTGGACGAAAACATAGTTTATGTAGCAATCGATTATTGATATTTGCCTTAAACTATACCATGTACACAATATCTTTCTATATACACTATCAATATACACTATATACACTATCTCTCTATATACACTATCTCTCTATGTACACTAGCTCTATATATACACCATGGACACTCTCTTTGCAAAGTTATTTCGTATGTAAATTGTTACATTTTAAAAAATCTGCATATTGCTTCTAAAATTTTGATTTTAATTGTAATGAATTAGTGGGCGTTATTAATAAATTCGAGGAACAAAAATAATGCTTGTTCTGAGTTTATCCCAAGAAAGAAAATACCATCAATGAATGTACAGCAAATGATGTCAGTTTTTGTGTGTTTGTCAGTTACCTCTTTGTAATATTCAATTACTTGGATGCTAGAATAAAATTTTGAAAACTACCTTATCGCATATGTGGCTTTTTGAGAAATTTAAAAATAAAATCGTCCAAAATATATATTGAATAAATTTAATAGTGTTCTTCATATCATTTATTACCGTTCTAGCAGCAGCCAAAGCTTCACCATGATCAATATGAAGTTGAAGGCAAGGCCATCAATATCTGCTGTAAATGTCTCATGTGTTCCTTGTCTCTTTTTTAAGAACACTTATATATCTTTAACACATAAATCCTGGTTTATTGCGAAACTGTAAAAAAAAACCCACCTCAACTGGGCACTATGCTCAGTAGCAATTGAATAATATCAAGCAATTGATATACCGAGGGTAACTACTCATATCCACTGGCATTGTACATTTTTGTATAAGTATGACTGTTCGGAAAAGGATAACAATTCTGATGGTATTGAGTTTTTCGGACTCAAGGTGTCGAATTCTATTTAGTCCTAAACAACACATTCTTGTAATGATGAATGTTCAAGTCTTTCTTGCAAAAAGTCCTATTATTACCTTATCTTGAAAGAATCTGATAATATTATAAAATAAATTAATCGTTACTATGGTTTCAACACATTCAACATTCAATGATAGCGACTGCTATCAAAGATATTTTGTTTTATGTGCGCTTTGCAGAGAACGAATTTCTGACTTAATTTTTCGGTTTTATCTGCTTTTTGTTTTAATTGTCAGAAATGCAACTCCATGATCTTCTCGTAAGAACCTACTAATTCAACTTGGTTTCCTAATTTGGATTTATGAAGTTCGATACTATATGTTAGTTGCCACAAAGGTGATATTAAATTTCAAAGACAAATCTTTTACAAAACCTGTCATATCCCCATTAAAATTATTTTTTATTTCAAGTATCATTACAGAACTGAGACCTGTTAGATGCATGCATTTGAGGACTTACATCTATAAGGAACTAACACGGACGTTCCAAAACCGAAAAGCAAATCCATAACAATACACCTGTAGTGAGTTAATGTAGTACAAATTGTACTAATTGTATGGAAAAATGCGAACCAGTGTTTAAATGGATAAAGAAATATAGAGTACATATGGGTTTTGCTAGCCTGGATTGGTTGATAATAAAGTAAAATAAATCTTATGAGAGCTGATACAAGTTCTGACTTAAAAATATATAGACATTGCTTTCTGGATGGAATTTCAGTCCATTTGACAGTCTTGACTCAATACTGAATTAGCATCTGAGTTATTGGTGATGAATTGAAAGCACGCGTTTTCAAGCACATATTACATGTCCAAAAATGCCAAGGCTAATAACCGTTTCTCTGCACAAGAACCTTTTACCAAGGATATATCCATACTTATAAATATAGGTTTGAACATGAGCACTCAGAAATTTAAAACTATTATATTCACGGCGGTGCATAGGCTTAATATGGGAATTGAATAGCACCGTGAGTCCTGTATAGCCACAGTCCAACAGTTTTGCTTGAATACGGAAATCGGAGTCCATGAGCTGAGTGATTAAGTAAATGTTTTGAATATGAAAGAATTTCCTATCTCCGTGTCCTTGCGTTCTTCAGAGAAAGGTTTCAAATAGTAATTTTTTCAGCTGAGAGAAGATTTTTGAAATGGGGAAACGCCAATTTTGTTAAAGCATGGAGGTACAAATTCATTGTCCGTCCTCAAAAGATTCTAAATTGTGAATGTCATGAACAAGAGTGTGAAGAACTAAGCTGGCAAACTATTTCATAGTTGCTTCCATTGTCACGCATGACTAGGATTGTCTGAAAGTCCTTTATCTTTTGATTCATCTGCATTGTCATTACAATTATTATATTGTTATAACAAGTATTACATTGACGTTACAATTATAACATTATAATGCGAATAATAGAAAAATTGATGTTTTCATATACAGGATTCTTGTTTTATACGTGTTAAATAATTTAACATATGTTTAAAATAATTTCACTTATTCGAAAAATACTTTAACATATACAACATAATAGTAATAATTGTAAAACAGATTTTTCTGTGTAAAAATGTTATATAATTTTCATATTTGTCAATGTTTTCAGGACCGAGTTGATACATTATGGACCACCAACACATCAGTCGCAGCAGCAGCACCATTACCAAATATTTATAACATTCGTCCCCTCCATTAGACTGTTGACATTCTTCATAAACCATGTTCCATTTCTGTATGACCTTCAAACAACTGTGATGTTACCATGAAATGTGATCTTCAACTGGCTGTACTGGTACCGTTGTCATGAGATCTTCAACTGGCTGTACGGGTACAATTGTCACGTGATCTTCAACTGGCTGTACGAGTACTATTGACATGTGGTCGTCATCCAAATGAATGTTTCTTACATTCCCTAGACCACTATTTGACGGTAGAGTGTAAATATTAGCAGGGGTTTGTCGATGTTCGCCGGAGAAATTGATTTTATTGTTTATTTGATTCTATGTTTTTCGGGGAGGGGGTATTGATACTGTTAATAAATACTATACATTGGCAAGCAGTACACAAATAGACACTACCTCTATTTAATCTATCTACAATATAAAGAGCAGAAGAAACATAATCCAGTGTTTTAACATTGTGCATCACACAACAGGTACAAATTCTTGTTCTTTACTGCCACAAAGATGGCGTCTCCAAAACTGTATCCCACGTGTAGTTCAGGTTCAAGTTCTTTAAAGGCAAACTAATCAACACTGACCTCTCGCCATCACATGATAAATTTACAGTATATGTACAATAATATATGCATGCAGAAAAAGTTACGAATTTCCAACAACTATTACAATCAATCTACGTGATTTGTGTTATCGCTGGTCTTGTTTCTAATGCATTTAATAATTTTGTTCGTGCATTTCGTCAACAAGTGTTTATTTTTTTAATGTTGGAATAATGTGACAGTAATAGTTTAATAGGTTAATATATTTGCTCAAAAATATGGTATAGATTTTAGAGGATGACATTCAAAGTGTAATTAATTCATGTAATTATATATCCCACGTTGACAGTGTCTTAACACTTATGGACAAAAAAAGGCTAAATTATCATGAAATATAAACGAAGGCCACTCTGTTAATCAAGAACAAGAATGTCGTAATTAAACATAAACTTTCATTTAATAGATATCGGAAATTATTTGGCAGATAAGAGCGAAATATTCAGGTAAAATCATTCTGGTGAAGCGTAAATTTAAGATTATTAATCTTAAAGTTTAATCCTATATCCTTTTGTGACAGAACTAGGAAGAGAAAAACATCTGAGTCATACATCTTAATCATTACTACAGGTCACTGACTCCTAGACATTAGTTAGTGGTAAAATATGCGGTGTTTTCTTGCTTACATTTAAAAACACCTACAAATATCTCTCCTATTAACTTTTATATCAATACATGGTTATGGCGGTCAAAGTATAGTATAATCATTTAAATATTCTTAACGTTTGGTAACGACAGGTGTTACCAGCTATATTGGGATGGGGTGCTCCCAGTATTTTATTTAAACTATTATATAATTCCCACCCGGGGCTTATTTGATTGGAAGTTACATTAATGAAAGATAGGCATAAATCTCCGTTTCCCCCACCTAGCAATGCCAACTGTTAGTTGGTTAAATATATATAAAGAATGAAATTCAATGAATGATAATTAATACCAATTCAAACATCAAATGGCTCAAATTTCGAAGTATAATTCTTCGCTCTACCCTTTAATAAGCCTTTTGGATCACATGATTGGCACTGTAATACTGACTTCCACCTGTCCTTGTATTATATTTATCTGCTGTATCCTTTATCTCTTATTTGTACCAATTCCTTCATCTTTTCCTCCCAGACCTTTCTCCAAAATTCCTTTTCCTCCTGCTCCACTTCCTCCAGACTCCTTCTTTTCCTCCTCCATTTTCTACCCCACAACTACACTGCTATTAACTTTGACTGTATCTGCTACCGTCTCAATTCTATTTCCATCTCTTGGAGACTTGGAATACAATGGACCAGAAGTTCTCTTTCCTCTAAAGTTTCCTGTGAAAACACAATGTTGGTACAGTCTTTTTCCTCAGCCCACTCATCTCACAGTACACACTGCTTATCATCAGATAACAGCTATTCATATGTTTTCGGTCACTCACACATTAGCTTACATCGGGATACCGATACGTTCTGGTATGGTAAAACAACCGTCATAATACTCCACAGTAAAATTTACTTCTTATGCATATATGAAAAAAATTTCGGCACATCAGTTCATATTTCCAATCCCGTCATATTAAACAATATCACGTTAATCAGGCGCACTTCTTTACCTTACAACTAATAATAAGTACTCGAATATTCAAACATCCATTCTCTGATATATGCGTCATGTCTATAGCAGCTAGTCTTACATACCTCAAGCAAATTTCAAAATTCACAATTCAAGCATGAGTAAATTTTAATATTACGAATTATATAATTAATTCTGACTACAAGGTAAGAAGATATATAATTCAGGCTTGCATCTAATGATTCTCCACGTAAGACTCAAGACCATTTCTCAAATACATGTGTGAAAAAACATAACAAAGACGATTGTGTACACTAATCGAACCTAGCAATTAAGTGCACATATTACAAAAAAATAAAATATGATGCCCAATATTCTGCAAAACCGAACAAATAACTTATGGATCTTTATCGAAACTGTCTTTCCTTAGCATCTACCTCTAAGTCCTGCAGCCATATTACGAGTAGCTTCTTTCTTGGAGTAAACCCTATTGATTCGCATTCTTTAAACGTGAACACGAAAGTACTCTTACGAATTCGGATTGATACATTCGGGTCTGAATTGTAATCACGCCTTCTGTCTTAATTTCGAAGGCATATCGCTGTGGACCGATCCAATCAAGCACTGAGGACAATGTCACTCTCGCTGTGTCACATGGGTACGTAAAAGATCACTTCCCGTTCAACTGTGGACTTTCCTTTTGATCCTTGAACTAACCTTTAGCATATGGGTGCGATAACGGCAAGCCTTTATTAAATTGCCCCACCTATTGCTTTTTTCCGACTCAAGTCTCCAGTCTCTGCCTCGTCATGGTAACCTTGCGCAATAATTCACCACTAACACCGCGACAATCTTTAGATATCCAACACAAGGCCGTAGTAATATTCCCAAGAAAGCTAAATTATATCGAACGTGACAGCAGATGCCCTTCACTTTTAACTTGGTGAAAGTTAATGCAATTTGTTGCTTTTTGGTCTTTCGCCTAAAATATGTCTTGAGCTGACTTATTTCACATTATGTACGTTCATCTTTTAAGGATTATAACAATTTTTTGCCTACATTTCGTAACTGACCATTTCGAACGCATGTCCAAGATGATTAGGTAATTCGATGTGTGTTCGCTCTAAGTAAAATAAGGAAGATAAAATAATAAATTAAATACAATGGCTAAAAAGTAACAAAGCTCATTAGATCATTACTGGATGTTGTTTTCCATTAAGTAATGGTTGCTTTAAGAACATGTCAATTTGTTACCCGGTTTCAAGAAGGGAAGTTACCCGGGTTCAAACAGGGAACTATATTATCCTGTGACTGTGAATATTTTACCGGCCGTGCTTTAACATTAAACCGATTGAGAATCTATGGTACATTTTTAAATGTTAACTAAAGTAGTCATTATCAAATTATCAAGGATACCAGCTGAAGTCATTTATACATCATGCTTTCAAAACATGTTGATTATACTAGAAAACAATTATTCAATGAAGTGAACAAAATCTAAAAAAAAAACGTATGAAAGCAATTTCATTTGATAAATTCGCTAGTAATGTACTATTTTACATAGAGACCGAATCAGGCCGCTCGTTCGAACATTGTTTACTGTTTAATCCATGTAGAGTTCACTCCAAACATGCAGACAATTATTATTATTATTATTTATTATTATTATTATTATTATTATTATTATTATTATTATTATTATATATATATATAGATAAATATATATATATATATATATATATATATATATATATATATATATATATATATGTGTGTGTGTGTGCATAAATATAGATAGATAGATAGATAGATAGATAGATAGATAGACAGATAAATAGATAGATAGATAGATAGATAGATGCAAGCATACATACATACATACATACATACATACATACATACATACATACATACATACATACATACACACACACACACACACACACACATACATACATACATACATACATACATACATACATACATACATACATACATACATACATACATACATACATACGGACGGACGGACGGAAAGACAGACAGACAGACAGACAGACAGATAGATAGATAGATAGATAGATAGATAGATAGATAGATAGATAGATAATTAGTCATTAACTGCAAAGAGTATTCAACGAGGAGAATCCCACATAGATACCTTTGATTATATTATATCAATACGCTTTATTGCTGATATTTGTTCTTGTTCTTTTCTCGTACTGTATATTCTTAAGTTTGTTGATTTAGTTACCTCTTTTCCTGAGTCATTCAAGAAGCATTAAATATGCGCTTTGAAAGTCGTCTTCATAGTTGTTAAGTATTTGGAATTTTGCATTGCTTATTACAGTAAGGCATAGATGAAGATTGTTAGTTGTGAAGCAGTTTATTGGAGACCCTTTTTTTTTTGAAAATACCCTTGTATCTTCACAATTGGCTTTTTCAATGTTGTTTACCTTGAATATTGTTTCATCTAGGAAATCTATAATTTCCTTACCATGTTTTGTAGTAAATTTCTTTCACCAAATCTTGGTTATGGATCCAATTATGAAACTCTTTAAGGTTTTTTACCGATTGGGTCGACAAGAAACAAAACAAATATCATGAATAAACTTAACAGAGGATAATGGCAGCCTATGGTCATTAGCACCTATTTCTTTTTGCCAGTCAGCTGCATTATAGAATTAATGTGTTTCCTTAAACTCAATCACGTATCCAAGCTCTCTTTTACTAAGTTTTGTCGCTTGCATATCATGACATCAAAGAAATCTGCAATTTCCTTACAAATTGTAATTTTATTGGATGAATAGTTTTAATTAGTCCACTAAAGGATTTTTTTGTATTTTTTTCTTTCGCGTGCTTCCACCCAATCAAAAGGTCATCAATAAGCTTAAATCAGACAAAAGACAGTCTTTGAACCATACATCCAATTTCTTACTCAGCAGCATAAACGCTTGCATAAAATGTAGGAAATTTCTTCCCATTAGCTATGTCGTTAATGAATTAATTTAAATAATTTTCGTATTGAATATACAATCGTTCTTTTAAAGAAAACTGTGCCGTAAATTAACAATGCATCATCTAGTATATTTTGATCCCGATTGTCTACATGAACTAGCAGGAAGCAGCCAGGGTCAGAGTCACGCTCAATAGTAGGATATCAATGTCTGCTCTAATCAGGACATAGTCTTTGGGATTTTCACGTTAATTACTTTTTCTAAACTATCATCTGTATCTTTGACATACATATACTGCTTCCAAAGATTTAAATAAATATGCTCATGAATATTCATGAATAATCTGGAATAATGTACCTACTTGGCGAAACTTAATTTGGCATAGTCCATATTTCTGAACCTTTGTGAATTTTCGGTATATATTAGATATACATTGATTTCAAAGTCTTCTGAATCAAGCATTTGTGTTCATGTTTGTCCAAAATAATACCCTTTTGTAAGACGCCAAATGTACATCTGAGTCCCATATATATATATATATATATATATATATCTATATATATATATATATATATATATATATATATATATATATATATAAAGAATACAAATCATATGGCGAATAACAACCCTCTCAAGCGTACTGGATCCACCAAGGGATCACGTTTGTCAGGGATTAATTAAAATAGATGCAATAAACTGACGACGAACAGTACGAAACTAGTAACTAACTAGCCTAAGCGCTTTCGACTCTTAATGAGTCTTTTTCAAAGGCAAATACAAAACATAGTTACGACAAACAAATAAACACAAAAAAGTTGCGTTTGTAAACCTCTACATTTCTATCTTCACATGTGCTAAAACTATAAATACAACCAGCTTGTAGAGACTAGTTGCGGATACTGAAAACGTTGTATAATTCCCTAAAAGTCTACAAGCCAAAGCGACATCTATTTTTACTTTGTGTACAAATGTAACGCAGATTATATCCCGGATATTTGGTTCTATACCGGTTATTCTTATAGTAAAAATTGAAGGATAAGAAGATTTAGAAAATGTTAAATTCTACTAGTGCATAGTTTTCATTTTCTAGTCTTCTTGGTTTAGACCGCTTGGTTTCAATGTTCTAAGGCGGCGTATCCAGTATGATTCTTTTTCCTTCCTGGTTTCGGAACTCCAGCTGTGGTTGTTGGCAATAGCGATAAGTATTATATCACTGAAAGTGTGGCCAGGGGAGGAGAAGTGTTCTGCGACCGGGCTTCTGTACAGCTTTTTTGTCATCCAATCAGATCTATGAAGGTTTATCCTTATGTGTAGCTTTTCAGTTTCTCCCACGTACTGAAGGCCACAGATCTTACATGTGATGAGATAAATCACATTCTCTGTTGTTTGCACGTTTTGTTTGGACCATGTATGTTTAGTTTTTCTTTAGTCACTGTGCTAGTGAATGTCTTGGTCTCTATCATATGTTGACAGGTTTTGCATCTTTTATCGCCACAGGGTCCAGATTGACTAGGTTGGTTTTGACTAGTGATTGTTGTTAGCTTGGCCCTGACTAGGATGTCCTTTAGGTTTTTTGGTCTCCGGTAAGCTACTACAGGTTTGTTCGGAAGTATTAGGTTTAGTATGTCTGACGATTGCACGGTTGGCCAGTGGTTTGCGATGATTCTACCTACTTTGGGATTGTCTGGGTGATAGGTCAGAATAAATGGTATCTTATCAACCTTTTCTTTCTGTCCATATCTGAGTAGGTCATCACGGTTTGTTTGTTTGGCCCTTTGGATTGCCTCCGCAATCAGGTCTTTGTCGTAGCCTCGGTAAAATAAATGTTTAGCCAGCTCTTCAGACCTTTCTAGGAATCTTTCATCGTCGGAGCAAATTCTGCGTATCCTCAGTGCCTGGCTATATGGAATGTTCTTAATGCAGTGTTTTGGATGACAGCTGGTTGGGAGAAGATACTGGTGTTTGTCGGTTGGTTTCGAGTAGATGTCTGTGTGTAATTTGTTTTCCACTAGTCTGGTTGTTGTGTCCAGGAAAACATGGTTTGAGTTGGAAATTTCTGCCGTTAATTTTATTGAAGGATGGAAGTTGTTTGCCTTTGAAATGAAGTCATCCAGACTTTCTCTTCCATACTGCCACTTCATTTCTATATCATCGATAAAGCGTACCCACTGGTATGGTGTACGCTCAACCGATGCTAAGAGCTTTCCCTCAAGGTTTCCCATGAAAATGTTAGCATATAAAGGGGCCATTTTAGTACCCATTGCAGTTCCATTGATTTGTAGGTAGTTTTCTTCATTAAATTCAAAGTTGTTGAGTTTTAGGACAAGCTCCAGGAGTTGGATTAAGAAGTGTGTGGGTGGATTGTTTACAGTTCTTGTTTCCCATGCTTCGCTGCATGCCTGTAACCCTTCGTTGTGCGGTATGTTGGTGTACAAAGATGTGACGTCTAAGGAAGCAAGTAATGTATCTGGCAGTAATGGTTCACTAGCTTTGCTTTTTATGAGATAATCTGTCGTGTCTTGAAGATATGATGGTAATTTGTGGACATGTGGTCTCATAAAATGATCCAAAATATTCTGATATCCTTTCTGTGGGGTGCCCGTTACCTGAGATTATAGGTCTGCCAGGGTTTCCTTGTTTGTGGATTTTGGGTAGAAGATAAAATCTACCTGCTCTTGGGTTTTCTGGGCTCATCTGGAAGCCTTTATCAACTCGGTTGAAAACGATATTTCCAGACATATCAACCATACTAACAAATACTCTAATTTGACAAAAGAAGAAACAGATGCCCTGCACTCACTGAAAAGCAGAACAGACATAATAATTAAGCCTGCAGATAAGGGTTTCGCTGTTGTCGTTATGAATAGGGAAGACTACATTAGTGAAGCAAGTAGACAACTAAGTGACGCTAGGTTCTACCAAAAACTGGACCATGATCCAACGCTGGAATATGCAAAAATCATCACTAATGTTATTGACGAGGCGTACCAAAGCGGACATATAGACCAGCAAACCAAAAACTACTTAAGCCCAGAAAACCCAAGAGCAGGTAGATTACAGCATTACAGAACAGCATTCTAAGGAAACATTAAGATATAATGATACATGTCGAGGCATGGACCTCAGTGTATGTTGTGCACTAAAATATGTCTCATTATTGTCGTTTTTCTGTCTAGAAAGTAAAAAGAAAAAGACTAATTCGTCATCCGATAAAACGCTTTGTCAAACACAAACGTCATCCCCTGACAAAAGCACACTCATTCAATGAAAAAGAGGAGCCACCAAAGAGCATGCTTCTTTCACGACTTTGGAAACCACATCGTTACGTTTAGGACGAAGCCATTGTCCCCCAAAAAGTATAAAAGACCGTGTGCCAAGTCATCGACTTTAGTGTATTTTAGCTGTGTGCCACGCAACCAACGAACCAACTGAGAAAGTAATCATTCCAAATGTCATTCATCTTCTGCCCCTAGAAGGAAGAAAAGGCAATGACTTCCACTTCGTTTATCCAAACATTGGGGACATGTCCGTCGTTTCCAAAGCTCCTCCACCAATTCGAAAAATCTCATTCAAACTGCCTCCAAAGTGGTCATCGATACCGTGTGCGAATATTGATTGAATGTTTCGGGAAGTATAATAACTTTTTCTAAACACCAAAAAGAATGCTTAGCTAAACATTATCATGCTCATCGCAAAATGGTCCCAAAGAAAATACGCTTTGGTCATTTTGCCCTTTTTACCCATGTTACTGAAATGATTAATAAGCAACATTGGAGGACTCTTACTAAAAGGAGTAATGGGAACAATATGATGACCCTTGCTGAAAGAAGTAAAGTGAACAATATGAGAATCCATACTGAAGGAAGAAATGGGAACAAAATGAGGACCATTGCTGAACGAACTATTAGGAAACATTCTTGGAGGATAAAGACATAAAGGTCCAAGAAGATAAAAGGGACCTTTGGAGTCAAAAATCTCAGACATGATCTTTGAAATCCGATGAAAATAAGAAAACCGCCCTTAGAGCCTTACAAACGAGGATGGAATACCTTGTTGGCAAGAAAAACGAACCCGCATTTTCTTCACAATCCTCATTTGACCGAGATGTCCGAGTTACAACACGAATTGCAACTATTGATGGATCGCAGAGATTTGTCAAAATCGGAAAAATCTCAAATTTACTGTCAATTGTTGCAACGAATGCAGGTCTTTCAACAAAACATTTTTGACGAAACAGCTCGACCCAACCTATGAGTTTAAGGCCTTGATGAAAAGTCCATCACCACTACTACCCGCACTAATCCCAGTAGTCCAGAAAGAAAAAGAAGAGCTTCAAAATTCACCAGAATAAGTACGCAAGTTAACAACACCACCTACATCCAGAAGTGGTTGGATTAAAACGATGATTGTTATTCCTTCTTCCTCAGTAGAGAAAAATAAAGAAGTGAAACCAGAAGTGAAATAAGAATTAATTACCCTAGTTAAAACATCTTTATACCCGGTACATATTGCTCGTTGGACACGTAAAGCATTACAATCCAAGAAAATAACACACGAAGATAAGAGGAGCATCATTGGAATGGAAAAAAATGAAGATTTTAACCAGCATTTGCTACGATCCATTCTATCGCGCAGGTTAAGGAGTTAAGCCATTGTATTGTGCTGCCACAACTCTACTGAATAGTATTGATTTACCTCAAGTGCAACCATGGTTACAAAAACAAACCACGTACAACTTACATAAAACCCATTTGACGAAAATTTTCCGGAAGTCGCACCCTAGTTGAAGGTATTGATCATCAATAACAAGCAGATTTAGCGGATATCACTCAGTTCACCACCTACAATCGTGGTTACAAATATATGTGTTGTGTTATTGACGTCTTTTCTAAAATTGTTTGAGTAATGTAATTGACTTCTACATCGAGGAGTGAGTTAGTGCGTGCACTCCAACTGATGTTTAAACAAAGTGTGCGTCATCCTCATCGATGGTAAAGTGATAAAGGCATCGAATTTCTGAACGAAGATTTCCAACGAAAATTGAAGAAACATGACATACTTTTTTTCTCCACCGAGAATCCAGAAACCAAAGCCAGCATCGTGGAAAGTTTTCAACGCTCCTTGAAAGAACGCATGTGGAAAGATTTTACGCATCAATATACTCTCAAGTACGTCTACGTCTTGCCAAACCTAGTCCAATCGTGCAACAAATCTTACCATCGGAACATCCGACGTGCTTCTTCCTTAAATAACTTCCTACAAGTGGCAATGTTCGAGCGCATGTTTTCTACGTCCCCGACAGTGACTGTCCCCCAAGAAAGGTGTAGTGATGGCACCAGGAGATTGGGTGTGCATTGGCAATACCAAACACCCTTTCGACAAAGACTACTTACCGAACTGGACCACCGAATTATCTCGTGTTAACGAATATGCGCGTGGACGTCCATAAATTAGAAGACATGAACGATGAAGTTTTAAAAGAAACATTTTGCTTGCCCGAGTTACAACGTATGACCAAAAAGAAGACGACACATACGAAATCAAAAGCCTTCTCGATCTAAACAACCGAAAAGTAGGAAAACGACGTGTCAAAGAAGTCAAAGTACGTTGGAATGGATATCCTTCCAGTTTTGACTCTTGGATATACGCTTCACACCTTATTGACTGTAAAAACAAATGACTATCATGCCCTTAAACACAGCCTCTGATTCTGCAGTAATTACTTCGTCCACCAGGTTTTCACTACAAGATCTACAAAACCAACCCTTTTGAGTGTGGTGTAGTGAATATGTTCCTGAGACGCAAATTGTCTGTTTCTTCCAAATCTATATGGTGCATTGTGTGATCGGGGCTGCCATTGCGAATTTGATTTTGCAACAAGGAGACAAGCAGCTGTGGACCATTTTACTTAGCAGTTGCAATGGTCACCTTCTTCCCAATCAGTGTCTGAAATATAAAATCACAAGATTACCAAACTAATCGACCTATCGGTTGAAAACTCCCTCAGGCTATTATTTCTTTATTGGTCAACATTTGGTGAATACTATTGCTGACAGGTTCAATCACCTGTTTGGTACAGTGTTGGAGAAAACCAGAAAAAGTGTCACGGTTGATTACCACAAATTAGCTCGTCACTTATGCCTCATAGTTGCAGAATGCAAAGTATTTCCATTACATTTGGTTTTGAATTGGGTGGAGAACATAAGTTGATCAAGATAGAAAGCGAAATGCCACTCATGACTAGTAACTCGGATTATGCAGATTTAGATTCCCTGTAGAAATGTACCAAGGATTGAATTTGATTTTTGTGTACTCCGATGTGGCAGAGTACAATATGGTGGGACGTACTTCCGTACCATTACTGCGAAACAATTATTTCAAAGTGGATTCTTCCAAGAACGCTGACGAGGAAGAAGGAAAACACCTATCACGTTCACCGCGAATTTGTACATCCTCACTATCAGCCCGTCAGTAAGTCATATTTCGACCCTGTCAATATTACTATAAAATTAGATCTGGAACAAAATATTGCATTCACCAAATGGAAAGTCACAGTGAAACTCCATTTGCGAAAACGATTAATCTAACCTTTTGTCAGTCATGTATCCTGTGTACCGAGGAGTCGCTCGACAACGAGGACATTGTTTAGAAGATATGCTCAAATCAGCCTTTCGTTCGGTTTCTCCCATTTTGAAACCGATGGCCGATTATGTCATGGGGATTGCACGCCTTGAAAATATTGTGTTAATACACGGCAAAGAATTTCTCCGAAATGTCATCAATCACAAACAAAACTCTAAAGAAGCTTTCTTGAGAGTAGGCAAATATGTTTTTCTTCAAACGGGTAAAGACATTTTGGGCCGGTGAAAAACTCCTATAAATACCCTAAGCGATGCCTAGTCAGACATTTCTGCTTCTCTAACGTCACTGCAAGGATAAGGCAGAAAAAACGACGAAAACACAGATTTAGAGAACTTAACACCTCTAGTGATACAAAGACTAAGGAAAGAACGCCTCTCTAAAATTAGACGGTTTGGTTTATTAAATTAGAATACATGATCCACTGAGTCTTGCTTCTATTCCAAGTCGGAACTTGATCTATTTGCCATACCACCCACAATGATGACAATGCAGTGTGTCGAGTTTGATCCCGTCTCCTCTTTGACGGATTCAGCTCTCATCGACTTTGAATTCAAAGAACAAGCCGAAGATTACATCAATCTGAATAGCAGGTAGTTACTTTTATCTAAAACTGAAATTGAACAAAACAGACAACTCCAATCCGGGAGACGATACTCGAGTAGCTCTAGTCAACAATTTCATGCATTCCTTGTACAGATAAGTAGATTTGTACATAAATAAGATTCTGGTCAGCAGTAGCAAAGATACTTAACCTGACCGAGAATAACTGAAATTCTCTAGACGTATGTAAAAGCGACTTTGAACACTCCCTTTGGATTCTTGCGAGGTGTAGATACCTGACACCACATGTGAGGCTATGTTTAAGAAAACCCTGAAAGCCAATAACGGTCCGCGCGATGTGGGCTTTAACGCTAGTCTAAAGAAACAATTGTGGTGCCCTGGATGGCTGTATCGGTATTGCTTTCGGGCGTTTTGAGCCGCCTTTTTCTGGGTTGCTTCTCCTCCTTACTGACCGACAGCTTGCGTGTACACTGAAAGAATGTAGAATAACAAAGGTCAGAGGTCAACTAGTATCGCCAAGGTCCAACTCTCGTACTAAACGTTCAGCCAAGGGCTAAGTGCCTCTTTGGGGAAGCAGTGCCGTCCCGGCATGGAGTACTCCCCTGAAGCAGCAACAAACACCAAATCGAATGAAAATAACAATATATTTGAAAAAGGATACAAATCTGTAATTAAACTTACAGTCCAACTGGCACACATATCATCATCAGAACTACAAGCTGACCAGGAAAAGCAAATTATCACATACAGCCGGACAAATAAACTTAGAATCTGGCACGTAAATATCAAGTGTTGTTAGTGCTCAAGGAACCATCACCACCAAAAGTAAAGATTGGATCTCAAAGGAGAACATCAAAAATCCACCAATACACTAACAAACCGTGATACTGCAGCAGATTGCAAAGATGCGGGCACGTCACAGCAGCATGCATATATCATGCAAGGTATCACAAATGCGGAAGACAAGACCTAGGTAGATGCAAAGCACCCAAAGCAACAAACAGGAGCGACACAAGATAACAACAATAACCGAAATAAGTTGGTTCACACATCACCACAGCACTCATAGCCAGACAAGAACTTCACATCAGCATAAAAACCAAACAGGCAATTACCTCACAGCTCTACCCCAAGCAACACACGGCAGTTACACAAGGCAACAACAACAACAATAAGTCGGAAAACATCACCACACGACTCAAAACCAAACGCCTAAAGGAAATCAGAAAAGAAATAGAAAAATAAAACACAACACAATAAAGTGTTATAAACCCTACATTCTTCAACATTTATATTTAACAACCTTGAGGGTTATGTCCATTATACAGTACACCTATCCCAATTTGAGGACGACAGCGGCATTTGGAAGGCATGGAACCATAGCAACCACAAACTCATAGCTGAGAAGCAGCAAAACCTATACGCTACTACGAGATGGGCGGACAACTGGAGATTTAAGATCTCAGCAACAAAAACCGTGGGATTGTTCTTCTTACCCCATAATCGACATAAACCAAAGTGTCCTTAACTTTACATTGAAGAAACACCAATACAATTCGTCAAACAAACATAGTTTCTGGGAATGCTAGAAGACGGAAACCTCAACGGGAAACCACACATCAACAAACAAATCAAGGGAACACAACAAGACATCAACTTAATAAAGCAACTGAAGGGAACCACAAAGGGTGCCGACCAAACTACACTTCTAATGTTATACAGATTACTCATAAGATATAAATGGGACTACGACTGTCAAATATATGCATCAGCCAACGAGACGCTACTCCGAAAAATAGATGCACTACAATAGAGAATACTCAGGCTATGCACCCAAACGAGACCAAACGCCTCGTTACAAGAACAACAGTTCCTAACAGGAGAACTACCATTACAACAAAAACCATGCCCTGCCACTATCAATAAGGAAATATACACACGGGGACAGAAAGCTAATAAAACAAACATTTCAACAATACAGACAACCATGTAGCTACAACCATGTCCCGAAAACCTCTGCAGCCAGCAGAGGTCACACACTCTGTGAAGAAGTAGAACTAGAGGATTTGCAAGAGGAGCAGCGAGCAATCAATGATGTGACACCGTGGCAGAATAATGCCCCAAAAATCAACCTAATTGCACAAACATTTTGAAACAATGTATAAAAACCCATGGCAACATACTAATGGAAATCCAAAGCTACTCCGATAAATCTATGCATATACTAGCAAAGTATATACAGATGGACCCAAAACCAAGAAATCTAATACAACAGCAGCATCAATGATGACACCAGAGCAACTGAACAAAATAGGTGCAAGACTCCCAGACGACTGTTCCATGTACTCAGTTGAATTCCGGACATTCAATCAATCATTGAACTGGATTTTAACTCAAACCCACCTTAGACTTGTCATCATCACAGACACACTAAGCGTCCTGAAATCCATTGAAACGGGATCAACCGAAAACAGATAAAATATGCAAGAAGAAATATGCTATTGCTAAACGAACTACCTGATAAACAACACTCCATTGAATTTATATGGTCCCAGCGCACATCAACCTTATCAGAAACAACAGACCTAGCAGCGAAAATAAAATTCCTCAGCAGCAACATATGCCTACTGTCCTACAGCATTCCAGAACCATACAGCCGAGTAAAACAACGCATTAATCTGAACGGGTAACCTATATGGAACACCTCCAATAAAGCAAGATACCTATTCCAACTACAGAAAGAAATCAACAGCAAAATCAATATATTAAAGGATATGGAAGTAATAGACGTAAGAACCATCAACCTCCTTATGACAGGGAAAACATTAGTAAAGGACAGATTTGAAAAATATTTAAAGGACCAACGCAACCACAACAACTGTCCGTATTTCTCAGTCCAGGAAACACTGGACCACATCTTCAACACATGCCCCAGATATCAAACTCAACGCAGAAAACCTCAGTTAATACTTAAAGAGGATAAGATAAAATACAGCGTAACCATAACTAGTTGACAAAAAACAGAATGTCAGCCTAGAAGCCACCAGCAAAAGAATATCATACCTAAAACAGATCAACAAGTAAGGGAAAATATGAACACAGCAGCGGGGAAATATAGTGCAGGAGATGAAATCTGTATCTACATCAAACATACTAACTGCCCAACACCACAATGCCTACATACAGTACTAACATTAATCGGATTAACAACTAACAACTAAATATTCACAAATACATCTCAGGCGAATTGGGGTTAATAACAGCAAAGCTAAAGGAATAAAGGTACGTAACACCAAATGAAGATATTAAGACATCAAAAATAAAAAGAATACAAACATGAACACGTCAGGATCAATAATGAATACATGGTAAGCAAAAGCAACTTAAAGAATAAGGATCATGGCAAACGACAGCTAAACAGCCAGTCCCCAACCTGAACCTAAGAGATTTAAATGACAAAAGCACAAGGACAATACAATCATGGCAACAGCTGCCAAGCCAAAAGGTGGGTACCAAAGAAACGAAAGCCTTAAAGACACCAAAAGCAACAAAAAGATGCTGGACTATGGCAACATGGGCCAAGCCAGAAGGCAAGTTCTTAAAGGAACTAATAGGAAAAAGGACTATGGCAAACGCTGGCCAAAAGGCAAGTACAAAACTAACCTAAAGACGCAAAGAAAACGGAAAAGTAGGAAAACACATGAGCACGAGTAACAGCATTAAAGTCAAGGATACAAACAACGACAATGGAAACAGCAATATGGGAACAACTGCCACGCTAAAAGGGAGTCCTTAAAAAAACAATTCATAAGAGTACTAGCAACAGTAAGGAAACTGGACTATGGAAAGTCATTAAAGTAAAATTACCTCAAACACAAGGAAATGAAGGACCCGTTACCAAACAAAATGGAGTACACAGAGCCAAAGTTGAATACCAACAGGTCCAAGCAAAAAAGAACACAATTAAGTGTTTCAGTAACAATATACATAGCATATGACAGATTAAAACAACACTACTCTATCACAGCTCAACCAAACAACTAAACACAAAAACCAATAAAAGCACCCACCCACACATATTTAATAACACAGCCACAAAACACTAACCAAAAAATAACCTACTAACAGCTAACAGCTAATACTAATTTAGCTAAAATGTGTACATATGTATGTATGTGTGTGTATGTATTTTGATGTGTATGTGTATGTATCAATGTGTGTATATGTATATGTGTATATCAACATGTGTATGTGTGTATATGTATGTATATAAATATGTATATATGTGTATAAGTCCTACTAAGAGACTGGTCAGTGTCGACCGTCATGTTTTACCACAACTGCCTCTTTACTATATAACAGAAATATGTTCCTGTGTATTCCTGTACCATAAAACATCAATCAAACCAGTATAAATCTAAATAGCTTTGCAGCCACGTGATCAATTCATATAAATAAAGCCGATTATACACATAAATCAAACAACAAAATCATAATACAGACTTCATAACTATTTCAATCGATGTACTTGGTCAATGTAGCACCAGATGCACATATTTAGTTTATTTTGGGATTTTGTGTTTTCATTGTGTTCGTCTTTTGGTTTCTTTCGGTGTGTGTGTGTGTGTGTGTGTGTGTGTGTGTGTGTGTGTGTGTGAGAGAGAGAGAGAGAGAGAGAGAGAGAGAGAGAGAGAGAGAAAGATTGTCTTTGTTATGTGTCGAAAGGACTTTTTTGTTTTGTTTTGTTGTTCTTAATGTGTTACTTCGCCATAAACAGCACATTGCCTAGGCTCAAGGTCATTAACTCGCCGTTCAAAATTTAAAAGGAAATATGCATGCTTGATATCATTGTAGTTGATCCTAAAATACCAGATTTAACAATAGGTACGATAACGGTATCACAAGTATTTACTAAGAGGTCTGGGGTTAGTCACAAAGAGGAAAGTTGCATAAGCATATAACACATTTATATTTATGTACATTATTTATTTCTTCTGTTTCTACTGTTTTGATTTATATCATCCATTCTTCCAACCGTGTGAGCAGAACAGCCATTTTTCATAAATCTATACAATGGAACCACACACACACACACGCACACACACACACACACACACACACACACACACATGAATGCATTAGTTAAAAAAAACCAGATAGGTTCTGAATGCTGATCTCATTACATAGCAAACATTACCTGGTCCGCATCGATATGCAAGTATATGTAATCTACTCCAATGTCGATTTTCCCCATTAATGGGTTCATTGTCGAACATCGAGTAACATAGAATTTGAGCGTTCTTCCCTTCAGTTCTAAGTAATATGAGTGACGATTTTTTCCAGTGTCCTCGTCCTTCGTGTAATTTACTTTTAGCAGCAGGGCGGGTGAATCTCGTAATATTTGCTGCTAGTTATATTTAAAAATAAAGCTTTCTACTAAAATGAAAATACAACCGATATTCTCTCTCTCTCTCTCTCTCTCTCTCTCTCTCTCTCTCTCTCTCTCTCTCTCTCTCTCTCTCTCTCTCTCTCTCTCTCTCTCTCTCTCCTTTCGGGTTTACATAGTTTCGTTACTGTATTTTTTTACGCTTTAATTTTAAATTGTTACGCGTTCTTGTTTACCTGTTTGTCAATACCCTTCCTGCTGCTCAATGAAACCAAACTGTAAGTGAAATCCAATACAAAATTTTACCGCGAACGATAAGAAATCTTCCCTTACCTGTATACATGGAATAAATATTTTCCCACGCAAAGTGAGAATATTGGCCGATGCCATGTGAATCATACCAAGTTATAACTTATTTGCGTTCGCCCGCTTTTGGCGTGTGTGTCAATAGGGGAGACAACTCATGCGGCCTTAGGGAGTATGCGTGATTTGTGTTAAGGGGGCAGGGGCCAGTTGTTATGTACAAATTTAATGCCGTAATCAGTGACCTAGTACAAAATATTATAAAAAATCAAATACACAAGTGAGGTCAAGAATGTCCCTATTTTGAGATACCTATATTAAAACAAAGCATAAAAAATATTATCCACTTGACCAGAGAAGTCAGTGGCAGTTCATAGCAGAAGTTTATGCACCCCAACCCCAAATTTATACCTGCAATATTCATGTCCGAAGGTCATTTTTGACACCATGTGGTACTCACACTGCAAACACAAGCCCTTTTCCTAGATTACAATTCTGCCAAACAGTGTGTACTAGACAGGCTGATGCAGTTGAAAATAGTTGTCATCCAAGCCGTTTTTGAGATATGCTCCTTGTCCCAAACCCACATGTTTACTGTTACGAGAGGCTAGCTCTTCTTCGTAGACAACTATTAGTATTTCACTATCAACATATTGCAGAGTAACTATGGAATGTGTACATGCCTGACATCAATTTCAAGAACAACACAAGCCCGAAACACCTAAGTCACAAATATATCCATATATTTAATTAGTAGACAATAATTGCTGAAAAAGTCACACCATAGCCTTAAGTTAAGAAATTTGCCAGGGGCCAAATTACGAAACTGTACCCTGCCTCCTTAAGGGCAATTGAGCGGAGAGGGATCAAAAGAGGTAACAGAGGGTATGGTGTCTCAACCAGATATGCTATCGAAACCATTGTAATATGTCGACCGAGTACAATGTAAATTTATCGTGATGAATCCATGAGGAATCGCTTGCGAGTAAAAGACGTTTCTAAATTTAATCATATCCATGTTTCCTTAACACCAAGTCTTGTGGATGTTTATTGGTATCTAAATATCAACACCATTAAAGACAAACAGAATATTACAGTTATCCATGATCGTTTTAGGTATTTGTGTAATTAAGTCATTATTATATTAATAAAAACGTCACCATGGAATCTAATACAGCTAAACTAGCTCGGCAGCGACTAGAAGCAATTAAGAAATATCTCACCGTCCGTGATTCTGTCAAACAACAACTACAAGCGTGACAGGAATCTCAGGTGGAATGTGCAGAACGGGCATAACATGTACTTAAAGAACTAAACAAACAAAACAGAGTTTAAGACAACTTCCAGGTGAAATAGCTGTTGCTCAACCACAACCACTAATACAAGAAATACTTGAGGGTATTGACCAGCTTGATCCTGAAGTAGCCTAAGCATTAGACAATAAGACTATATCAGAACCAGAACAATAAAAAGTCAAATTAAGTGAATGATAAATGTAAGTTATGCTTTCATAAACTATTTTGAGAGCATTGAAACATTAACAGCGTTTGCCGCGCAATTTTGATCGGAGAGAACTAGTTTTGAAACAGGGGTACGCTGATTATCATGTAGGTCGTAGTATTTCGTACAAATGGATATATCGTATACACTACAGAGTTGATCAGGTCCGATACAATGATGTAAGATATATTGCATTTTTTATTGGGCTTAATTAATATTTTGCATATTTACAAACGCAACAATTACAGCAATCAAAACAACAACCACATGCATGCAAAACAATAAGTGAGGAAGAAGAATGGCAGGATGCAAGTTCTGAGCCCGGTGCCACAGAAAGTAACCTAGTCGCTCCTGATACAGGCACCAGAGGAAGTGATCTTATTAGTTCATGTCCCAATAAAGTACTTGCCGATGTTGAACGACTAGATATTGTGATTGGCGGAAGACGAGCGTCAATAATTACCTAGAAATCATTAATAAAGAAGCTGCTATTTGTCAGAGATTGTTTACAGGTGGCATCATGATTATTAATGTTTATGGGTCACTCATTGATTGAAGCGATGATGATTGATACATGCAGATCATTGACAAGAAAATTATGTGATTTATGTATAATGCTCAACGTGATCCTGCAATGGTCAGTGTGATAAATTCGCGATTAGAAACACATAAAGTGACCTAATCGTATGAGCTTAGGGATGTTGTCCAGATTATAGTTAGAAGGATAGACCCAAAAGCAACATCAACTGCAAAATAATTATCAATGTTTTATTGCTGTTGGCAATGTTGCTAGTACAGCATTCTCGACAATCAAGAATAGACTAGCGCGATTAATACGCAGATCGTCTGATCTCAGGCAGAAAAAGTGACAAGTACCGAAGTTTTGCCTGCAAATGTTAGTAAAATACTATATCAAGCTGAAGCATTTATTGAAGTAGAAGGTGAAATTCTATAAACAGATGATGCTAAATACTGAGTTGGATTTTTAATAACGGCATCATGGCTTTGTATAACAGTGCTACGTATAATAATCATTCATGCATGAAGAACGTCGACGTTGTCACAACGATACTTGACCTTGTAAGACACAGCGATGATTACTCGAGATCATCAGGTATGTCAGTTTTGTTTGTGAAACATACTTCTGACCACTCTGACAACAGAGCGTATAATATAAGACGACCAAGAAATTTCGCTGACACTGATGGTTCATAGCGCTAAGCCAGAATTCAACTTAGGATTCGCACCACGTTGATTAATGCTGGAAGATGGAAAAGTAGATGTTCATGTCAATTACACTTTTACATATTGCAGAAATGTGAGAACGGCCATTTTCGGAGGCAAGCAATCAGTTGTAGTCGTACGAAAGGCTACCGACAAATATGCTATCTGGCTCCCTATGGGTGATGCTGGTAAAGTAATGCTGACAAAATTTTCATTGTGGTTGCCATCAATGATACCATCACTCGCTGAAGAACAATAGTTGCTCTCTTTTTATGGATACGGGATGTAAATCAACATTATCATGGATAACGGTGACCACGTATAGTGTTTAAAGTAACAGTGATGGCTTATTAACACGGCAGATAGCATCTCAATGTCTCTGCACCACGACATAATGAACGAGTAAACCCGGGTTTGGCAGTGATTTAGCAGCCATTTATATCCAGATAGGAAGGGATCATGGGATTCTGTTCTACCAGCTGATCAAGACAGTATGTAACGTCAGCGGCAACGTCCACTAGCCCTCCGTCTGACATGTGCTTAGCGGTCTTTATGAGTAAGTCAGTTTAAGTCATTTTAAACAAAATATGAAAAGAAACCAAAATTAATCAAAAATTCATACTTGCGGGTGAAAAGATATTTTTTTTAAAATGTATTTTAACTGTGAATTGATGCTCATTCTGTTCATCATTTTGTATCTATGACATACTTGCAAGACACCTTAATTGTCTTTAAAGGTCATAACAAGAAAATGTCACAGACTTTCACTGCGAAATAATTTTTTTTACTCATAATGAAAGGGTGCCCATTCATTGCTTTTTAGATGGACCTCGTTCGTATTTAAACATGCGAGCAGCGCTTTTGTTATTTTATATACATTATTTCATAATTTGGCAACGGTAATAATTTTCAAACGAGATTTTTACAGGGACAAAGTCACAGAGAGGTAAAACGTGCACTACTTTTTCTTATCTGCGGTGAGGCATGTCTGTAAGAACTAAGATTGGTTGTTGTAGTAGTTCGCGGAACAAGGTTTTCTGAATAAGCCATAAAAACCACAGTTCCGTTATTTAATCGATTTCTGGACAAAAACCTATTTTGTAACCCGTTTCAGAGTATATTTGTATCATGTAAACCTCGATTTCACGTGACTATCGGTTTAACTAAAATCAGCAAATTATATGTACTTTTCTCTTGATCAAAGATGTTGCGGAGTCTGTGTTTTATACATGTATTAAACACTGCATGAGATATAAATACATTATATAATCGAAAGACCGTAAAGGAGAATTGAGAAACTTGGTCTTACTAAAGTTTCACAGAGTGAATAAATATACATCAAGGATCATCCAAATATATATTATAGACTTTAGATAACACTCATGTGAATATCATCATTTGATGACATTCTTGAGACGTGTCCAAAATATTGATTCTTGTCTACAAATATCACAACTAGATTTTAGAACTCTGTGTCCGATTAATTAGTTTCCGCTAAAACACCGGGATTTATTTTGACAATCTGTCATTCATATACATTTTAGAGCTCGTATGACATGAGAAGCTATAGCTAATTATAGAGTAATCGTTTTTATACTCGCAGACTAAACAATATTGCTTTGAAGGTGATGGTGGCCTAAAGATATTATAATGTCATATCATCAAATTAGTATTACTCTGATTCCCAGTCAGATTACAAAGCTATGATGGCATTAAAAAAGGATTCTGGAATATAAATATTGCTGAAATCAGCAGAGATCGCAGAAGGTTCAAATAAACTATTCTGAAAGGATGTCGTTTCATGCACTTCTATGACGCCAAACGACCAACGACTGATGTTAGTCTTAATCTTTCTGCGGATACCATTAAAGACATCACCAAGACAGGTGGTATATATCCACTTCTTTCAGCTACACCAGCGGTGATAGCTGCTGAAGCAACGACCAGTGGGAGCTACGATCATTTAGTGGAAATTCGACATTACAAAATGATGCGGATGTTCTTTCTTTGCTTCGTGTCAAAGATTATAAAAAATCAAGATCGGCATGGATCTTTGCAGGAATCAATTCTAACACGTTTCAAACTTCCAAATTCACACCTTTACTTGGAAGTAAGTACGTGCCACTGAACAAGTAAATTCTAGCTACCAAAGCGTGCATCAACGTCAACTACAACGATGACTTCTGTCTCCTCTGGGGATTCTCTCCGAGGTACATCCCACTGACGATCATGTTTATTGCGTCTCCCACTACAAGCCCTATTTTGTTACATTTCATATCAATAGCATAAACTTCACATCATTGGACACAGATGTTCCGAGGGACTCTGCTATATCGCGTTTCGACCCGATGACAAGAAGGCGTGCGATAATCATTTTGTTGTATATTCCATACTGATCTCACAACAGACTCCAAACTCAGCCTTAATTTACTTTATTGTTGCATTTATTATGCCGATATCAGCACCCTCAACAAAAACTAACTTTTATTTCTGGCATCACTGCTTACAGTGCATTCCTCAAGTTCAAAGACTACACGATCACGTCTCATCAGATTACTGTCCGAAATTACAAACCCTACCGATGCTACGCGAGAGAATATTACAGTTCTAACACCACTACAACAAATACGCACAACCATTTCATATCTACTTCGACTCAGTAATCACCCTGGAAATTGTACAAGGATCATCTCACCGTCAAGCTCCTTCTTTAATTCAAGTAGAACACAAACACATCGCCTGCGCGATTGGCTATAGAACTTCCTGTTCTGACGATTAGTATTTGTCCTCACCCTATCGCTAATATCCTAGTAAAGATTGCGTTCCATGTTTCTTAGAGCAACTCGATAATGAATGGAAAAGTAGCCAAGCCATACCAAAAATCCAGCTTCATTGCTTCCAGTAACTCCAACATAGCTACAACATTACAAAGCAGAACAGCGATGAAGCATATGTGAGGAATATTTTCCACCTCATTAATAAAATGTCACAGACCATTGCCATGTCACTTTATTCTGGCAGCACTCAGTCATCCACATATTAAACCACTTATCGCTGAAGTAGGAAAGTAAATCAAATGTATCCAAACAATTTTGAAAAGTACATGTCTTTCTAGATTGTACTTTTCTGATTCATAGATTGGTTTCATTTCATGTCAGGATTGCTAGAACTACTTGCCAAAACTGTACTCGGCTTACTGACCTAGAAAAAGGACATTGTTGATAAAGACGATTCTCTCAAGCAAAGATGTGTCTATCCCCACGAATACATTAATGCATAGTCGAAAGTCGATGAAACATCGTTGCCGCCTCAAGACACATTTAACTCCTATCTGCATCCCTTAGGTATCACCGACGACGAATACTAGCAGGTGAGCAAAATATGGAAATCTCTGGATTGTTAAACTCTTGAAGATTGGCATGCTCTGTACTTGAAATCTGACCTTTTTCTACTCACGGACGTGTTTGAAGTTTCATACTCAGATGTCTAGACCATTACAAACATAATCCACTCCGGTACGTCTCCTCACTATGACTCTCTTGGAACACTCTCCTCAATCAATCCGGTATGACCATAGAGCTCTTCACCGATCCAAACATATTCAAGTTCACAGTGCAGACGACTCGAGGAGGCATCTCTGTCATCTGCAAAAACTCGCCGTCGCCAAACAAAAACACATGTCCAACTACGATCTCACGCAACATTCCACCTTCATCCTCTACCTTTACCTTCACAACCGATTACCAAAGGATTTTTTAACTAGATCACCGTAGAACAGTTAAGTGAAGGATACGACGATGACCGTTGCTAATTTGTCGAAGTCAGTCTTGAGGATCCACAAAATTTACACGACACTCATAACGAATATCCCTCTTTAGCTGAATCCCTTCTTGTCACCCAGTATCAAACACCAATTCTGATTGAGAGATGCAAAGATAAACAAAACTGCAACCTAATGTCAACCACAAAATTCACGACAAAATTCATAATCTACTGCTCGATCAAGCTCTCCAACAAGTACTCCTTCTAAGCCAAGTTCACAAAGCACTCAAGTTTAAATAATCACATTGGATGAAACCCTCTATCGACTTCAACACAACACAGCAAGTCAGATCTACCACCACTTTCGACAAAGACTTCTTCAAACTCATGAACAATGGTATCCTCAGAAAAAACATGGAAAATATTCAATATCGCAAGAAAATCGAAATCGTCAATGATGTTTAGATGACGAGATAAACTCGTGGCCAACGATGCCTTTCTCCAAATGCAAATCTGCGACGAAGATCTAGTCGCAATCGAATCTAGAAAAAGCTAGACACACCTTAGATGAAACATCTACTTCGAAGGAGTTTTTCTGGGGTTATCCAAAATGCTCGTGTTCGAGTTTCATAAACAAACACACATACGGAGACAAAGCCACGCTATTCATAAACGATTCAGACTCTCGTCTACTCATCTATGAAATTCACACTAACAACATCTACACGGATCTGCATCAACAGAGAGACCTCCTCGATCTTAGCGATTATCCACAACACAGTCTCTTCCACAGCTTAAACAATACAAAGTACTCGGAAATTAAAAGATGAATCTCAGGGCATACCTTTCAATGAATTCATTGGACTTCGACCTACAATGTACTCAATCACTGTGATGATGGCACTGTTATGAAAGCCAAAGAAGTAGTAAAACAAAATAAACACTGCTAAGCTGACACACACTAAAATTACAAACAAGCATTAAACAGGCGTCTCCAATACCACTCCATGAGAACTTTCCGATCATATCAGCACATGATATCTACCATATTCATGTACGAAAAAGGACTATGCCCTTCATTCACTTACTCGTTCATGTACACAAGGACACACGAACATACAACTAGCTAGGAAAAAATAACTAGAGACAACAATAACGAAGCAGGGATTTAGTGGATTAGAACCAAATTCACTCAGTAGTATAGATCCATGGAAGACTATTCTGGCGATTCTTAAATCACTTAGCATTAAAGGAGATTCAGAAATCCCATTTGCTATTCTACTGGTGGTTATAATAAAGGAAGACGACTATCGCATTCACCGAGAATTTGTAAATCCTCATTACATTCCTGTTAGAAAATCGTACTTTGACAGTGTCATTCGTGTAAAAGAAAATCGTGGTCAAATTGCTTTATTATCGAAAGGAAACGTCATCGTAAAAATACATTATCTAAAACTATTCTCAAGCGAATTTTGAGACATATATCTTGTGTGTGAATGAGTCGCTTGACACCAAGAACAAGATTTAAGTGAGAGACAAAAATCAGCTTTTCCCCTGGATTCCATGCTTCAAAAGAAAACGTTCTGACACATGGATAATAATATATTCAGAACTCACTCCTCAACAAAATCCAAAAGAACCCTTAACGAAAGCAGGAAATAATGTATTAATTCAAACATGAAATGAGCTCATAGGGCGCCGAGACATTTTATTTTATTTGCTACATGTTTTGGACGTAGGTACAAATTTATCCTCTACACCACAGCAAGAACAAGACAAAAAGTGACCTCGAAAACCCTTCAGACCTGATCGCCCAGATAAAAGCAAAAGAAAAGAATAGCATCTGTTTAACTCATGGACTAATTTATTACTAACAAAAAGCAAACAAGACATTATGCACTGAGACTGTGGATGTTCCAAATAAAACTTATATATGTTTGCGATACTGCCGACTTAGATGAATGAGCAAAAGTCTTACATCGTATAATTTCGTCACATATCGTCTTTAACCACTTCCGCACCTACCGGATTTGAAAGGAAAAGACAAACCGAATATTACATAGATCTGAATAATAGTTACTTGTACCTAAAAGTCTAAAATGTTCTTCAAACGGACTGCATCGATGTCAGAATAGCTACTGACAATATTTTCATGCATTAGTTGTTCAGCGAAGAAGATTATAACTTGAACAACAAACTGTTAAGCATGGACACTTACCTTGACTAAGCTTACTTGAAAACCTATCTGGTGAAAACAAATCCACGATGCCTTAGTAGTGTGGAAACCGTTCACGTTGAATAAGTTCAACGATGCCGAATTGACTGTGGATGACGATACTTATAGTTCTTAATTTAACGTCGACAAGAAAGAAACCCAAGCATGTCACAGTGTATAAATATGGATCATAAAGACTTGGGGATATGAAAAGAAGACATGTATTTGTTGAATGGTTTGTATTGACGTCTAAAATGGAAATAGTACCATACGCCTTTTGGTGGCTAACACTAATTAACTTAAATCCGTGCAATGTGTAGAAGGCTAAATTGAAAATCGACAATCAGTAACATTCTGAAAAAATCCACATCCATTATCCTCTACGATAAATGAACCATTGTACATTCACACTGATTCATGATGGAAGACCACGTGATTTTTAAAGTCAGCTGCCTACAATTGTCAATGCAGCCCTCATCGGAGCCATTGATCAAAACCATCTCAAGTCATACATTTTACCTTACCAGACCTTGAATACCAACCTATTTAAACCATTTAAAGCTTTTATGGAAACATTGGAGCATATTTTCCGATAATATCAAGCCATGCATGAATATCGTTCCAATTGTTTTTATAATGATACTCAGATGGAATTCAGATATAGCATTGACCTTAATTTATATAGGTTCAGCTTTATTGTATATCATTATAGATCCTTGATATGTAACACACGGACGGAAAAACGCAATTTCACATCAATTAATTCTCACATTTGCACAATTACGTCTATCAAAGAATTTCCGAATGGTTTTGAATGATCTCTCTAATTGTTGTTCTAGAAAATAATGTCACCAATTTGAGCTTCTCAATTATCTAGACAAGATCTAATCGTGTTCATTAAACATAGAGATGTACAAAGCGAACCTTTAGTCCCAAAATGGCATTACTTTATACTGATAAAGTTGAAATTTCCTTTGTCCTTTCTGTAACAAGAATTTGGGAGGATCATTTTTTTGAAAAGGTCAAATTTGGTGTTATTTTTATCAGTACAGTCATAGCAATGGAAGCGAAATTTTTGTCACAGTATTCACCTTCTATATTCAGTAGAAAGTTTAATCTGGTTTAGGCTCAATAATGCATTGTGGACTCCAGTCATTTTTACGTGGTTATATCAAATTGTTCTACAAAATGCAGGATTATTTCTTTCAAATATTCTTCCTTTACGGATGATGTTTCACAAGCGTGGAATCTATAGTCTCATCGTCCTCGTAGATTTTATTTGTTTGTATTGGAACAGCAGCAAATAAGTGATCATATTCAAATAACTGCATTTTTAGTTCACTCTTCCCTGTGGCTGTAAAGTTGAATTTTCTCGTCTTGATTATTCCGAATTAAGAAGACTGGTTGAATCAGTTACTACAATACCAGTTCGGGACAGGTACAACTAAATTGACTTCATAGTTAACACAACTATCTCTGGTAACATGATCCTTTATATATTATAACCCTAGAAAAATTAAGGATGTAATTTAAATTAATCAACTTAACCTGCAAAAGACTTTCTGATACGGACAAGAGAGCCAAAAGTTTTTCACCAGGCTGCAAACGAATTCTCTTCATTTTTTATTTTTGTCACACCTGAGTTCTGTTTTTGAATTAATTTTAGGTATGGGACAGACACAGTCGACAATTATTCTTTTACGAGATTCGTCACATACAGGCATATGTTGCAGATGAATCTTCGGATTCGGTGTTTCTCTCCAAGCCTGATTAAACTTAACTATTTTAAATATTTTAAATATTTTAATCATTCAAGTTATAAATTAAAATGCTAGAGGACCTTACAGTATTATAAAGTTAATCCAAAATAATCCTAAAAAAGTTCTATAAAAGTCCAAACAAAAAGTTTCGTAAAAATTTCAAAACGGAAAACGTGCTGGTCCGACAAAAATAGTGATGTGGTCAAGATGGCGTTGTCAAGAATTACTCTGAAGAACTTACAACTGTTCCAGAATATTATTTTCGCAACATACCTCCGCAACAGATCATACTAATCAATTTATTTCGAAATCTGATATAATTTTTACGCTCTTAATATTCATAGAAAAGGCCATAATCACTTAGTCGAAATCTAACTAAACATAATGAGAAGATACTTCAGTTTACAGACATGAACAAAACCTTTCAAGACATGGCTCAATTTATGTACCAGTAGTTTCAAAACTTACAGATATACAGAACAACTTAAATATATCACTTTTAATTTCCGGACAATAAAAGTGATTCCAGATCTTGTGATAATTCTTACTGAACCCTGAATGACAAGTCAAAGAAATATATGTGCTAGACCATAACTTTACAGTCAATACAACCTAAGAACAAAAATGTGATAGCCCAGGACCACTTGTGACCAGCTGGTACCTTAGGTGACCTCCATGTCCTCATAAGGACCAAGTGTTTAGAAAAATGACAAACAGGCACTTATGTGGCTTCATTTTTACTAATAGTTTTCTTGAATAAACAGGGGATTTTACGATCATATTCCTGTTCGATAACGAGTGATTATTATTTGTTATCCTGATTTGAGAAAAGAGAATAATTGGTAAAAAGAGGATTACTGTGAATAATAACATTTGATATATATATATATATATATATATATATATATATATATATATATATATATATATATATATATATATATATATATATATATATATATATATATATATATATATATATATATATATATATATATATATATAATCGATATGTACCCCACTTATTCTGATTTTAAATAGTACAATGATACGACTAAATATCCACTCATTATTAATTACTGATCAAATATGTTGTTTTTCTTTCCAAAATCCGTTTTACTACTTTTATTTGTGAAACATGCCCCCACCTGCACCAGAAAGTATAATAGATGACCACTACATGTTTGCGCATCTACCACCTTAAAATAATTCTACATGCGCCTCAGATGTGGTCATTGGTAGTAGTCAGCCGACTATGGAATACACTTTGTAGCTTAATAACATAAATACCCCTTCATCAATAATATTTGCAACGGTATTTAAGCGCCAGAGGTGGGGATAGCAGGTGAGAACGTCTAAGGTCACTATTTAATTTCTCCAAACGGATTCTCGGCAGTAAAAACAGGTTTGGTCTGGATTGGCAATGGCAAGATAATACTTACCAATGGAAGGTCTAAGACAATCTCGACCCCTTCATCAATAATATTTGCAACGGTATTTAAGCGCCAGAGGTGGGGATAGCAGGTGAAAACGTCTAAGGTCACTATTTAATTTCTCCAAACGGATTCTCGGCAGTAAAAACAGGTTTGGTCTGGATTGGCAATGGCAAGATAATACTTACCAATGGAAGGTCTAAGACAATCTCGACTCCTCGAGTCTTCTGCCATTGTGAAAAATGAAAAATGATGGTAACAAGACATCACAGAATGGAAGACGTTCAAGATGAAATCAATGGCCATGGCGGAGGGGTTCAAGGATGAACTCAAATGCCACATAATCGAGCCATGTAATAACAAGGATATCAGCTGTGGTCTACAACCTGAAGAGGGAGGGACTTCACCAAGTTGCAACTGAAAATGATATATCCGAGATGGCAAAATAAGACCCAAAAGAGTTGTTATACCGGATCGGACGTATCCTGGGTTACAAATAACAGCGCCATCTGCTCAACATAAGGAAATAATTGATAAGTATGCTCCTGGTGCAACCATCATCAAGGTACAGGCAAGAGATAATATCACCACTGAAACATGGAAAATCATGGCATGAGGGCCAGAAGAGAAACCCGAGGAGCTAACGCATAAGATGGGAAGATATCCTTGGACTGTGCGAGATACGCTGAAGGAATTTTGGAGAGAAATCAACAATGAAGGGCACTGGAGTTTCTTCAGTGGGTATGAGGGCAAACATGAACATTGTGTCGGATTTACGGTATATATGGACATTGTGTGTTCTTAACTAGTGTCTAACAGGATGGTTACCATCGGCTCGAGGGCATTTGTTTTTCAAAGTCCCATCATAAATGTTTATGCACCAGTACCTAACCAAATTGATGAAGTGGATGTGTTCTGCAACCAGCTTCAAACCCTCATTGATGCACAGGAAGACTGGCGGGAAACCAATGAGAAGCTTCTGGAAGTTGCCACCTACAATAACGTAACTCACTAGCACTCTTGGCCCCCATAGACCATTTAGAGTATGGAATTGGTGCAATTCAGAGGAAAAACACCACAGCCAGAATGATCACATCATGCCCATAAAGCACTTCTAGTATTACTTCAACATGGCCAGAACATGTAACTTCCAGGGAGCTGACATAGTAAGTGACCATGACTTGCTAATGATAACAAACTTCTTATGTGGAAAATTAAGGAGCCAATAGAGATCAGGATCGGGTTTGTACTTGATAAACTTAAAAATCCATGCGTAGCACAAATATTTGAGGCATCACTAGATGGCACATTTGCACCACTCAGAATTCTGGTTGATGAAGAAATAAATCTGAACTCCAGAATTACCACCTTCAACAAGGCGGTTACAGGCACAGCTGGTGTGATTCTAGGAAAACATCATTGGATAAGGAAGCTCTTGGTCAAACATATCTTAGACCTCTATGTCCGACTTACGTGGAAGCAAAGAGACCTTGAAGGAGAAGACAACTACAGGCACATTAGCAACAAGTTAAAGAAGATCACTGTAAATAAACGGAGAAAAGTCCGAATCAGGATAACAGTAAAATGGCATACCATTTGGTGATGACTTGACAACTTTGAAACGGGAAATCTACTACTATCCAGACAAGGATAATAAGAGTCTCCCAGAAGACTTAAAGGTTCTTAACAGATGGAATAAATATTGGTCAATGTTTTACAATCAGGAGAGTTCTGGTGACAAAGAATGTATTCATCTTTATAAGAGAGGATGACTACCATATCCTCTTGGAATAAACAGAGGCAATAAATACAAAAAAAGAAAGGGATGTCAGCTGGGATAGATAATATACCATCAGATCTTGTTCAAGCAGAAGAAACCTCTCTGATAAATGTTATCACAACAATCTGCAACAAAATCTGATCAACATGAGAATGTGCCACCCCAAGGTTTCAGCCTCTGAACATCACTGTCTCTAAGAAAGGAGAATCTGCAGCTGTGCCAGTACTACCGAACAATCAGCTTCATCAGTCACCCAAGCAAGGTTTTGCTTAAGATCATCCTCAATGGACTTGAAACCCCAAGTAGAACTCATTATTGCTGAAGAACAGGTTGGTTTCAGAGCAAGACGTAGCACTATAGAACAGATCTTCAACCTGATACAGCTCTGCAAAAAGTATATGTAGCATCAACAGAACCTCTATCATGTCTTTACTGACTACAAAAGGCTTTCGATAAGGTATGGTATGCAGCCTTATTGGCCACTATGGGATATACAACAAACACAAAACTAATCAGCACCATAGAAAACCTATATGACAATGCACATTCCTCAATACTTGTCAATGGCAATATAGGATTCTATTTCAAAACCATAGTCGGAGTCAGAAAGAGGTGCATTCTCTCACAAATTCTCTTCAGCATTTACCTGGAAAGGATCATGTCCGATGTATTGGTAGATCACGAGGGCAGTATCAGTTTTGTATGTAGAACAATCACCAACCTGGGTTTCACGGAGGACATTGATGGATTTTAGTAGATGAAATGTACCTGGAAATTTTAGTGAACCATGTCACCCAAGCATACTGATGTATGGAATGCAGATTAGGGCCTTAAAGGCCAAGCTAATGAGAAGCACCCTGAGTGGTATCCGAAGTGAAATAAGAGTGAGTGGACAAAAACTGGGCAAAGTACCTAGGTTATAGCATCTCTGGTTAAGGTTGTAAATCTGAGGTTCTTTCCAGGATTTTGCAAGCAACACCTGCACTGGCTAGACCGTATCCTATTTGGAAGAACATGAACAGCACACTTGAGTCAAACATCAAACTTATGCACTCCCTTGTCATGTCCATGTCCATGTATGCAGGTGAGACATGGATCCTAACAGCAGAAACAGAGAGAAAAATCGATGCCTTAGAGATAATATATTATCAAAGGAACATTTATATCTCATACCTAGACAATGTTTCTAATGATGATATACGCATTAGAATCCAAAGTGCAATTAGATCATATCAAGATCTGCTCGCCACTGTAAAAAAAAACACCCCGAAACTAAGACATTAAGATCAAATCTCACACTCATCTGACCCGTCAAAGACAATCCTACAGGGCACAGTTAGAGGAAAGAAAAAATCTAGGCCAGACAGAAGAAGTGATGGGAAGATAACATGAAAGAGTGTAGAGGCATTGATTTCACATTGTCCCAAAATGAAGCGAACAACAGGGCAAATTATCATCACTTAATCTGAAACGTAGATCTTAAGCTAAGTGAGAAGAAAGCTTTTTGTGGCTCTTTGTGCATGTTATCACTCATTAAATACGATATGTAACAGGTTTAATACTTTCATTGTTTTTCACTGTATCCTAAACATCAAAATAAAGTAAACAAAAACATGATTTGATTCTTGCTTACTCTAAGCTAAGTTCGTGAATATTTCTCTTCCTATCATTTCTTTGCTGCTTCGTTCTCTTTATCAATTTATTCGACTTGGTCTACTTTTCGTTTTCTTTACATTTCCATACTTTCTCTCTTTCTTCCTTTTTTCTTTCTTCTTGATTTCGTTATTTCTTTCTTTTTTTGAGCACAGCATATATAATTTTCTTCAACTTGTTAATAACTAGTAATTCACATGTACTCATAGTATATCAAAGTTAATTTTAATAGAGCCGACTGAAGCAGTCAGCGTTCCTTTCCTGAAGAAAAATAATTCTAAATTAACTTTCTGGATACAAGTACATATTTTGTCTGTACTTTATTCCAGATGTTCTTTTCTACTTTCCACAAATTTTAAATTTGGTTGACGTATATAAGACTAATCGTTTTTTGAAACCTTACCAATGTGTGGACAATTGCAAAACTTGATTCTTAATGTAAATATGTACAATAATCTGCGTATGAATGGCAATCTACAAGAAGGAAATATATTTTTAGACATTTGTTGATATAACGGTGTGGCATAAATACATATCCACTCAGAGAACATATGTATTTAAATCTGAAGTGTTGACAAGCAAATTTAACTATTTGTCACCATCGTAAATGTCGAAATTAAGTGGAAGTGTGCTTGAAGGGAGAAATAATACGAATTGTAATATTTCTCATGCAAACTATATTAAGTCATTGGAGTTCAATAACTACATTTTGATCCCCTATAGCAATCAGTCCATGTAACGAACCCTAAAGAAGCTATGGTTTATATTGAAATATATTTGCCTTTAGGTGTGAAAACTGTTCCATTCACGCCAGAGCTCATAAAACAAGAATGAATACCATGTCTGTGCAAATGTCGTTACACATTTCACTGCATTATCTTTCAGTCTAAAATTCAAAATGAGATCTGCATTATTAATTTGTGCAGGCTCTATGGACTGGACTGCAGTGCTACAAATAAAACTTGCTAAAGAAATTGAACATGGATTTGGACTTTCATTCTCGCGACATCTGATTATAATAAAAAATATATAAACAAGTCTTCAAGCACTTCTTGTTGATACATAATTAGGCCTTTGGCATTGATACAACCGATTTCGGTCTTTTTTGCTGAAATATTAACATGTCTCGCATGGTCGATATATTACTATTGTATGGAATATATGTTTTGTTTAAAAGGCTGTTACGGAAGTTCACTTGGTATAGCAACGGGTTCCTAATTGTAACGGGGGATTTTTAAACATTAAAGTCTACTTAAATGATTTGGCGTTCGTTAATATCTCCTAAACCTGCTAAATCACTCTCCGCCAAAAATACGATCAGGACTTTCCGATACGACCATAGAACATGTTCTTTCAAGATCTCTTCCAGCATGCCTTCATAAGTAATCTCGGCTCTTGTCATTCTCATCCATTTATCGAAGAACACGCGCACACGAGTATGAAATTGTGCTTGTGTATCCGTGGATGGTTTAGATGCCTTTCTGAAAAGTCTGCTATCCACTGTTCAAAATATCGCGTACGACAGATCCCCATCTTGTAATGGGGGACTTTGGAAACTTAAAGCCTCTTTAATTGATTAGGCGTTAGTTAACTAGGGAATGACCTCCCTCGATGTTATTGCCCAGTGTGGTCGGATTGATGGAACGTTAACACATAGCTGAACATGGTTATTGAAAGAAATAACAACTACGAGCTTCTTTACCAATAAATGAAAACAAATTTTATTAATTGGAAAATAACTAAACTTTTAATTGCAACTAAGATAACAGATTTACTAAAATAAATATAGTCAATCAATTCATAACCAAAATTTCACTTTCAATTAATACATCACCAAAATTTCACTTTTAATCCAATGGATTCACATTTATTGAATTTAGTCGCAGTGTTCAACTTACATCATATTTCTGGTAATATATTTAGAGTGAAATTCTATGCTAGACAGTGTCACCTGTCGTCTTTCCCTCTCGTCTTGTTTGCACGCTTAATGCGTGCTCCTTTTGATCCTCTTTCTGACTCCTGTTTATTCCGACCTTTCCTAGATGCGGATATCCGCTTGACTCATCGGGTCTCTCTCTCTCTCTCTCTCTCTCTCTCTCTCTCTCTCTCTCTCTCTCTCTCTCTCTCTCTCTCTCTCTCTCTCTCTCTCTCTCTCTCTCTCTCTCTCTCTCTCTCTCTTTCTCTGAGAAAAAAAAACGAAATATACCGAAATACACTTATATTTACATGTTCTCAGTGAATATGTCTGTGTACAAACATGAATTGATTCGTGTTTATATGATTAGTGATACTGAGCAAAACAAAATATGATTGGAGCGATTTTGACACGAATTATTTACTTTTTTTCTTCTTTAGGTCTAACTGGATAGTTTCGTATTTTGACACATCCCTAATTATTAAGGTAGAATGCATGAGCCTAATTATCCAAACCTTAGCATATATAAATTCACACACGATCAAAATCTGTAATGTGGTTTACGTTTACATTGAGTTAGGCTTGAAAATGGGTTGGTTTGTTGGTGACGTCTTGTCACAATTAAACTAGCATTGGAGATCAAATACATAACTTGTGCTGCAAATATGAAGTTGACTTGGCATACGTATTTACATGTGTATGCTACATAGATAATTATCTAAAAATCTACATGGTTGAGGGGTGATGAAATGTATGTTAGTTTGTTATAGTACTAGTGAACGTTAAAGATAAATAAGGTACATGCTGATTCTCTTAGCCGCCTTGTGTCAGGAAAATGTTCAAGATACCTCTTTTCTGTCAAAAATGAATGGAAAAAGAGGGGTTGGTGATAGTATAGGTTCAGTATCAAAACCACCAGTTGCATAAGAAATTAACATTAATACCTTAGTCAGAATCCTACAAGCATCCTTTCAACAAAAATCATTAGTTAGTTTTTATTTGTATCTTTATTGTAAAATTATGTTCATTTTTCTGCAATAGGTCATCGTTGGCTGAAAATTTGCCAAAAAACTGTCCCGTGAGACATTAATAACCCATGTCATTTATTCAGTCTTGTCAAATTTGATTAGCTATCCCATAAATCATTTCCTTTTTACTTCCATGTCTTGAATCTGACATAGTAAGGTATTTCAAAACATACACTTCCTATAGATTTGCTCTATTCATGATAGTAGAAGAAGGGAACTAACTTAGCACTGTCAGAGTTAACAGTTGTTTCTGATTCAATCATCTAATGAACAACAAAGACCTAATATCATTGATACAATGTGGTTTAATATAGTATTTCACTTACTTATTCATTTATCAATATCTACAATACATACATTCTACATTCTTATAATTTAATGTTAATTGCCTTAATATTATGAATTTAATTTCCCATATGCTCATGATATGTTTCAACACATAGATTTCATTTCTTTGCACGAAATGTACTTTCAATGGGGATGTGTATGATGCTGGAAAAGTCTTACAAAGGTAATACAACTCTATGTTCTCTCAATAGATAGATAAGTGGTATAATTAGAGTGCGACAAGTTACGAAAATTTGCGCAAAGTAACAAAATGTTGCGAAATTTTAGAAAAGTTGCACAATATTGGCGAGGAGGCATAAAATCTTGTGAACTTTTAGACAAATTACAAAGGCTTGATTTAAAGCGATTATTTATTCACACAAGCTAAACTATATGGATAAAATTACATTAACTGTTAGCTTAACGAATGATTTCCTTCATTTGATAATGTTTAATAAGAAAGTTTGTTTCCTCAACCAGAACCAGAACGAAACTTAACCGAAATCCAAATTTCAATGGCAAAAAGATCCAAAGAAATCATTTTCTTGCTATTTTTTATCAAACCAAGTAATTTCAAAGGTTTTGCAATCTTTATTTGCATCAGTATATACTAATCGAAACTGCAATGCAAATTTAATCTTCGTTTCTTGTGCAAAAACGTGATTCTAAAATCTTAATTTTTCGATTTTATTCACAGCTAGGTATTGCATATGCTACAATTATTGTTAATTTGTTTTTAAAAGCGGTCGCATAATAGCAAAAGTTCTTTTTCGGACGACTGTGGTGTATGGGATATGTCCGCTGGTGTATCCCCTAAATCTTACTATTTGCTATCTGACGAGGGAAATTTGACCATCATTATGAACACTGAATAAAATCCGTTGTATCCACAACCTGCCAAGGATGAAATTACTTTGATTAACAGGTACTATACTCACTTGAAAAAAAAAAAACAGAAAAAAAAATATGTGCAATATGAGGATCACTTGGCTAGGGTAGGGGATCTTTCAAGTAATTTATCACTAGTTGAATACGTAGGGACATTTCCTGGTTTAACGCCTCATGGAAACTCGAGACTAGCGACAGAATATTCGCAGACGCCTGACTCTGTTTTTGCTGACATCGCAGAAACGACTGAAAAAATGAAACCAAATAAGATATTCAATAAACTATCTTTCAAATATGATGAACTGTCCCAACCAAAACTGTCTCAACCGAAAAGTTTTTAACAGATTTATGACAAAAAAATATTTAAAAAGTCAAATATACAAAAGCTCCAGGACACTCCAACAATATTGGAGACCAAATCATAAATCTCAATAATTTAGTAACTGAAAATAACTCGTTTGTACAATCAGTTATCAGGACCAGCGGTAAACTGCATTGTGCAATTTTGTACACAGACTAACAAATACCGGACATTGAGAATTTGTGTTGCTCCGGGCAGACTGTACTTGCAATTGACAAAACAGTTTTGCTTTGCAAAATGCGTGTGACGGTTACATGATACAAACAACTTACAGTAAAGCGAGTCAGAACAAGTTAACCACCAATATTTCTTGGACAGCTCTTCATTCATGATAATAAAAATTTTGAAACTTAGTCATTTTTCCATCATTTGAAAGTAAAACTAATGGATTCCAATCTTAAGATCCTTGTAAGTGGAAATTATAATGAGAAGGCTCTAGACAAATGCATTAAGGCCGTTCTACCCGTTCTACACACATCTTATAAGAGAAATTAAGCATTTTAGCACAGACGAAGCAGTTACTGTGATTGACCGTAACACTGTCTTGAAAACAAATTTGGGGTAAACGGACTAGTTGACTCTCATGACAGTACTTGCTTTGACAACAAATGTGAAGCTTTGGAAAATCTTTGTGCTGAAATTTCAGAAAAATATTTCAATTACTTTCATAACAAACTAAAGACTAAAATGAGTCTACAAACCACGTTCTTAAACAGAGAGTTGACTGGAAGACTAGAACGACCACGGATTTTGTACAACTGACACATGAATTAGTAAATGGACAAGTCAGAAACCTAAAGAATGCTTTAGTCTGCACTGGAGAATTCCGACTTGCAGTCAGTCACCAACATTTTCAGTCAAAGAAAAATTAACATGGGTAAAAATCATAGAGCAACAACGCACAAACTTGTACGTACTGTGACAATTAATGCAAGAAAAAAATGTAAACGTGAACCAGAGATTTCGTCATAATGTGCTATATTGTATTGTTTTCTATTATGTTTATTTTACCTTGTGTAACATGACTTGAAGGACGAGTTTCAAAAGGAAGAGCGTCTTGAATACTAATGGATTAATTAATTCATCTGTGTGCTCAAATTCATTCATTGAAATCTGATACCTTATGTAGGTTATTAAATAAACTTAGTATATTTTGTCAATGCTCTCTTTTATAATTTTGGTACTTTGCTACTTTTCACTTTCATTCTGCATATTAAGTTCGATTAGACGTTTATCATACCTATCCAATCACGTAAAGAAGAGTAAATAACTCATATAAATTTGAGTCACATTTTATTTTACTTTTAATTATTATTCAAACAACTACAAACGAACCGAAAGATTAATGTATGAGCTGTGATAAAGACTGCCAAAAGGTCCAAACCTGATTTTTAAAAATACTTCTGTAGATATTTTGTCATAAACATACTCTGGCATTTTTATTGTGAATCAGGCTGATGATTGTTATCGGTTGGATTTATTGCAATATGTTAAAGAAAACAACCATGCTTAACGATTAACTTTTGACTTATTATTTATCATACAAACACTTATTATTCGCAAAATAAAAGTCCACACTTTTCCGCCAAAAGCCTTGTCTCATTAAAATGCACCTTGTCTGCATCATATTCTTTTGGGAATACAACATTCGGTATAATTAATATAACATTAAACTTTAAAAACAGTTTACTTATTTTTGTATCTTAGGGCTTTAAATAAACTCATTAGTTCCGGATCCTTCTTAACACCTTCTTAATGAACTATCATATTAACAAAAGTAGCATATAAGTACGTTGCATTATTGCCAAACTTTGGAAACTTTTTAAACAAAAATTTAGTCAAATGATATTTATTTTTTACAAATTGTATCACTAAAGTTAAAGAACATATATAATCTTATGCCAGAGAGTACTTTCGATTAAATTCACTTCAATTATGTGTATGTATTAATACTGTTGGAATCAGTATACAATTGATATTTCTGGTTCAGTACCCAACGAAAGTAATCCCAGTCTAATTTTAGATCATTTTTTTTTCCTTTCTCCGTTTGTTTGTGATACAAGAGTTAGATTTTGGCATTCTTGGTAAGGATTTAAAGGCAATTGTTTATTCTTTAGAATGTGAGCTTATAGTGTGGTTGTCTGTGTGTATTTCGGCGAAAGTGCACAGTGAGTATTAAGGCCATGGTGATGATTCTGAAGTGAAATCTGTGTTCCGTTGCATGGTGTTTTGTTTACAATTCATCCTCTCAAAAATAGAAATGCAGGTCAACCTTTGACAAGAACTTCAGCGTGGTTGGCTTCCGTTAGACTCAAGAGACGATAAAAATGCGCCCATGAAAGGTGTCCTAGTTTGTAACTGTGCAGCGTCATCTGTGACTATAAAGTCCCACACGGGAGTGGCAGGCCTTGCTGCAGTTGCTACAATTGAAGTATGACTCGGTTCTTGGTTGGAACTGCATCCTCTTCCTCTGAGATCTTTTCTCATCAGCGAGCTGTCGTAACTTTTCCTCGCTGGCTTTCAGACCTGTGTACAGAGCATGTCGCCAGCTGGACTTGTCGAGGGCAAGCTCTTCCCAGGTGTTGACCTCTATTCCAAGAGCTTTCATATCCTGCTTGCAGACATCCTTGAAGCGAAGATGTGGCGGTCCTATTGATCTTCTGCCTGAGGTAATCTTAGAGTAGAGAAGGTCTTTGGGGATCCGTCTATCATCCATTCGATGTACATGACCCAGCCATATGATTCGACGTTGACGGAGGAGTGTGACCATGCTGGGAATTTCGGCCTGTTGAAGCACCTCGTTGGTTGTCACAAGAGCTTTCATATCCTGCTTGCAGACATCCTTGAAGCGAAGATGTGGCCGTCCTATTGATCTTCTGCCTGAGGCAAGCTTAGAGTAGAGAAGGTCTTTGGGGATCCGTCCATCATCCATTCGATGCACATGACCCAGCCATCTGATTCGACGTTGGTGGCGGAGTGTGACCATGCTGGGAAATTTGGCCTGTTGAAGCACCTCGTTGTTTGTCACACGATCGCTCCAGGTGATCCCAAGTATGCGACGGAGACAACGCGCATGTGAAAGGCGCTTAGTCGTTTCTCCTGAGAGGCGTACAGGGTCCAAGTTTCGCTGGCATACAGAAGAGTGCTAAGCACGCAGGCACGATACACGGTGAACTTAGTGTTTAATGTCAGCTTGTTGTTGTTCCACACTCTCTTCGACAATCTAGAGAGAGTTGTTGACGCCTTTCCAATCCGCTTGTTGAGCTCGGCATCGAGTGAGAGGTTGTTGGTGATGGTAGAGCCAAGGTAAGTGAACTCACTGACTACTTCTAGTTTGGTGGCGCTCACCAGTTATTATGTACTTTTGAGAGAGTGATGTATGTAAGGTGAAGTTGTTTGCATTTTAAACATGCACAGTGCAAAGAATGTTGGCATACCTATATACTACTTTCATGTAATGTGGATGAAATTTCTTTGGATATTGTACTTTTGGAAATTTTAAATGATCTTGGGACACTGCTAACTAAAATGACTGCTCCCTTGTGCTCCAAAAAATCAACCTAAATTTGTCTAAAGTACACTATTCTTGGCAGCTATTAAAATATGGAAAATGAATTTTGCCAAACTAGATAATACCAGCTTCTAAAAGTGCAATGACTGAGTTACCAAATACATAAAATGTAAAAAAAAAGTTATCGGCTCTTTTTTTTACAATTTACCTCTGAAGTTCGAGAAGTGAAAATGAGCAAGTAGAGCTAGCACGTTTTTGAAAGATGCACATCTGGAGTAAGGCCAAGCTGTATATTCTCTAACCCATATTACACCCATCAATCATACATCAAAATAAAGGGAATTAAAGGTTCTTTGAACAACACCTAAGATATACAAAGTCTCTTTTAAATAACCAGTATAACTAGTGAGGAAACCCGGGGAAACTCTTTTTCTTTAAAATTTTAACCATATGCTAAATACGAAACTGTAGAGCGCCACCTTTGTAGTTGTTAATGGTTATGCTGGAAGGGTCTGCGTCCTGAGCCATCACGTTGGTTTTCTTTAGGCTGATGGTCAGCCCGAATTCCTCACATGCTTTAGCAAAGCGGTTCATCAGGCGTGGTAGTTTAGCTTCTGTGTGAGTGACTATAGCAGCATCATCTGCAAAGAGCATATCCCTAATGGTTGATTTCCTTACTTTGCTCATTGCCTTCAGTCGTGCCAGGTTGAACAGTCTGCCGTCTGAACGCGTGCGTAGGTAGATCCCTTCTGTTGACGTCCCGAAGGCGTACTTAAGCAGGACAGCGAAGAAGATGCCAAAGAGCGTGGGGGCAAGGAAACAGCCTTGTTTCACTCCGCTGTGGATATTGAATGGTTCGGACGATGAGCCATCATACTGCACTGTGCCTTTCCTGTCTTCATGGAAGGAATGGATCATGCTTAACAGCTTTGGAGGACATCCAATCTTCGTCAGGATTTTGAAGAGTCCGTCTCTGCTGACCAGATCGAATGCTTTGGTGAGGTCTATAAAAGCCGGGAGGAGGGGACTGTGTTGTTCCCTGCATTTCTCCTGCAGTTGCCTGATGGAGAAGATCATGTCGATTGTGGACCTCTCTGCGCGGAACCCACACTGAAACTCTGGATACACTCTGTCGGCAAGCGTCTGCAGTCTGTTCAGGATGACTCTAGCGAAGACTTTACCCACGATGCTGAGAAGTGATATGCCCCTGTAGTTCTTGCAGTCACTTCTGTCGCCCTTGTTCTTATACAGGGTTATGATGTTGGCGTCTCTCATGTCCTGAGGCACTACACCTTCATCCCAGGACTGGCAGAGAAGATCATAAAGGTGTGTGAACAGCACACTGCCGCCACATTTGATGACTTCTGCTGGGATGCCATCCTTTCCTGGGGCTTTACCTGTGGTCAGTTTCTCTAATGCTAGCTTCAGTTCTGTCACAGTAGGTTTCTCATCCAGTTTGGTCAAACAAGGGAGGTTTTCAATGGCGTTGAGGGCATTGTTGGTCACGTTATTTTCTCTGGAATACAGTTCGGAGTAGTACTCCACCCAGCGCTCCATCTGTTTATTCTTGTCATGAATGATATCTCCTACAGAAGACTTCAGTGGAGCTATCACTTTCTTCGTTGGACCCATTGCTTTCTTTATGCCATTATACATGCCGCTGATGTTTCCGTTGTCTACTGCTGACTGGATGCTCTGACAGAGTAGAAGCCAGTATTTATTAGCGCATTGCCGTGCTAACCTCTTCACTTTGCTTCTGGTAGACCTATATGCATGTAGTGTCCTCACGCAGGGAGAACGCTTGAATTACAGGTGGGCAATGCGTCTCTCTTCTATTGCTGGCATGAGTGTGGCGGAATTGTCGTCAAACCAGTCATTGTTCTTTGTCTGCTTCTTACCAAAGATTCTTGTGGCTGCACTGTACACAGTATCTCTGATGTTGTCCCATCTCTCTTTGGCACTGCTGTAGGGAGGTTCTGAACTGAACGCCTTGGAGAGGGCGTAAGTGAATTCTTCAGTCTTGTCTGGATATGACGTCTTGCTCACATCCATGTGTGGTTTACCCACTTGCCTAGAGTGGTGGATCTTCTTTGGTTGAAGTTTAAATTTACAGCAGACTAGAGAGTGATCGGTGTCGCAGTCAGCGCTGTGGAATGTACGAGTAAGCTGCACACCCTTCATGGCTGAACGTCTTGTGATAATCAAGTCCAGCTGATGCCAGTGTTTGGATCGGGGATGCCTCCAAGACACTTTGTGCTGTGGTTTTGTCTGAAAAAAATGAATTGGTGATGCTGAGGTTGTGGAACGAGCACATTTCTAGTAGATGTTACCAGTTTTCATTAATCTTCCCAATACCAAACTTGCCGAGACACAAAGGTCAGGAGTCGTGATCGGCACCCACCCTAGCGTTGATTACGCCCAGCAATATCAAGTTCTCTTCCTTCGGAATATTATCGATGAGCAAGTCGAGCTCTTTGTAAAACGCATCCTTGGTATCTGTGGTGGCACTGAGTGTGGGAGCGTAAACACTGATGAGATTAACTAGCCCGGTTGTGGTGTGGAGGCGAAGAGATAGCAGTCTTTCGTTTCCTTGTTGGCAGGGTTCTATCACAGCCAGCAGAGAGTTTCTGACAGCAAAACCAACACCATACTCCCTAACTTCGTCTGAGCTCTTTCCTTGCCAGAAGAATGTGTAGCTCTTTTCTCTGAGGGACCCAGAACCTGGTATCCGTGTCTCTTGAAGTGAGGCGATATCGACACGGAGTCTTGCGAGTTCGTCGTTGATGACTTTAGTCTTTCGAACATCACTGATTGCCTGGAGATCATCTGAAAGCCCTGTCAGCATAGCCCAGACGTTCCGGGTACCTAGCTTGAGGATTGTTGATTTCCTTGTTTTTCGTTTGTTTTTTCTTGGTGCTGTATTTGCAGCCCGCTTGTCAGGTACTCACGTATCTTAAGCCCTGCGCACTCAGCAAGGCAGGCGAGCTGTGGCGGGACGGCACCTTATTGGCTGGGGGCTGCCCAGCTTGAGGCGGGCGATAGCTGTCCAATGAGATCTGTTGGTCTCTCCCACCGTCGGAAGCAACCCCTGGCGTCTAACTCTACGCCAATCGAGTGGTGACTTATAACCGGTAACTGTTGCTTCCCGTGTTGTCTCAACGCTGTGAAGCGAAGCTGGAGTGTCCTCTCCAGGGTGCAAGCCTGGGCAAGGTTATATGGAGAATCAGCTGTTGCCCATGCAACTGACTCCCCCTCTCCACGCAGCTGATGGATCCAAGGGAAAGGACAAGCCGATAGGTCATGGCACCAGCGGCGTCGCAGGATTTGCCGAGATGTCACTAAATGCAGTGACAAGTCGCCTTAGGGACTCCGTCTCCGGATTTTCTGTTGGGGTTTACTCCCTTAGCCTTTCTCATGTAAGGGTATATTCGCATGGCAGCGAAGGTTTGAAATCAGAGTTTACCTTCTCCTAGACGGGGTACCACCCAAGGTTAACGGGCCCCATCTGCCCGAAGCATCTGGTTTTGAGGCGCCAGAAATTCGCCTGCTATCCCTTCTCCAGTTAGTTAAAACAGGTTCCGCCGGGCTTAGTAGTTAAGCCACCCGTGAAGGCCTGGAGCTGGATTTGGTTGTCAGAGGCTATCACAGACGCAAGCCATTGGGGGATTTCTAGGGGAAGTGGGTGCTTATCTCCCACAACCGCCCCCGGCGATAACAACCCTTGGAACCCAACTTCAGCGTAAAGTCATCTTTAAAGTTATTTTAGATTAGCATACGATTTGTATTGATTGTCACACAATGGCAAGTTCAGTACTGAGAAACAAATGTAGAGACTATATGGTGAAATTAATTGTGTTCTATGGCCCGTCTATGGCCTTTATATTAGTTGATTTTTTCGATCAAATCAAGTACGACCTAGTGATGTCATTACATGTAATTAGCAATAACGAGAAAAATAGAAAATAATTCGTATCAGAATAGTTCCAATCATATTTTATTTTGCTCCGTAATACTACTCAAACAAAACCAAAACATAATTCCTCTTTGTACACCAATATTTTCACCGAGAACATGTAATTATAAGTGTATTTCGGTGTGTATTTCTGTTTTTCAGTATAATTCGATGTTTATAGTAAACCCCATCACAGTTACCTAGACGTTTATAATAACAGCACTACAAGATTAAACGTCTGTAATTATACTATCGAGCGTTTTATTTTGATCATATAAAAGAGTGTCCGAAATAAGCAGGATTTGCCAGTCAGAGTGGAAAATTAATATCACACATGAGATTGCATACTTGAGAAATATGTTTAAATATGAAGTAGGTGATAAAATGTTTACTGAAAATTGATGTCTAAAACAACAAATGATGATGGATCCTGGAGAGAAACCATTCAAGTTTGAAGTGTGCGATACAATGTCTACTGATGATGGAACTAAAAACAAGCACAGGATACATGCTGGAGAAAAACAGTATAAGTGTGAAGTATGCGATAAAATATTTAGTCAGAGCGGAAATTTAAACCGGCATATAAGGATGCATACTGGAGAAAAACCTTTTAAGTGTGAAGTATGTGATAAAATGTTTGGACAAAGTGGAACTTTAAAACGACACATGATGGTGCATACTGGAGAGAAACCTTTCAATTGTGAAGTATGTGATAAAATGTTTACTCAAAGTGGACATCTAAAACAACACATGATGATACATGTTGGAGAAAAACCATTCAAATCTGAAACATGTGATGGAACTGAAAAAAAGCAAACAAGGATGCTTGCTGGTGAGAAACTATTTAAGTGTGAAGTATGTTATAAAATGTTTAGTCAGAATGGAAATTTAAAACGACACATGATGATGCATACTGGACAAAAACCATTTACATGTGAAGTATGTGATAAAATGTTTAGACAAAGTGAATCTTTAAAGAAACACATGATGATGCACACTGGAGAGAAACCATTCAATTGTGAAGTATGCGATAAAATGTTTAGACAAAGTGGAACTTTAAAACGGCACATGAGGATGCATACTGGAGAGAAACCATTCCAGTGTGATGTATGTGATAACATGTTTAGTGACAGTGGAGCTAAAAGAAAGCATATGAGAATTCACACTGGAGAGAAACCATTTAAGTGTGAGGTATGTAATAAAATGTTTCGCCAGAATGGAGATTTAAAACTGCACATGATGATGCATACTGGAACAAAAACATTTAAATGTGAAGTATGTTACAAATTATTTACTCACAATAAATATTTGAAACGGCACATGAAGATGCATACTGGAGAAAAAACACTGAAGTGTGAAGTATGTGATAAAATGTTTACTGACAGTGGAACTAAGAAAAGGCACATGATGATACATACTGGAGAAGCACCATTTCAGTGTGAAGTGTGTGATAAAGTATTTAATCATTGTAGCAATTTAAAACAGCACATGAAGATCCATACAGGTGAGAAACCGTTCAAGTGTGAAATATGTTATGAAGCCTTTAGTCAGAGGGGAACTTTAAAACAGCACATGAGGATTCATACTGGAGAAAAACCATTCAAGTGTGAGGTATGTGATAAAATATTTAGTCAGAGTGGAACCTTAAAACAGCACAGAAGGATTCATGCTGGAGATAAACCATTTAAGTGTGAAGTATGCACTGAAGTGTTTGATCAGAGTGAAAATCTAAAACAACACATGATAATACATACTGGAGAGAAATTAAGTGTGAAGTATGTGATCAAATGTTTAATGACAGTGGAACTGAGAAATGGCAACAGATAATACATGTGGAAAAAAATAATTTAAGTGTGAAGTGTTTTTTATAATATTTACTCAAAAAGGAACTTTTAAATGGCAAATATGGGTGCATTCTGAAGAGAAACCATTCAAGCATGGAGAATGTGACAACATTTAATTACAGTGAATAGAAATTTAAAGTGGCACATAAAGATGCATACTGGAATAAAAATACTTAAGTGTGAAGTATGTGACAAAATGTTTACTGACATTGGAATTAAGTAAAGTCATGTGATGATGCATGTACATATTGGAGAAACACCATTAAATGTGAAATGTGTTATAAAATATTTAGTCATTGTAGCAGATTAAATCAGAGTATAAAGATTAATACCACTGAGAAACCTATCAAGTGCGAAGTCCCAAACCAAAATTGCAAATTTATTTGCAGCCTTGCAATATATCCTTGTACAGGCTTAGATTTAAAACTGCACAAGCTTTTCAATTACCACCATTTCTCAACACCTGGTGTGCAAAAGGTATGAGTAGTAATATCAAATATTAACTCATTAACCCCTAGCACCACATTTACAGGGCAGGAAGTGGTAGCCTACTTCTGAGCTCTGTAGCATTACGGTCATGTGCGACACAATAAAGTGGGTGGTATTATAGAAAGGTAGACAGATGTAGCTTTATGATGATACCAAATAATATTGATGTTCTAGTTGTACTACAAAATAGAGGGAAAAAGTCACTTTTGGACTTGAGTTTTTTTCCAGCCCAAATTTGCTCGAGGTCGTTATCCGGTTTTTTGTCTGGATTTTATACTTTTTGGCCTCAGATCTAAGACAGACTAGTCTGAATTGCACACAGACATGTGAACATTTGCAAAAAGTAGGATAAGATGGGCATTTAGAATGAAGAGTGGTCTCAACATGAAAATGATGGGTCCGTTAAGCAAAACAGAAAAACAACTCCAACTTTTACCGTTTTGCTCATACTCAGGCAAAAGAGCCAATGAAAATCGATGTTTCAATACAAATAGGCAATAAGTTAACTGAAAATATCTTGGAAATCTATGTATTAGGATGTATTCAGAAGTATCTCCCAAAATCGATTTCCTTCTTGCATTTCAGATGAAAACGACAAAAACGTTCAGGGGTTAATGGGTTAAAATGCAAATGTTAATATATGATGAACACTAATTAGTATGAGATCCTACTGTCACAATGAAAGAAAAGAATATAATCACAAAATTAAATCATTTAATAATATTTAATCAAATAAAACAAGAGCATATGAATGGAAACTATGGGGATGCTCTTTATTCTTTTGTTTTGTATGGCTTTAAAAATGTTTTACTAATATACTTCCATGTAGAAGTATATTTGGGGGAGGGTGGCGTCAAAAGTTTATGTTCCCTCTCTCATCTGCCAAATTTATAAACTATTAGGTTAAAAACAAGAATATTAGCCATTTGAATTACTCAGAACCAGCTCTTATAAACAAAGTCCACAGAATAAAATTCTGCATCCTCTTCTGCTTCAGGTGTGATTCGTTTTTTCAGCCACTGATATGGATTTCAGCAACATGTAATATATAATAAGGAAGAAAAACAGAATATTTACCTCTTTGGCAAAAGCATTTAATTTTTAATTCAACATTTTAAAATCACTGATCTAGTCTAAAAAACATGTATGAAAGTCTTATTCAGGATCATCCTAAATTTAGTTTTATTTTGAAAGTGCTAGAACACATTTTTCAAATGAATGGTACTTCAGAGCTTTTAGCACATAAAGTCAGATGAAACTGATTAGGTACCTTAAGACATTTTGAAATTAAAATAACTGCCAGCTTCTTAAAAAATGAAAAGAAATAAATGTAGTAACCTCAGAACAATTGTTGAATTTGATATGTGAGAGGAAAGACATTAAAAATAACAAATGAGATTAACAAGCATGCATGTAATTATATAATCTCTTAACCCAATTGTTGATAATTGACAGTATTGCATGGATTACTGCAGTTTAGCAACTGCAGTAATAAAAAATAATGAGTTACAGAGTTGTCCTTTGAAATATTGGGTTTACAAAGTCACTTTTGGACTTATTTATATCATAAAGTGAAACAGTACACTACTGCCAAACTTCAGTCCCAAAGACTGACAAAATACAACTCACTCTTTAGTTTACTGAACAACATGATAACTCCATGATTTTAAATTTTATCTCCAGTTATAGGATTGGTTACTGCACTGTTGTTGGTTCTGCAGATAATTAAATTTCCAGAATTTACAAGCTAAATTGTGTTTGTGCAACCTTGAAAATTGCACCTAATTTTGAAGTGAGTCTACAATGGTTGTTTGTGTTCTTGTGACTCAAAAATGTGTATACATGACATGTATATATTTTGGGTGCCTAAGCATATCTTTTGACTACTGTATAGCAAAAGGGGAAGTAACTGTCTTTAATGCCTTGATACTGAGTTAAGTCTGTCATGGAAAACGACATTTCATGTTGTGTGCTTTTATTTGATTTCATTTTAAACAAACAAAATTAACAAAGTTCAATTTTTTATGGGCATGGATTGATCTCTCTCAAAGAAAATGAAACTTGTATATATTTTAGAATTATTATTTTGTATGTAAATAACTGACAATTATATTTTGTTACTCCTGGCAGCAGATTGTAGATGCAACAAATATACAACAATTCTTTCAAAAACATTAATGCCAGAAATTAATATTGCAAGATTTACAGAGACTATATTTGATGGTGCATACTCTATCAGTAAATAGCATTTACAAGTATGTGACATCAGATATCTTGCTGTATAAAGTTAGGCTGTAAAAAACATTGTAATCAGCAACTAATATCCATTTTACAGGATTTTACTTAATGGAATTCTTTATCCAGTCCTTCATTCACTGGCAAAATGACTGCATGGCTAATTCAGTGTACAATAACTTAAAGAATTTCCTTTATGCAAAACAAATTAATTGTTTCTCTAACATGTATAGTATTTTTTTTAAATATTACAAATAGTAGAAAATGTTGACATTTTATATTTTGCCCAAGTCAAGAAATAATTCATTGTAATATTTAGAAGATATTAATAATGTTGATAGTTAATTTATGAATAGAGAAATTTTGGAATAATATATTTATGTTGCAGGTAAGTAAAATAAATAAATTAAAGTTCTTAGCATTTTTGTAAAACTTAAAATGTGTATTACTTAAATCAGGTGCAATAACAGAGTCATTAATATCTTTTAATCTGACAGTTTCTTAAACTGAGCAAGATCTTCAGCATTTCAGGAAGTACTGATCTCTTACAGAACTGCCAACTTTCCTTTTGCACAAGCTTACATCAAGTATTTTAGCTTTTGCAAACCTGCAGACTTGGAAAAATTCCTTTTGTAAGCTTGCCCAAGTTTGAACTTTAGATTTTACAAGCTTGTGAGTTTGCAGACATGGAAAAATTCCTTGTACAAGCTTGCACAAGCTCAATCTTTAGATTTTGCTAGCTTGCAGACTTGGTAAAATTCCTTTTCTTAGCTTGTGCAAGCACCTTTACTAGCTTGTGCAACTGCAACTAGCTGTTCATTTGTAAGCTTGCTACAAGCTTGTGGTAAGCATGCATTTTGGTTTTGGGTATGTGTTCAAATATTTTTTCAAAGTGGAACTTTAAAACAGCACTTAAGGATTCATTCTGTAGAGAAATATTCAAGTGTGATAAGTAATGCTGTGAAATGTTTAATCAGAGTGTAAATCTAAAACAGCAGATAATAATACTTACTAGACAGAAATTAATAAGTGTGAAGAGCATTTAAATGTGATTTGTGAGATAAAATGTGTCACCTTGATATCTTTTATTTAGGAGATATATCATATCTATGATCTAGTTAGAATATTTTGATAATATGTAGTATGTCATTTCAGTTAAAGTCACATTTTGTCTCATAATATATTTACTATTCAAAACAAGTTTTGATAAATAAAGAATTAATATTTTTATTTGTATTTGTCAATTACATTCTAATCTTAGTATATGTTTGAATCTGGAACTCACCTACCTTGATGCCTGTGGATGTTAAACTAGCTTCTAAGAGTTTATCAACTTACTTGCTTGAAAGAGTCAGATTATTAAAGATTGTTGCAACATTATTGTGTTATGGTATCAATTATCAATAGCATATCTCTTTAGATTAACCAAGGGGATGAACATCATGCTAAGTTTGATTGATGTTACAGAATTGTAGCACCCCCAAGGAGCATTTAATTTAAATCTATACTTGGTTATTATGTGATAATTGCAAGAAAGCAGTCCATACTTACTGCATGGCAAACAATCAAATGGGTAACTGTAAATGGTTCTCAGATCATTTTTAGATAGATGCAGACAGAGATGGGAAGGCAAATGAGATGATTTTAGAGTAAAAATTAAATTCTATATTGTAAAAATGTGTACGTTATTGCTAACATCTAGGAACTGATATTCAATTTAATTTAAAAATAGCCACAATGCATATAAAATACATGGCACTGGTGTATATTAGACTTTTATTATAATTCTGAATATTTATTATATCCAGGTCTTTTTGCCCCCAACAAGAAGATGATTTATGTTCATACAGTTAACAATATCAGATATATCATTTGCAAAGCTGTCACCTTTTAAAATGAAGATATTAAACAAATGGACAAATGTTATAACAAATGTCTCAAATAATTCTCAACAGTCATGATATCAAATATTTCAGGGGGCCCCGAGTGGCCGAGTGGTCTAAAGCGCTGTCCATTGCGGATCACTGCCATCTCACTTCTATCTGAGTGTGTTCGAGTCTAGGATTCTGCGAATGTGGATATGTGAGAAAGCTTGCCAGTAGTTCTCGTGGGTCGGTGGTTCTTTCCAGTGATTTCCCGGTTTCTTCCTCCACCATTAATACTGGCCGCCATGAATAGCCTATCATGTGCTGAAAAATGGCATTAAGCCCAACAACAACAAATATCATCAAATAATTAATGAATGTTGCTGATTTGAAAATGACTCTATGCTAATGACTGATGTTAAAGTGGAAGTAGACATGAATGGACACAACATACCCAAGAGATAAAGTAGAGAGAAATCATTGATATCTATAGAGTATTTTGATCAGGGACACATTTCTGTTCAGTTTTGGATGGATACCTAAATGTACATGATCATTTGATTTTAAGTGGAAAAGTAAAGCAAGATATTAAGCCATCATTAAAATTAAATTAACACAGTTCATTTATTGTTTGTTTAATCTTTTAGTCAGGGTATTTTTCCATAATCTCTTTCTCTCTCTAAACCCATTGCTGCTAATATAGACATAATTATGGGCATATTGTTTTAAGGTGTCAAGAAAGATAAAAAAAAACATTAAATGTACCTTGTTTTACTTACAATATTACAATATTTTGTTTTAATTATCATATTGGGATATTATGTTTGGTGAAGCTCATCTTTCCCATGGGCAAATTCAACTTTCCAGACAGCTTGTCCTGGGCAAGTTGACTTTTTAAATTTTTACTACCGCAATATCATGATAAAATAGTCAAAATACACATTCCTGTACTTATATGATTTAAACACGATCTAAAATAAAATTGTTCTTGTTGCTTCAAAGCAGTTATTTTATCATGCATGGAAGTTGTGTTAAGACCGGCCTCTTGCAAATTGTCAAATTGTAACGATGAGTGTCATTTTGCGTAGGATTCTTTTCTTTTCATGATAGAAAATTTCTGATCCCTTTAATGAGACAGAAAAAAAAAATACAAACAAAACAACTTGTCAAATAAAACATCGTTAATCCAAATGCATAGTCAAAGTAAACAATATGTAGATTTGTTTCAAGCTATTCCAGAAAATGTAGTACTAATATTAGTACCCTAGTCCTTAGTTGAGGCTAAGACATTGTAGCTACAGTAAATAAAGATCACCGTCATTATTGTTAATTGAAAAAAACTGATATGTTTGGCATCATGCAATATTTTTGAAACCAGCACAGATAACATTACTTGTACTTGAAAACTTGATTGGTATTGTTTGTTCTCAAAATGGGTAAAACAGGAACTTTTTTGATTAAATTGCAGTGAAGTATGGAAAATAGGTTTCTTGTATCACATATGCCTTGACCGGAGTGCTTGAGAAAGAAGTCTAACTGAATTTGTATACATCTGTATATGCTATTGTTTGTTGTATTGGCTTTGCTGTTGCCAGTCTGAGCTTAGTTTGTCACGACCTAGTCCAGTTGAAGTCCTTTCAGTATGCAAGTGCTCGGATGATCGTACTATTTGTTTGTTTCAAGTTATGAGCCATAGACTTGGCCTGGAGTAAAAGCTAGGAAGCAAGTTGAGTATTGGTTAATCTTTGTCTGCTGACAGATTAAGGGGTGCCCATCAGTTGTTTTGTACTTTTGAGAGAGTGATGTATGTAAGGTTAAGTTGTTTGCATTTAAAACATGCACAGTGGAGTGAATGTTGCCATACCTCTATGCTACTTTGATGTATTGTGGCTGACATTTCTTTAGATATCGTACTGATGGAAACTGTACATGATATTACCAAACTGCACGCTAAAATGATTTATCCCTTGTTTTTCAAACATCAACCTGAATTTGTGTAAAGTACGCTAAAGTTAGACGCTATTAAAATTGAGAAAATGAAGTTTGTCAGAATAGACCGTACCAGCTTCTGAAGTGTGCACTGAACGAATTGCGAGATATAAAATGTTATAAAAGTTATCAGCTACTTTTTATATAATTTACCTTTAAAGTTCAGGAAGTAAAAATGACCAAGTGAAGGTAGCAAATTTTTAAATGTGCACCTCTGCAGTAAGACCAAGCTGTATAATCTACAGCCCATATTACACCCATCAATCATACACCAAAATAAAGGGAATTAAAGGTTCTTTTAGCAATAATTAAGATAAGCAAGATATTTTTTAAATAGCTAGTTTGACCAATGAAGAAACGGTGAAATTCTTTTTCTTGAAAATTCTAACCTTATGCAATATACGAAACTGTAGAGCGCCACCTTAACTGTTTTCAGTACGAACGAAACAAAATTATACACTTTTGTCACTCCTGTATAAAGATCTTGAGAAGCAAATTTCTTTGTTAGTTTAAGGTGTCAGCATCTCAAGAATATACTGGAACGTGCAAACAAATGTGCTGTAGTAAAATGATCCAAAGTGATAATTTCCGCAACCTTTTCCTGATACTCAATCTGATACAAATATATCATTGAAATTACTCCCTATGGAGTACGTTCGATTGATGAATCAAAGTTGTAACTTGAATAATTCATGTTCGAAATTCATAACTTTTATCTAGCTTTACTGTACATTATCTTCCTTTCTTGTAGTCACATTATTGCCAATTTTTTAAAAATGTTTATGATGAACGTTGTTTCGATTGCCAGCATTCGTGACATTCACTTACTCATAACCTGGAATCAAGAGCTGACTTTTCTCCCAAGTTTCCTGACGTATGTATATACAATTTGTAGATGTAACATAATAAAGCTGGACTTTTGTCAGAAAATGAAGATTTATTATGTTATAGTCTGTTACTTCTTGTTTTGAAAACTCTAAATATGAGCAAGCAGCATTGATATGTATAGATGGTTTTTCGTTTTATTTTATTAAAATAAATATAATTTAATCCTTATGAATCGATGAATAAAATCGTTAACATTTTCAAATATCCAATATGCTTCTAATCCAAATATTACCATGATAAATATTAAATTGGCTTTTAATTTGATTTGATTTAGTTTTGCATTTGTATCTAATTTCATAATTTGACTACAAGAGAAATGTATGGTCATTGTTGTTTTATATCCTTATAATTGTGTAACATTTGTATTTCTGCACCTTCAAGCATTCATTTTTCTTTAACAAAAATTATCCAAGATTATAGCTGCATTTGTGTAAAAATGATATATACCTAGATTCCATGTGAAAAACCCCTATAATCCAGTAATTATTATTATCGCGAGCAGCGCGTGCTTAGCCATTTAACAGCGTAATCTTCAGCAACACCCAGAGCCTGCATTCCACCCTGGAACTTTGTCAGTGGATAGTTCTTCATAATGTAAAGCATGGTTGGAAGAGCTCCACAGTACCAGAATGAATCAGTTACCTGGCCCCATCGGACAAGATTGACTGTTCATCAACCCCGTCCTGTCCGAATGTAGTTCAGTGTGGTCCACATATGACGTGGAAGATGGAAACGGACCAAACCAGATTGGGCGTCTCGAAGTCAAGCGGACTGCTGGGTGTAAGGTGAGGTCCATGTACAGTGGAAGTTTCTCACTGGCATAAACCTAAGCCAACACGTTTGTGGTTGCTTCCTGGCGACGCAGATATAGAGGAAGAATATTCCTGAGTACTGGCAGCCATGGTAAATGAGTAGGACGTAGTGTTCCAGAGATTATACGCATTGCTGTGTTGATCTGAACATCAGTTAGCTTAGTATTGAATGATCAAATCCGGACAGGAGCGCAAAACTTGGCTGTCGAATAACAGAGGGCCAGCGATGACATCTTGAGTATCTGAGCACTAGCGCCCCAGGTTGAGCCAGTCTTTTTTGCGGAGTAGTTGTTTCTTTAGGTGGTTTTAGAATACTAGTGATCTGTCCAGAGTCATATCAAGGTATGTTTTCGTCGGGTCGTGTTTTATTTGCTTTCCAATGAGGAGGATTCAAAGCTTTCTCCTTTGCATTGTTAAGGTGGAAGTCGCGGGAGACTGCGCTTGGCAGTAGACGCCATTTCTTGAAGAAATCCGTTATATCTTCCAGGTCCTTATTCAGTACCCCCTCAAGCTCAGTAAATGAGCGACTTTGGGTCCCGAGAGCAATGTCGTCTGCATACATGAATTTGTGCGACTGTTTTACAAGTAAGGCGTTGATGAAGACATTAAACAAACTTGGAAAAAGAACAGACCCTTGTGGAAGTCCATTAGTCTGACGCCTCTACGAGTTGTCCTTTTCTTTTTGATGTGCAGCGCCTGTTGTAAAGGAACAGTTCAATAGTATCAATTATCCAGCATGACAATACTCAGGACAATTTCAATATCGACCCTGCATGCCTGACCGTATTATATGGTGCATAAGATCTAGAAAAACAATTCCAGTTTTAAGGAAACCCGTTTTCAACAAATGTAGTCACGGACAATGCAGTGATGATAATAGTGTGAGCTATTTTACCGAATGCCTTTGTTCGATCAAAATGAGTATAGGTTTCTCTACCGCAGTTTAGTTTATTACGCTGACAATAGCTATAACTAATATTAAGTGCATACATTTTAAATAAAAAGTTCCCATTTGTTTAAAAATATTTTAAGAATTAAGACAAAAACGTTTTAATAAGAACATTTTTGTATTCATTTTAGTGGGTGTGGGGAATCTTAATCATTAATCAAAAACATTGTTCATCAGCGTCTTCTAATATTTTATAAAACTATGATAACAAATTTATGCTAAAATAAAGATTTTCAGGTCCATTAAGAACAGAAATATTCACATATCGATCGAAAATACACGCTGTTATATTTCACAACATATAATTCTTTCGAAGTAGCCGATAAGTACTAATTTGTGATAACCGAGCTCTGTTCTTGAATTGTTTTAAAGGTACATTTTGAATTTTAATTTTTTTGGTATTAAACAAACTCTTAGAGAGTGGATCGATTTGTGCGTTGGCAAGACAATAGTTGGATTTAAAGAAATTTCACGGTTAAGAGACATATCCATTCAATACTACTTCGTATCGATCGCCTTTTATCAGTATTGTCCTCGGCAATAATATCAATAGTTTGGCAAATTATTGCTAAATAAAATGTATGATCAACGTTATAGATTTAATTACTTGCTAGCAAAAAGTTAGATTACAACTGACATGACAAAAAAGTGCCGATAAAATTTCCATTTAAATGATCTTACGGCTTTCAGATATTCGTATATAAACGTACAATGTAAGTCGCTGGTTTGATTCATGAAATTTGTCCTTTAATATAGCAATATTAGTTTTAGTAAGTCATCAAAACCTGCCGAATGTACAGCTGAAATCAAACAGTGAAACATTCATACATGACAAAATGATGAAATAAGTGATATAAAGTTATTTCTTTTTGTCTTTTTGACATTTACCTTACATCACTTTGCAAAAATCAGAGTTGCTTACTGAAGATGTCAAACTATGATGGTGAGGTTATGAACAGCATAAGAAAATGTTCAGCGATACCTCCCCACCCCACCCCACCCCACCCCTCTCTGTCTCATTGGTTTTCATATTACTGTATATGACCTCAGTTTGATTTAACCAAACACTATGTATCAGGTTTAAAGTAAGGTGTAAGAAATTCTGGGGACAGATGACTTACTTCGATAGACAAAAGCAAATACATTGTCATACAAGCTATAACACATTATATCTTTAATCATTATAAAGAGATGACATTTGACACATTTATGCAATTAATTGTTTTCCTTTGTTTGATGGTTGTTTACCTTTCTACGTGTTAAAACCAAACTGATTCAAAGTTAAAAAAAAAATTAGCTTATGCATTTGTACTTCATTTTTAATTCTAAACTATATAAAAAGTCTTTCGATGACAAATTGTGTTTTATTGTAAACTTATGAAATGGCATAGTCATTAAAGATTAAACATTTGTCGCAAAACGTCCAACGATAAGGATACACGATGGATGATACCAAGTTACAGTGTGTTAGAAAGGAAAAGGAACGCTGTAATATTTTTATTTGGAATATATATATATATATATATATATATATATATATATATATATATATATATATATATATATATATATCTATATATATATATATATATATATATATATATATATATATATATATATATAGTTTGATTAATGAAGTCATTTTCTGATCCGATAAAAGCAGCAATTATATTTGATGAAAGCTGAATTTGTGAGGGTCAATTGAGTCAATCTTTGATAATATATTTTTAAGTCATGGGGAAGCAAATCTTGATAGTAAATATATCATTCCGAAATTTTGATTATTAGCAATATTATTAAAAAATCTCACAAAGTACAATACTTCAGGAATGAATCAAATATTATCTATGGAGTGTTTAGTTTCGGGTTGAACAAAGAAAACGCTTTTTAAAAATATAGTTACCTTTCTAATCCAAGTGCTATACGGTTTTGCATATAGTTAAATCGTGAGTCCCAATGTTGTATGGAAAATTTTATATGAAGATTGAAAACAATGTACTTTGTATAGGTAAAATCTGAAACAACGACCTAGATTGGATTTCTTTGAAAAGTCGGAAGATATTTGTAACATGACAAATAAAGCAACCATACCAATGGGTTATATATTCCATAATTCTAGCATGAAAACTAACTAAACCTTCATAATACTGTAAAAAAGAGAAACTCGATATTCAAGAATTCTTCATTAGAATATAAAAATATGTAATAATAAAAAAGCATATTTTGATGTGTGAAACGAACAACATATTTTCAAAATTGAAATCTGCGAAATATGCATATTAATTCTGTTTACAAACATCATTGTTAACGATAAAATGAAATATTATTAAACAGTCTTCTAAAAGGATAGGACGATAGTCGAAAAAGGACGAATTTAAATAGCAAACTACATCTGGAAGTCTGAGAACGAAATATTCAGGAAAGGTTACGTTATTTTATTGAGCAAAGGAAATATTAAATTAAGGACAAACAAAAATTATTCGATCAGGCCACGGTGAGGGCAAGACACTCTAACATATTGTTGAAAGATCTTTAAGACATGGTTTTCAATCTTATAAGTAAGATTATTTCTAAAGTAAATGAGGATGACCTAAATGCATGTTATGAGACAAAACATTTACAACAGTAAAACGAGATGTATATAAAATGTAAACAGCATAAACATAAATATGAAAATATTGATATGGAGGCTGCATTGGAACCAACTAACGTCAACTTTTACGATACAAATGCACACTATTTAGAAGGGTACAATAACTTATGAAGAATCAGAAGAATGTTAAAATTGTTAAAATATGTAATACGAAACATATCCTGGAATAAATGGCTTAAGTTTTACATTTGTTTTATAGAATATTGGAGAGGAACGCTCTTATTTACTCATAAAATATGAATTATTACTTGTTTAGCCAAACCTGATTAAAATCGACTAATTCTAAAACTTCGGAGGTCGATATCGCTCAGCAATATTGTGTCAAGATTGCAACTTCCTGCATAGCTAATGCAATTGAAAGAATAATGGATTAAATAAGAATGAATATCATTTAAATAAAGTTGAAAAGTTGTTTTTTTTTTATTAATGATACTTCTTGACAAGATGTGATAGAGTAGATATTATAGATTGGTGCCCTGATTTACAATATAAACTAATGGTTCTAATAGCGTGACAATTCGATCGATTGATTTAATTGTTGTCCTAGTGTGCAAATTTATAATATTAATTTTATAGTTTAGTGTGCTATGTTATTAGATATTGTTAGATTAATAGTATATTGTGAGAGATGGAATTAAAATTTATCAGTGGATAATTTGGTTTTAAATTTAATGTATTTCAAAACTAAAGGCATAGGAGTTCTCTATTCTATTTGAATGCTGGATATCCAGCCATTTCAAAATCTTGTCTATAAAAAGGTCTAGAATATCTTCGATTCAAAATCAACTTTCATCCGTTAACAGAATGCTGCGGAAATCCAAAATACGACGATGAAACATGACGGGCTATATCGTTTATAACTAATGGTGGTGAATGCATGAAATAGTGAAAAATAAGTTCCCTTTCACGATATCATTAATTTAAAGACGCTTGCTATATTTGGTTGAAGCTCAAAAAATCCTTAGTAAACAAATCACCTGGACTTAAAAACCATCAAAGGGCTTAACTCTTGTAATTAATATTGTGGAATACTGGATTGGTATCATAAGTATAAACATGTATCACCAATATGACTAAAATCAAAATTAATTTTGAGGAAACAAAACATGATGTGTCAGGAAACCAAGTGCCGCAACTGCTATAACTGACGTAAAAGGAAAGTTAAAATTGAAGTCTTTCAGTTCTCATCCGTATATTACATTTCACAGAATGTGTACCAAGTGTTGATGCATATCTGCAGACCCATTTATGACATCATACATCATCGTGACACGTACACCTTGTTGTCAAATATTTGAGACATGAGTCACGGTATAAAAATCGACATTTTTATACAAACAAGCCACATAATTCGGCAAAAATTACATTAGAAAAATATAATATATCTTTTGAAACAACACATGGAGTTGTTCGTAGGCTTGCAGCTTTTGACCTTAGGAATAAAAACTTTTCCATAGACACATACTGTCCAGTCACGGATCCACTGACGAAAACATGTTAAGGTAGCACTACAGTAATTTATCTAATCAGCTGTTACTGAGTCTTTTCGTGGACCGTATAACACTTTGCCATGGTTGAATAAACTGAACGAGAATGAAACTTCTTAACATTTCTATATTCAGGCTTTAATATTGCTTCTTAATTTATGTAAGTAGCATCGCTAACTTGTCAGGAAGTTTCTAAGCGAAGTAAGAGGCACAGTATTGCCAATTTTCTTATTGTCAATTTCAAAACGCGCTTTCCAATGTCAATGTAACTGACTTGATATTATTGTCAATTTCCACACGTGCTTGCCAATGTCAATGTAACTGACTTGAAATTATTGTCAATTTCCACACGCGCTTGCCAATGTCAATGTAACTGACTCGATATTATTGTCGATTCGTATTTCCTTAAAAGTTTAGTCATCTCCAAACTTCCGATATCTCACTTTAAAGACAAGTATTATAGCTCCATCTATCAAAAACCGCTCCAGTTGCCTAGTGGTTAGAGCGTCCGCCTCGGATGCTGGAGATCGTGGGTTCGATTACCGGTAGAGTCATAACAAAGACTTACAAAAATGTTACCAAATCCCGCCTCGCTTGACGTTCAGCATTAAGAGGTTAGTGTTAGAACTGGTTGGCCAGGCGTCAGGATAATGTGACTGGGTGGGAAATCATGCTTCATGTCTGTGGCATGATGCCCCAGTGCTAGACATCAATATAAACTGCCACACTGCAGACATTGTAGCGATATGACTGAACAATTGCTAAAGCTACATTAAAAATTATAATCACATCACATCACAATCACCATTTATCAAATTCATATAGCGATTGATTAAATCGTTGAGTTGATTAGAGGTTTTGTGCGATACTCGTCAACTTTCGAGCCTGCTGCAGTGGGTTTTAACCCAAAGTTTTGAACTATTCGGTATATTTTGATTTATATGCTTGGTATTAAAATCGAGTTTCACTATCACAATTTAACATTTCATGTGTGTCTAACGTTTTAAAGAAGAATACTAAATGGAGACCTTGCTGTCTCAAAACTGTAACTATGTCAAAACTATATAAACATTAAATAATCTGGTCTTTGCAAATTAAATTATGATATATGTTGTAGAAATAGTTTTATCAAGCTGAAACATAACAAACATTTTTTGTTGTTTGATGAGCATGACTAGTAATTCCTTGTGTTTGAAATTTAAACTTCTCGCTCATAGTGTCGCACTGTACGGTTGTCTTATAGGATCAAAAGTATTCTGGCACTCGCCACACTGGATAATATTCAATCACACATTGCAGATATGTTTTCCTATTGCTACCGCTACAGAAAAATGCAAATTATCTATTCGCGAACTCAATCCCATCTATAAAGTTAAAAAAACGGTTTATTTTTCATTATCTCTATCACACACACACATGCACACACACACACGTGTGTATATATATATATATATATATATATATATATATATATATATATATATATATATATATATATATATATATATATATATATATATATATATATATATATATATATATATATATATATATATATATATATATATATAATTGTATCACGTTACTGATGTTATTTTTCAAAATCACATTTCTTATCTTTAGAATCTTAGAAGTCATGACATCAAGTAAGTTACATGTCTTACTTTCATTTTACAAGCAGTACTTTATTCTATAGACTAACCCTTATCGTGTATTCGTTCCACTTGAATTTATGAAACTCATAGTCGAAGGTCTCCTAAAAAAACTAAAATCAGTATTCTGCCACAAAGTTCATATAAATTTAATATTTCTTGTTTTGTTTTAATCACATAATGCACAAATAATGTTAGACAATAAAAGAATATAAACTTTTGGACTAGAAACATGTTAGTTATATATGATATGAGAGAGAGAGAGAGAGAGAGAGAGAGAGAGAGAGAGAGAGAGAGAGAGAGAGAGAGAGAGAGAGAGACTAAAGTAGCACAAGGCCGAACGTGAATTTAAACTAGCTCGCCTGTGTAACATGTTGCTATGAGCCAAATAAGCCGAGTCAGGATGATGTAGTAGAAGATGTATCCTAGGTTTTCAGCTCGAAGGACGAAATCGAATGTCACCTACCCGAGACCCACCTGACAAATAAAGATAAGTAAAATTCATTTCATCTGCGTCACAAAGTTTGTGACAGGTTTAAGACACGTACTTGTGGTTAGATGTTATTTTGTTGACTGATCGTATCATGGGGTTTATTAATTCTCGTTCACAGCTCTCCAATCAATAAATTTAAAATATTAGCTTGAGTCTGGTCTAATCAAAAAGTTTTAATTTGTCGATGATGAAAGACATATTCCTGAAAATCCGTTTTTCATGTCAACTGCGGTTAATCATTAAAGTTTTAATTTTACTGTTAAGTCATCGGTGATTGTTATATTGTCAAATATTATTTTTATAACTTAGGATAAATTTCATTAAAAAAAATCACCATCATCGACTTCATCGACATCGTCAAAAATAATATTAGGTGTATGTCTACTGTCGTTAATAATTGTACGATAATGACAAAGTGCAAATGTCTTAATACCATCAGCGCAATAATGCTTATCATTTAAAGTACTCAACCCACGTTTTATAATGACGTCGGTTTCAAATTTATAGTGATTAGTTCTAATCGCGACCACGCTTCTAAAACTTGAACCACCATCAAGAATGTATTGATATCGTTAAATTCCAAACATTTTTAAATAACACCACGATGAAGACCTTTGCTTTTTTATAACATTATTGTTGTCAAGCAGAATATCATATATTTTTCTACTTAATCCAACTAATTATTTTACAATATTAAAATGAAATTCGTCTTTGAACTTGGAGATAACTATTTTTTTAATTAGAATCTTCGTTTAAACCGCTATCGCGAGGGTATTAACAAAGATCACGATTTATGAAAATATACTTGTAAACATCTTCGCATTCAATTTGATAACCCAATGATTCAGTGGCAATAAACTACAATTTACATGACGGCCAAAAAACGTTAACAAAATTATAAAGTAAATCATACATCAACCATTTTGTTAAATCTAGTACAGCTTCACCAAAGTAAATAAGTTTATTAAACTTTCAGTTTGTTTCTCTACGTTGTATCGCAAAAAGATTATCATTAAATATTTTCATACTAACGAAGTCATCAACAGAAACTAATTCATTTCGACAATTGGTATTAACTATTTCAGTATTGACTCTCTTGCGTATATATTCCATGGTCTTGTCAAATACTGAATTATTCATCAACTTGAAGATTTTCTCAAAGTCTGTTTTAGCAAATGCGCTGCGTGTAGTGTTAGAATCAATATAACCAGCCATTAAATGTGACTAAACACACAATGTCCTTGATGCAAAATTCAACCAGCATATACGACCTGTTTCAAGTTTTTTATAATGCAAAACATATTTACGTTTGTCAAGCAAATTTGGAACTAAATTTTACAATTTATATTTTTACATCTCCAATTAGCTGTTGTTCTGGCGATAGTAAACTATGATCGATCAACATTGATTCCGCAAAAATGGATAATCATTACGTAAATCATGAAGAGTTGATGGATAATAAAGATCGGCTTCAACAAAATAACTAATATCGTCTTCTAAATCATCTTCAGTTTCAAATAAAAATTGATTGGCTTTGTCCAACGAAATCCACACATAGACATAGGCTCTGACATTGCATAATCACACAAATTATTAATATCAAGATAAATAATATATTTTGATTGTTGTTCGCGATTATAACATTTTATATATTACTTTTTGTTGACGTAAGAATTTTCTTTGTTTTTTATAAAGCTGATTCCACCACGTTCGATAAAGTTAAACATATTAACGTTGGTCAGTAACTCCATCACGATTTTACCAAAATTTAACACTGCATCCCATGATAAATCAGGTGCAGAATAATACCAACATGGATCTAGTCTGTAATTGTCATAACTTACTTTACGAAAACTTTGAAAAACATCTGCAAATAATAGCACGTCGGTTTTTAAATATAAATGATGATAATATGATAATCACCAAATGTCTTGCAACGAAATTTGTTCAAAATATTTTGTGCTTACTTGTAATCGGCTTCTCTTATAATTTTCATTTTTAATGATGAATTAAACATATCTTTGCTAGGAAATAAAGTTTTATCAAATTTGCTCCAATTGTCAGTGTACTCATACGGAAATACTCCTTTTTTGTTAATAAACTTGCTCGGTTGCCGAAGCAATCTTCCAAAGTATTAAACTCGCTACAACCACGTAATAGCTCGTCCAACAACACCGCAAAAAAATGCAGACTATCAACGAAAAGCAATCTGCCTAACGTGACTAACAAATTTTTGAAAATTAGTTCGAATACACTTTATAATATTGACAAGTTTAAACGTTTTCTAATTTGTGCATCACTAAATGATTATTCATTAAGATGGCTGTCATATTCACAAAATTTATGTAAAAAAAACATGAAAAAATTTGTAGCATAAACTTTCAAACTGCAATCATTATCATTATGTGCTGGTGATCGATATTTCCCTGTCAAAAACAATGATTATGTACTCGATCGTCACCGAGCGGTCCTTCACAAATCTGACAATTCACTGCTTCAACAAGAATCAATTTCTTGCTATGCTGTTAATTTTTTCTTTGGAATCGTTTTTATAAAATATTAAAAATATTATCTACTTTGATTTTTCTTGGGATAATCGAACCGCAGGATAAATTTTAATTGGCGACGATAAATTTTGATCCACACAACTGACAATTGTGTAAGCGACTCCTCGTGGAACACGGTTTTGGGTGCGCCTTGTGATATATTTATTTGGATTATATTCTACGCCAATTGCAGGCTTCTACAGACACTAGAAACCGACGTAAATGGCAAACTGTAAGATTAACGATTAACTTAAAATTATAATTTTAAACCCGTACTTTGTTTTCTTTTCCTCCAGATATTGTTATTCGTTGAACGTCAACTCAAATGCTCTTGTAATCTGTCAGGTTGACCAGATTTTAATATCTTCTGTAATACTATTCATACATTTATAACAAAATACCTTTCCATTTTTATCTTTGCTATATTGTTGTTCAATTAGTCTACTAAAGCTTTGAATCCAAAGGTAATTTAATTTATAAAACAACAAGCTAATTGCAGATTAGAAAATGTTATAGAAATATATTTGGGATAAACATATTTATTTTTGTCAAGGCCAAATACGTTAACAGAGATATTTTTGTTGCTCAGACTTTGGTATTCGATTTACTTGGACAATAAAATTATTACCATTAAAGTTTAATAATGATGTAGCTCCTAACTATTTGTAAACACGATTGAACATTTTATCAGCTAGATAACACACAGAAATAATCGCCCACTGGAAACATTTACTGTCAAACTTTTGGACGTTGATGCAACATGTTTGTTTCTTTTTTTCAGCCGTACATCAACGTAAGCTCTACCGCAAAGTGCGTTGAAATTCATCGTGTGAAAAACATGCAGAAATTGTTTCAAGCGTCCAACATGATCTTGATGTGGTTTATTCTTCCATTCCCTTGCTTATTTCTTGATGTGCTTCATCCGCTATCGAGTAAATATTTGCTCCTGATAAAATTCATCTAAATTTTGATGTTAACAAAATATTTACAACTTTTTCATTAGCCGTGTCTTCTGTTACATGTAATCTAAATACAATAATATGATACCGAATAATCAATTTAATACTTTTTTGTAAGGCAAGTTCATGTGCTATATTAGTTTATAGCAGGTGAAGCAAACTTGTTGATGTACATTTGACTAGTTTGTATTAATCATCAAATGTGTAGCTATTATCATAGCAATGGATAGCAGCAGGATATCCAATCAAGCTCTTTTGCAATATCACACAACTTTAGGATTATTTTATATCATATTTGATAATTATTTAAATGTAATATCATAATACGGTCAATAAAACAAATAAATACTTATAATAATAATGACAACAAATTTAAGTATAACTGCGCGAGGACAGGGGCAGTATCATGAACATACCAAGTACAATTACTATGATAGCAATAAGTCGGTGATCCTCATCAAATATCAGGTACAGACTGGTGTGCCAATACCCTATGGTTTACATCCATCAGCAAAAAGAAATGATACGGAACGAATGGAGATGTTTAGAAACAACTTTATTTACACAATAATTTGATATGTCACATTCCAGAAGAGCAAATTGTGTATAGGGTAATAGATCAATGAAGATAATATATAAAATCTTGGCTTGCTAGACGAATTTCAGCCTCACCCAATTTTTGACGTGTATGATGATAAAAATTGTGAAATTATTCGTAACATTAAGAAAAAAGAAAGCAATTGGTAGATTGCTAAATAGTGTACATTTGCTAATAAGTGTACGCAGCAGCAAAGTAGATTTAATTCATTATTATGGCCATATGTTTGTTTACGAAGTTTTATAAGGACCAATACCAATGGTTTTGTTATTGATCATATCAATAGTAATAAAATATACAATAGCTTGGCGGATGTTGAACTAGTTACATCAAAAGAAAATACAAAATTTTGATCGTGATGGAGATGGTTCCAGTTTTAAATGTTCTGCCAAGACTGTTGTTCCAATAAATCTAGAAACGGGAGAATAAATTGCATTTTAGTCAATATCACCTGCTGAAAACTATTATAAAATTAATAATATATATCCCAAAAATTGTCCCTGACGGAGCTTAAAATCAACAAGGTCACTAACATCATTAGAAGGAATCAACTTTCAATTTGAAGCTTCAAATTCTGTGATAATTCATTCTTTTGTAAGACAGTTATGGCAGAATAATATTACTTCATTTATTGTAGATTTTATTGCAATAACAGGATTTTATTCTAACATAAGTTTATGCAGATGTTGTACAAATTTTGTCATGATCACCGTATATTATGAAAAAGTTAATGTAATTGAAATTAAAACTACACGAACATCGTCTTACATCTTCTTCAGATGACTAATATTTGTTGTATCAACTAATTCAAGATATCTTGTTTCGCTGATGTTTACTATTATTTATTTGATAATATTCGGATTAATTCTTTGTTGATGCAGCTGTTGCAGGAGAGCATTGTCGTTGGTCTGTTATAAACAACACGAAGAGTAAAATCATCTTGCAATTGTTGATTTGGGTTTTTTGTCTGCTGCACCTAACAACACCTTATAGACGCCGGTGTTAACCAAAACTAAATTATCTGTCACATTAGGCGGATCTAGCCCTAATAAGCCTTTCGAATAGCTTCGTCAAGTTTGTTAAAGTTCAATATTGTTGCTCGCTCGTTAGATCGTATTAGGTTCATATTGATTTATAATAATAAAATGAAAGTAAATTATAACGTGTCATCCACAGAGCAAGACGAATTATGAAAATGTTTGCGTCAACATCCCCATATTTTATTAACAATCGTTTTGTTCAGCTCTTTCAAGAATAAGGGTATAATTTGGTCCCTGAAAAACTTTAAAACTCTAAAGATCTTGCTCAGCGACAGCATTATTGTTATTGGCACGATTCTGTTGTAAGTGTTTTTTGTCTGGAATAACCCTCGCTCTAAGGTTTGTTACGCAATTGTATAGTATTATTAATAGCATCCAACATTTCCAACAGAATTACAGCTGCACCTGGTGATGTTATGTCAAGATTATTACATACTGTTTTCAAGGAAGCTCTGACAGCATCTACATTTTCAGCAGCGCCTGGAGCAGGTATTCTAAAATTAACAGCATTAGAAATTAGAAAATTTCTGACAATAACGAGATCTGCGTCAGCATCAGCACCACGTTAAGAAGTCCTTCTTATATAAATATAGTGACTCCAATTCGTTTCCTTGAACTACATCATGCTTGTTGCAATAGATCTTGAATACCCATCACTAAACGAAACAATATTTAAAATTATGTACTTGCTTCCTGTCGATGCATTGAAAAATGTTCTTTAGTTTGATTTGCAAACAAAATGAATCCGTTACTGACAAGATCAATATCTACATCAGCTCCAATTGCAAATAGAGGATTAGCTGTTGTCATAATTTTTCCACTTACCTCTAGCATCGCCCTCTGAGGCAGCATTAACCCATGTTTATCTCGAATATTAATCATGCGAATGTCGGACTTGTGTAGATCGCTCAAGTTTTCTTCAAGATAATCGACGTATTCGAACTCGTCACTTAGTCATCGGTATAAAATTTCCCAGCAAGGTCAAGATATAACTAACATTGTATTTTACAATATTCACATAACATTGCGTTAAAACTACGGTAATGGTGACTCAGTATATTTTATCTTATTAACCAAATCGCTTATAATTTATTCACCACGCGGCGACAACAAGTTTTTTGTTGTAGCGATCATTTCTTGTTTAGTATCTGCGTTTGATGCAATCGCAAATATTACTTTCGATATTTCGTGCTGCGTTGGCGTCGCGAATTTTATCTTAACGGTGATATTTTGTCCGACTACGATGACATCTACAGATACAGCACCAGTAGCAAAGCTGTTTCATGTGTCAAATGCAATTGGGGAAACTTTACTTGCTATTACATATATATTTTCAACAATTTTCATGAAAATATTCCCATAGAAAACTCATATAACTGTTCTTCAATAAATGTTTCTTTTTTTCAATTTGTACGTGACTTTTTGTATAAAATTTGTATATGGTGTTATGTAAACATGCACTGCTTGTTCAATGGAATATCATCATTTACAACTATCTTATATTCATGAGTCAAGTGCAGCAATTGTAATTATAATTGTAATTATATATTATGCTTCCTTTATCAGAAATATATCTTCGTCGACACCAAGTTCATCACATAATTTATTATTAGATTCACTTAAAATTCGTGTTTATCTTGGTGTGGATTAACTGTGTAAATATAAACTCGATCGTTTTTGAAGTTGTTGTTGGGAAGTAAATTCGTTAAAAAATTGTTTTGCTTGATTAATCACTGAATGTTAAAATTTAATATCGATGAATTCGATATTTTATGTAACTATTATGCTATATAATTTATTAATAATTAGCTATTACAATAAATTAGGAACAACATTAAACGGATCAACAATTTGAAAAGTTGATCGGCCAGCGTATGTCAAAACGTCTGGCGATAGAATGACTGGAAATTGATGACAAAAATCAGTAATTGGTTTAGAAATAGATTATTCACAAGCTCAACTTGATGGTAGTCAAGCTGTATGTTACTTTCAGATTAGAACAGCAGACGATAACAAGCTACCATTGTCAGATTGATCGTTGAGTGATAACTTGGCTATGTATGATAAAAAAATAAACTTGGAAACAGCATATCTATCACGAACTTGGCGCAGACGACTAGGTTTTTTACAGTTGAAACATGTAGACGACTTCATATTCGATAAAACTGATGGAGAGGTTACGGGAGGTATTGATATGTCTGGTGAAACGATTTTCGGGCTAGAGGAAACATTTGATATTCAGGCGACAAACTCGAATCAAGCAGCACGTTTTAGTCAAGAATTACTTGTCTATAATTCACCATTTAAAAATATAGGCGATAGAATTACTGGAAATCTTTTAATGTCCAACAATGCAAGAATTACAGGACTTTTAATAATGTTAAACTGATATACCAGGATCAAGATCAAATAGTCCTCACAAGATACTGTAAAATGGTGTTCATCCTTATGTCTAGAAATGCATTCCATATGAAGAGACGAACGGCGTCATTTGTACAAGTTTGACAGGACTTTATGCTATGATGAATTGTGTCAAAATGGGTGAAATCCTGTGACGTTTTCTTTGTTATTTTAAAACTGTTTAAAGCCTATTCTCCTGCTACAACACCTAATGTTGGATTAGAATCATTATTGCAACAAATAATAATGACATTTCATCCGATTTATTCGTTGCAGTTTGTTTGAATTTAGTTCAAGAAATTTCAAGAAAAGTCGTTTGCAAATTTTTGTATATTTTGTAATGGCGGATATATATTTGGTTGTGCGTCGGTTTCACCTTTATAAGAGACTGAATGACTAAATACCACGATCTTCTGTAGAAGATTTCGTCAAATCTCTTGCGAATGGTTTTGAGAAGGTGTTGAAGGGTATTTATATTTTTGCGATTGCGGAATCTGCACCGCGTGCACAAGCTTTAAATGTCTTTATGTCAAATTGTTCTCGGTTATAGATTTGTTGACAATCGTTTATCGGCATTTCAAAAGTTAAAATAGCAATATGGTTTCTTCCTATATCACTTATGCAATTTTATGTATTCCATG